>OZ014438.1:280085-880085 GCA_963966035.1 Acleris laterana | reverse complement strand
AAGTGTGTATTATGTTCCATGAGATGGTATAGTCATATAGTCATAATAGATGTGTTCTTTTCCGTAGGAGGGCAGAATAAAATTGACCGTGTTCATTTATATCTACAACACATACCCTTTCTTCTAAATAAAGACCGTAAAAAAACCAGTTTATTGTCTTGTCACATTTGACCAGTTTGATTTACGGTTAAGGTAGACGCATTTCAAAAATCAATAAATTCGATTAATATATGTAAAAGAGCACTTACTTGATTCATGGAATATGGGCAGGATTTGTCCGATTTTTCCTCCTTCTCTGGACCCATGTAGTCCAGTACCTGCCAAAAACGCCAAAAAATCACGACACTGCACAAAACATAAAGACTTAAAATAACTTTCTGTCAAAAGTTTCATTTTTGTGACAAGCTTTTGTTGCCGACTGTACTTCATTTTGTACAGTCGTAATCTGCTCATCAAGACGATTCTAACAAGCCCTAACACGACGAGTTTATCATGTGTAATTTGGGAGTTCCTACGGCCACCCTGAGTCTCCATCATCTGACCGCTTTTGCTCTATGAGGGTATCTGTACTAGTATTCTTTGAGCTGTGTTATCGCTAACGTTGACACTTGTCACTGTCATAATATTAGTGCAAGGGAAAATCAAACTTGTTGTATCATGACGTGCAAATGAACTTCAACCGTAGGGTGGTAGACCACATTTTAGGCCGACCGTACCCATCTCACTTGCGTCAAGTATAGGCAAATTAGCTCTACCTATTCCAATGTCTGGTTATGGATATGGGTACAATGCGTTTGTTTGAAGTTATGCGTTTTTGTTCATATACACACACACACATTAAATCACGCCTGTTTCCCAGAGGGGTAGGCAGAGACCACTTCTTTCCACTTGCTACGATCTTGACAAATTTCTTTCGCTTCTTCCACATTCATACATCGAGTCATGCACGCACGTCGGTTTCGGGTACTTAAGATTCGGCCCTTTTCCAGTATTTCACCGATTTGACTCGAAAAAGTACGCCTAGGGCGGCCCCTTCCGACCCGTCCACTCACTATTGTTCATATACGTCGGTGTCAAAATCGGCCCGACAGCGTCTCAACCGGATTCGCTATACATTTCCGGGTGGCCGACAGGTGGTGCGATGATCATCGTAACTTTGCAGTCAGTGGACTTAAAGCTGGACTATAAATACGTACCATCAGCACTTGCAGTTGCAGTAGGACCGCGGCGAGCTGCGTGACCGAGAGTACTTGTGCAAGGATGCGGTTGCAGTGGATACGGTACGAGAGACGTTGGACGTAGAGGGTGGAGCGCTAAAAAAAAAATTTCATTCTATAACTTTCTCCACGTCTTATCTGATCGAATCTTTTGAACGGAAAGTAGTCTTTGGGTGAATCAACTTTTTGTTGTTGTTATTCTGTCCCGTAAGCCAGGAGACAACAGTGATAGAGTTTCTTAGAAAAATTATTATAATATACACTACTAATACGCTTGGAAGAAAACCCATAAGAGAATGGGTTTGTAATTTCCACAAAACCTGATGTTTGCCGGATTTATATACCTACTTTAAAATCGTGGTTTTCAAGAGTGACCCAGGAGACGTAACCATGGCAACGAGCTACAAAGAAAAGTTGATTGACCCCTTTATAAAACTTGGAACATGAGTGTATTTTCTATCCAACTATTCGATCAGATAAGAGGTTCAGAAATAGCCTTTTCACTGTCAATTGTTTTGGACGCGATGGCCAGTAAGATCACCTGGTAGGATCCCCTACCTATTAACCCGTCAGACGTCCTACGCACAGCATGTGTGCGTAGGATTTTTGACATTACGTGACTTATTAATTTGACATAGAGTTTCATTTTGATGTACAACAAATTTGACATATCACTTGACGGGTTAATTTTGTACGTGGGGGATCATATCAGGTGATCTTACTGGACATCGTGGTTTTGGACAGTCAATTGATGATCCTTACCTTGAAGTCAACAGCGCAAACCAGGTACGTGGTGAGACACACCAGCAGGCAGCTGAACGAGCTGACGACGTACCCAGCAACAGGTCTGCAAGTAGAAATACAGATAAAGTTTGATACATACACTCACACCTTCATTTCTAGTGGGGTACGAGTAGGCAGAGCACAGAATTAACAACAATTGTAACAACTTGTTGTTAATTCTATAACCACATTTTACACAAACAGTAATACATTGTAATTTGTAATATGTTTAAAAAATGACTGACTGCTGAGTTTCTTGCGGCGTTTCTTCTCAGCAGTGTCTCCTCTTGGGAAGCGCTGGTAGATTCTTTACGTGTTAAAGTGCCCGTGCGGCCTACTTACTGAATAAATGTATTTTATCTTTATCAGACTAAGATCAGTGTACGTTAGTGACAGGTTGCAAGCCCATCACCTAACGAAACTACAAGAATTTATTCCCTTAGTCGCCTCTTACTTCCAAGGGAAGACATGGAGTGGCACAAATCTGAGCCGGTAACCATGCGTTAAAAGTTTGACAAACATGGGGTAATTATATTTAATAAAAAATCAAGCTTTAAAAAGCGCAACTGCTGTTAGGATAACGTCGTCAATATAATGTTGTTTATCCTACTACTAAAATTATGAATGCGAAAGTATGTTTTAGTTGGTTACCTTTGCGCTGGAATGGCTCGATTACTACATAGACTTGGTTAGCTTTCCGTGGTTCTAGAATCCATGGAGTCGCTATATCCTAAGTATTATATAACCACTTTGATTTTGGCCTTCAATATTTTCATATTACAAAGTAAGTAAGATATTTTTAGTTCAGTTTATCCTTACTACCAATATTTGTTTGTGTGTAACGCTTTCACAGCGGACATATTCCTCCATACCAAAATTTACTTAGGCGAATTAATGAATGATTGAATTTTAAAATAAAACAATATTACAGGGAAAAATAAAGGTTGTATGTATTATATATAATAATCAGGAACAGCGACACCATGGATCCAAGAACAACGGTGTACGACGTTGTTTTGCGTTTTTTTCCCTTTAAACACCATTCGGTAAATTACCGGTAATCTCTAAAATTTGCATTCCCTAGTACGCACCCATAGTACAGTCGCGAACCGGGAGTGTTGAGCCACTCACCCATGTTTCTAAATTCGCCGTGTAATGTAAATCGAATAGCTGTCAGCGAGTCGGTGACATCGGTTATTGAATACGCGGCTAAATTACGAACAATGGCAAGTGGCTCAACCATCCCAGTTCATGACTGTACCTACACCACTGCCTCTTTGCTTCTCAATTGTATTAACTTAGTTTTCCGCTTACCGCCGCCCCGTTCAACGCCCCGCTCGACGCCCCGCTCGACGCCCCGCTCGACGCCCCGCTCGACGCCCCGCTCGACGCCCCGCTCGACGCCCCGCTCGACGCCCCGCTCGACGCCCCGCTGTGTAATTGTAATTGAAGTACTTACATGTTGAATACCATCAGCTGAACCAGGTTCATGATGAAGTAGACGCCGAAGGTGCACACGAAGTAGACCTTCAGCATCAAGTCCTTTTCCATTGTGTACTGCGAGAGAAAAGAACAATTAAAACTGTGCGTCAGCCATTTTGTATGTGTCTGTCTATGGTAATGTAGGTTGAATACGAATTTGGACGTGAAAGAAGATTGACGAAAGAGATATACAGATCGAAAGTGAGTGGACGGATCGGAAGGGGCTGTTTTAGGCGTACATTTTCGAGTCAAATCGGAGAAATACTGGAAAAGGGCCGAATCTTAAGTACCCGAAACCGACGTGCGTGCATGACTCAATGTATGAATGTGGAAGAAGCGAAAGAAATTTGTCAAGATCGTAGCAAGTGGAAAGAAGTGGTCTCTGCCTACCCCTCTGGGAAACAGGCGTGATTTAATGTATGGAATTGGTATGGTAAGTTTAGTTTTATAAACCACCAGCACCACTGTGTGAGCAAATCTCTTGCTTTACACATTTTATTGCAAAATGGCCAGTTACCGGAGGGTGGCCAGTAATAGGCGATTTACATGTGGACATTTTAATGCTTTTTCAAAATTATACTGAGGCGAAATTATTAAAGTGGTCTTTTTTTATACCTACACCGCCATATTTTCTTACTTTTTAATAAAGCTGCGACAAAAATTCATGAACAATCCATACGTATTGCATAAAAATACAGGTAGTCAGAATACTCGAGACTGATTTAACGTTACGTCTCAAAACAAAAAGGCCCCCCGGCCCTACCGGACTGGGCTACCGGTTAACTTAAATTGCCTGACAAGTTTGACAACTCCCCAATTGAATTTGCGTAAACTCAAGATCGACTTGTCGCGTTCGTGATGTAAACTGTTGGGCAAAAAGAGTTTTGAAGGTCTCTGAAATGAACGAAGATTTTAAGTTTTCTGAGACGCGTGTTACACTCGCTACAGTGCCCGGCCGCTATGAAGTCAACCCTGACACATCCTCTAGGGTTGTCTGTTACACGTTCGATCATTGTATCGATTAAATTTCAGTCAAGCGTGAGTCGAGTTGAATGCAGTTCTCTACAGGTATAATAAAAAAAATTCATCAGTTGTATATGAAAAAAAAACGTTATTTATAATATTTATAGTCATTACTTCATTATGTAGTATCACTTTGAACCACCATCACTATCACTACTGGAATCGTTTGTATTAATTATTAAATCAAAGTCATTATCTAAAACGCTGTCAATTTTAATGTCTCTGTTGTATTCGTCCCTTATTTAGGCTTTCATCTTATTTACAACCATTTCCCAGTTATTTTTAGTTACGTGATTACAGGCCTCTTCTAATAATATCATCAATTTCGCTGTGGAAAATGTAGGTTTAGTATTTTGAAGTGCCGCAAATCCTTTAATTTGTGCCCATATCAATTCTATGGCGTTATACTCACAATGGTAAGGCGGTACTTATACTAATAAAGAAACGTACGCATTTATTCAAATCCTACTTTTATATAATATTGGTGTTAATGAAATAGAATAATACCTACAATTAATGTTACTATAAAAAAAATGCATAAATCATAGACAATATACAGTGTGTTTCGTCATCGGTGTCGGAGATTTTAGGGGTGTGTAGTACAATCAATTTTATCGACAAATTAACAGTTTTTTTTTTTTTTCGAACCAGTGTCGAATGGCAGCAATTTTTATGTTAAATTTACCTAAATACGGCCACACATAGTAATTACGTCATACCTGACCAGGAAACTCTCTGACTAACCCAAAAAAAATTGTTTTTGATAGCTAGACCTATGAGCAATAACTATGCGTTAATAATTGTGCAGCAATATGGGAATTACATGGTAAAAAATAAACATCAAAACAAGAAATGGGGAAAAAACAGTGGTTAATTATTAGTTATCCTTATTTTCTGAGAAATCTAGGTCGTTAACCTGGTTTTTTTTTATTTTTCATAAGAAGCAGGCAACATAAGCTACATTTTAGTCTAAAAATTGTAGCTCTACCTAAAGTAAGTCTAGAATTACAAAAGCTCAAACATGAACCTTAAATCGCGAATTATTAACACTTCTACCCAACGCCTTGAAAACATTTCTTTTGTTAGGGCAGGTACAAAAACCCATTAAGCAGGTAAAAAGAGCTTAAGTGTGAGAGAGACAGAATATTCGATGCGGCTAAAGGAGCGTTGTAAGGTTATTTAGTTTTAGTTATCCTCCGCTTTGCGTTGTGATCACATGTCTACTTCAGTACGGTTTTGTTATTGTTGGATCTTTTGTTACGTTTTTGTTTTGTTATTGGATTTACGTTACGTTTGTGTTATGGAAGACGGCTATTCTAGTCAGCATATCGCTGACATCCACTTTGTTTATGGTTTGTGCAACGGGAACGCTAATGCTGCTGTAAGAGAGTACGCAAGGAGGTTTCCTAACAGACCCACGCCGAATGCTCGCACATTCATACGAGTCCATATGCGTCTTGTAGAAAATGGTATAAGAAGGCCCGCCAACGAACGTGTTCGACTAGTGTCTCCCCAGGAGGAAGAAGAGGTTTCACGCTCAATTACCGAAGACCCTAGATTGAGTGTCAGAAGGATGGCAAACCGATTAAATTGATCAATTTGTACAGTGTGGAGAGTTTTGAAACGGGAAGGGTTACATCCGTATCACTTTAAAAGAGTTCAGGACATCATCGAGCCGGATTATGCTTCCCGATCAGTGTTTTGTTCCTGGATCGTTAGAGAGACACGAAGTAATGTTTTATTTTTGAAAAGAATAATGTGGACAGATGAAGCCACTTTCACTCGATCTGGATTCACAAACCACCGAAATCAACATCTGTGGCAGCAAGAAAATCCACATGTCGTGAGGCCAAACACATTTCAACACCAGTTTTCTGTAAACGTTTGGGCAGGTATGATCGACGATATTTTAATTGGTCCGATCATTTTACCTGGAACAATGAATGGCCCAAGATTTTTGGAATTTCTGGAAACTCAATTTCTTGACGAATTGATGTCGATACCCTTATCATACAGAGTCAGAATGATATTGCAATTAGATGGTGCTCCGCCTCACTTTGCAATAATAGTGAGAAATCACTTGAATGCCTGCTATTCGCCGTGGATTGGACGTGGAGGAAACATCGCTTGGCCTCCCCGTTCACCGGACTTAACGCCTCTCGATTTTTTTTTGTGGGGTACTATGAAGCAAAAGGTTTACGTGGAGATACCGGAATCAAGAGAACAGCTGGTTGAAAAGATTCTTCAAGTTGGAGATCAAATAAGGGAAGACCACGCCATGATACAACGTGCTACGCAGCATCTTGGGATAGGAGCGACCGCTTGTCTGCAAAATCGTGGAGGACATTTCGAGCAAATGTTGTAAATTTGTCAACAACTGTTGTAATTTTTTTTATATCTAATAAATCAATCGTAAATTGTACGTTGTTCTAATTTTTGAACTACTACTGAAAAAGCGTTAGTAAAGGTATGTTAAAAGAGGTTATGTTTGAGCTTTTGTAATTCTCGTCTTACTTTAGGTAGAGCTACAATTTTTAGACTAAAATGTAGCTTATGTTGCCTGCTTCTTATGAAAAATAAAAAAAAACCAGGTTAACGACCTAGATTTCTCAGAAAATAAGGATAACTAATAATTAACCACTGTTTTTTCCCCATTTCTTGTTTTGATGATTTTTTTTTACCATGTAATTCCCATATTGCTGCACAATTATTAACGCATAGTTATTGCTCATAGGTCTAGCTATCAAAAACCATTTTTTTTGGGTTAGTCAGAGAGTTTCCTGGTCAGGTATGACGTAATTACTATGTGTGGCCGTATTTAGGTAAATTTAACATAAAAATTGCTGCCATTCGATACTGGTTCGAAAAAAAAAAAAAAACGGTTAATTTGTCGATAAAATTGATTGTACTACACACCCCTAAAATCTCCGACACCGATGACGAAACACACTGTATTTGCTATACGAACTTTTTAACTTGAATCGATATACGTATTTTCTGCTATTATTGCCACTCACTATTCTGTCACACGCAACAGGCAAGTCTAACATTTTTCTCATATGGTTCAAATTGACAATAATCAGGAACTTCATAGTTGTGCAACGTCTCAAGAATGACTTCATAACGGCTGGGCACTGTAGTTAATTCGACCCCGACGCCCTTGCCAAGATGCTTTACGCTAACTAGCGTATCTATTCGTTTCGTTTTTAAGACTACGCCGGATGTACAGTGGCGCCCTCATTACTTTTATTGTGTTTTCTAATTAACTAAAGAATTTCCTTGGAACCAAACAAAATGTGTTTGTAGCGCAAGTATAAACACAACTTATAGGGTATTATCATATAGTTTAATAACAATTCACCTTCGAGTTATTAACTTAACGAAAAAAAGTGGCCACCTTTTCCCGTTAAGTTGACTACTCAAAGGGTAATCTTTATTAAAGTTTGTTACGTATCCCATAAATTGTGTTTATACTTGCGCTACAAACACATTTTGTTTGGTTCCAAGGAAATTCTTTAGTTAATTAGAAAACCCAATAATAGTAATGAGGGCGCCACTGGACGCTCGGCGTTTGCTCGGCGCAGTCTTAAACCAATCACGTCACTGGGAGATCACGTGACTTTTCGTGTCACGTCATCTACCTTGGGGCCAACGGCAGCACCTTCTGACAATATTGCGCGGTCCGCTACTCTCTACGCCCCGCATCAATATAAACGACACCGTACATTGCCATTATGTTTGTTTGCGCGTGTGATGACGCGGTCCGCTGCACGTGCACGCCACGCCACGCCACGCGACGCCAAGTCGCACGCCACGCGCGACGCCACGCGTCTCCGCGTATACAAGCCCTTACACACGTGACATCACACTAATTCTGCCGTCCTATAAAGAGTTTTATACTCTACTGGTAACCACATTAATATTTAAAATGCGTATAGTATACTATTACTATGCAGTTAGCCGCTTTCTTTGGTAGGACTGCAGAATTCTAGGCTGTCCCTTTATTTGTATACAGGTTGGAAAGTTGAGATGGGGCATTAAGGGCAGCTACCAGAACCCTTGCTGCCACACGAAAATGATCTTAGGAGACCACACGCAACTTTTTGAGAGATGACAATCGAGATTCACAGATTTTTGATAAAAGGTACAGTCAGCTAGAAAATCGTCAGAAAGTGGTAAGTGTTCTCAATTATTACCCTACTAAATGTATGGAAAACGTTTTCTTTAATTTGTGAGTGTTCCAGTATTCTAACCTCAGTTGGTCTCAAAGAATGTTTTAATCCTTATGAGAAATGGGAACGATTGGCATTAAAACAAAATTACTCATTTCTGACGATTTTCTCGCTGACTGTACCTTTTATCAAAAATTTGAAAATGTCGATTGTCATCACGCAAAAAGATCATTTTCGCGTGGCAGCAAGGGTTCTAGTAGCTGCCCTTAATGCCCCATCTCAACTTTCCACCCTGTATAGAGCCTCTCATCCCACACCCTAGCCATTGTACAAACAAAGATACACTAATTATTAATTACGCTACTAATTTATACTCGTATCGGACGCCAGAAGGAAAGATAAATACAAGCCGAATTTAACGATAGGATTTTCCCAAGTAAGCGTCACAGTTAAAGCGAGAATACGTTATTCGAGTAAATAAGAACACTATGCTCTATTAATTGGTTTAGGAAGGGTTCTGATGCCGTTACGTCAAAATCGAAAGATATAATAATAATAATAATAATAATATCAGGGGACTATGTCACACCAATTGACCTAGTCCCAAACTAAGCTCTAGGCTTGTACTATGGGTACTAGACAACGATATAAATACTTATATAGAGAAATATATACTTAAATACATAGAAAACATCCATGACTCAGGAACAAATATTTGCGCTCATCACACAAATATCTGCCCTTACCGGGATTTGAACCCAGGACCTCTAGCTTCGTAGGCAGGGTCACTACCAACTAGGCTATCGTGTCGTCAACATATATCTGGAAAATCGACATGTTCGAACTAGTTGCCTATTCCTAGCGTAAATTACAACTAAAAATAACAGAATTCCTAGTTTTCCTTCGGAATTCTAAAAATACGTTCCTTAGCCAATAAAATGTCGAATAGTCGATTGCGATATACAACGTGTTACAAAATACCCCGTAAAAAATCTAATAAATTATCAAAGCCTAAAATATTGTCAACCCTAGTAAGCTGTCATGTCAGGGAACCGGAGTTAACATAGATTATTTAAACAGAGAGGCCTACCTACCAATTTAATAATTTTTCAACTTAAATGGGTTTAAAACCATATCCCGACGAGCGAGGTTGTGCATTGAACAAGGCAGAGCTCACTTTGAGCCGTTCCTGTAATTTTGACGTTCTTTACGAAAAAGTAAGTGCTAGTTTAGGTTTCTTCGTAAGTAGTTTATTAGGTCTTTTAAAATCTTTCAAAACTCGACTTGTAATATCTATCTAATCAAATTCTGTACATTTTGTTAGTATGTCTCTTAATCGTTTCACGAATTAGGTAAAAATGTACATAAACAATCTGCGTAGTTTACTGTTTAATTTTACTGAAATAGGGTTTTCACATCAATGAAAGCAATAATGGTTTTATTTTTTTTGCCGGTAAGTCATGCGGTGATAGTACGGTTCTCAAATATTGTAAATGGACTTATTATAAGGTACCATTTAACCCCCTTTCGGCTTTACGGGTATTTTTGTAACACCTTGTATATGATTAGAAGAACAATAGTTTTTTGAAGTTAGTCCTTTTGCTGCTATTTATTTGCTTTCGTCAGAACTCATTATCTACGAGTCCGGAATCACGCAAAAGAAGGTAGGTTAGGTTTGTTAGGTATCTTTAGGCCGCTTGTAGACGTCCGTTGTTTTCACCGGACAACGAAACGTCACATACATTTTTTTTTTTTTTTTTTATGGCATCGAGTTGACAAACGAGCACACAGGCCACCTGATGGTAAGTGGAAACTGTGACCCATAGACATTCGCAATCACAAGACTGCAATGCAATCCTATAAGACCGCAAATGCGTTGCCAACCCTGAGGCTAAGATGGAATGCCTCTATGCTAGTCATTTCACCGGCTGTCTTATCCCCAAACCGGAACACAACAATGCGAACACTGCTGTTTGGCGGTAGGTACATATACATACATACATACCTTCACGCCTGTCTCCCAATAGGGTAGGCAGAGATTATGGAACGCCAGGTGCACCGATCTAAACACACAATTTTCGCTTCCTCTACATTCATCAATCTCTTCATGCACGTACGGCGGTTTCGGGTGCTTTTGATTTGGCCCTTAATCAGTACATCGCGAATCTGATCACTGTAGGTCCGTCTAGGACGTCCCCTACGGACATCTCGACGTCAGTAAATGGATATCCTTGTATTACATTACATTACATTACATTATATCACGCCTGTTTCCCAGAGGGGTAGGCAGAGACCACTTCTTTCCACTTGCTACGATCTTGACAAATTTCGTTCGCTTCTTCCTCATTCATACATCGAGTATACATGTAATGATTTTACCGTTTTTCAGTTTTCAGCTTCATCGAAAACCGGGAAGTGGGTCAAAACTTAATTTGCAAGTTTTGACCGTTACATACTTACCCCCTCACTTATAAACGTGGAATAAGCTTGGAATAGTTTATGCCATGGTTTGTCCTTATCTGTAATTGTGGCATTTGCATCTGACAGAAAGTGACAAAGCATGGCATAAAAGTTAAGTTTTTTTTATGGCATAGAGAAGACAAACGAGCACAGAGGCCACCTGATGGTAAGTGGAAACTGTGACCCATAGACATTCGCAATCACAAGACTGCAATGCAATCCTAAGACTGCAAATGCGTTGCCAACCCTGAGGACTAAGATGGAATGCCTCTATGCTAGTCATTTCACCGGCTGTCTTATCCCCAAACCAGAACACAACAATGCGAACACTACTGTTTGGCGGTAGGTTAATGGATAAGACGGTGGAAGCGATCCGGACGGACCCTGCACAAGGTCCTACCACCCGCAACATGCAAATGTTTGGAATCCCACCTTATCTTCCAGCTTCTTCTTGCGGAAGGTCAGGGTGAACGGCTTGCAGTGCTCTGCGCGGAGGAGGTCGATGGAACGCGCGTCGATCGCCTTCATCAGGTACTCATTGACCTCCTCCTCCGGCTCCTTGAACTCCTCCTCCTGCCTGAGTACAAAGAGGATATTAATCGTCATTACCATACCTGGGATAACTCGGGGCATCTATACAAAAGTGATGTAGCAAAATATTTTATCGACAAAAAAATATATCGATGTTACTGCCAACATCTAAATGTGGTTCGACATAAATAAATTACACTTATTTTCTCCTCATTTTTAAACAATCGATATTTAACAGTAATGGCGGCCAAGTTAAAAACAATACCAAAATAGATCAAAGACGATACGGTTTTTACCATCTAGAATAAACTTAACTCCAGGCATCCGTCACCTTCTGACAGGTAAATAAGTACACGTGTAAAAAAGTGACGGATGCTTTATCCACAGTTGACACGCGATATGGACGCAGCCATACCTAGGCCCCCCGCCGGTACAGACATCGATAAACGTGTTTATACAGGGTGGCTCTGACCTTAAGGATTCAAATGAAATGATCGATTCTATTTCTCACATGCTGCATCTTTTTTTTTTTTAATTTATTTTTCTAAGACATGTATACAATTAAATTACGCAGTTTGTTGGCGAGACAGCGCTCATTTTTCTTTTTTTCTTTAAGTTACAAAAAGATATATTATTTTAACAAAAGGATAGATAGACTAAACAATGATAACAAATCTAATAACACTAATAAACAGTAGCTGCAATCACGGTAAGTTATCTAGAAACTTTTTTAAAATTTATTTTTGACTTTCATTAAGCTGTATCTCTTCTCCTCTCTTAACCGTTCTATTTCCTTCCATTTTATTTTCTACGACTTTGAAAATAACTTGATTTTCAGTGAGTTACACGTGATTAAACTTTACTTTTCAAATCAGTGAATTGAAAACGTTATGACACTATCACTCGTGTTTCTTTCAGGAGCGGGGCGGGTGCCTGTCTTTTGTTTTGATGTACGAGTTCAACGACAACGGACGTCGTGCATTGATAATACTATTTTTGCACTCGTCGATTAAAATGAGTGTATTACGATTTCATAGAGAATACTGTAACGTCACTCTTTTCATCGTTGAATAGTCTAGATGTTACTTCCGAAACAACCGAAATAACTATTTCGATACGCTCTAGACAACCGAAATAACTATTTCGATACGCTCTAGACAACCGAAATAACTATTTCGATACGCTCTAGACAACCGAAAAAAATTTGAAAATAGAACTTCGGATTTCCATATTTATGTGTCCTTGTTTAAGGAGCCTCGATCCGATACAAAATTGCCAATCTGTGTCGTTTCGGAACGTAGCAGCGTCGCATCATCTGTCAAAAATCTACTTTTAGTTTTCTTATATACTCGTATTAATGACTTACATTATTAATTTTAATGAACTCGTACAAAAAGTATTGTTCACAATAGTGTCACAATTAAGCTTTTTAATCTCGTACCTAACTTAGGCACCTACCTAACACGGTACTCGACTAAAAAGCTCTCTATTATAACACGATTACGAAAAATACTATTATTTTGTATGAAACGATTAAAAATGAGAAATTACCAATTCTTTTTAAGTTCTAGAACAAAGGAAGCAGCATTTGAGGAGTAAAATCAATCGTTGCTTTTAAAGCCCATAAACCATATTATGTCATGACATATTAAATTAGTTATCAATTACGGGTTACTATAATGTACCTAATTTATTGCATTCTTGTTCGAAATACTTGCAATTGCTAACAAGTGTTTAAGTTCCTAATAAAAAAATATTTTTTTTTCATGTTATCTAGTTACCTTCATGACACTAAGTTGCTAACAATATAGTTTCTAGATCATCGATATGTACAGTCAAGGAATTTAATTCAAACTATGTCAAAGTGACGTAATCAATCAAAACGTAAGAGACATCTTATGATTTTATTAACAGTGTCAATTTGACATAGTCCAAAGTGGACTAGGAATTCAATTCCTTTATCGAATCCCAATGTAGGTATAAATTGGAATTCGATAAAGGAGGTCACTATGACACCTTAAAAGTGCCAGACAATTCCGGTCTCAAGTCACAGTCAACGAATGTAGCTGCCGGAACCCAGACTGCTGACGAGAGGATTTCCTAACAGCTTTGAAATAAAATTCGATTTAAATGTACTGTATTTTAATAGGTATTGGTTAAGAAATAGTGCCTAAGCAGATCGAAGGTGGAGGAGAGTGATTTGCATAATTTTTGAAGTTAACATTTAAGTTAAATTTAGTGGTAGGAAGAAGCCCAAATCTGCGTTTTGTTATTACATTTTGTTACGTTAAGATCTGAAAGGTTATGAGTTAGATGATAGTAAATCAATAAAATTAATTTACATGAAAATGAAATATAAAAAATTGTAAACTTTTTTGGAACAAATAAATACATTTTAAAATTATACACCATTAAATGTTGCATACGCAACAACGAACAACCACACTAAGGAGAAATAAGGATTTAGCGACTTACTGTGCGTTCTTGCCGTGCTGTGATCCGTGTCCCATGACCCTCATCTCCTTGGAGACGTTGCCGTTGGCCGAGGGATTGCTGTTCGGCTTCTTATCCTGCAAACAAACAGTAAAGTATACAACTAGGAAACACAGTTTCAAAAACAAAAAAATACATAATTGCACCATTGGGCATTACCCCGTGTGGTAGCCGGATTAGAATAGTGCCACTCCGTATCTTCCCGTGGATGTCGTAAAAGCCGACTAAGGTAATAAAGGCGTGTAGTACTGTTAGGCGATGGGCTTGCAACCTGTCACTAATACACTGGTAAACATCTTAGCCTAAGTGTGCAAAATGTGGTTACAGAATTATCAAAAAGCTTTTATAGTTGTTGGAAATTCTGTAGCTCTGCCTACCCCACTCTGGGAATGGAGGCGTGAGTTTATGTATGTATGTATGTATGTGTCACTAAACAAGCATTAAATTTAATTGACGTCTCTGAGTGCGGCAGTTAGGAGGGCAGAATGGTAAGTGGTGCTTACCACTCGGCTGGTGTCATCAGGCACGATGAGGTAAGTGTCGATATTGTGGTCCTTGAGGTAGGCGTTGCGCTGGCCCCCATTGCCTGGCTCGACCTTGTAGTCATCACCGAGGCACTGGAGCGTCTCCTTTGTAATGTGGACGCGGCTGGAAGAGAAAAGGTCGGTGAGAACTAAAGCTAGATTTACTATGATAATGATACTAAAATTAATGATGAACAGACCTAGGAATATACGGGGCAAAACTAAATGACAGCTAGGGATTGCCTATATAGATAAACTTAATTATCGATGCTTTTCCCATATACTAGTGATCGGTCCAAGTATTGATTGTAAAAATAGCTTATTTTTTAAAGTAAGTATGCAAATTTAACCAAATAGCAACATAATTCTGGTCATTCTTTATTTTAAAAGGATTTATAACCTTCACTAATCATCGTCATATTGTTTTAACTCCTAACAAATTCTAGTCGTTTATTTTAACAATAGTAAATGGGGCAGTCATTCTGAAATTCACAATACGGAAAATATGTGATGATGATGAGTGAAGTTTAAAAAATCCTTTTATAATAAAGAACAACCCGAATTATTTTGCTATTTTGTTTCATTGCATACATAAATTTTATTTTTACAAACAAAACTTGGAGCGATCACTAATATATGGGAAAAGCATCGATAATTGAGTTTATCGATATAGGCAATCCCTAGGTGTCATTTAATTTTAACCCGGATATTCCTAGGTCTGTTGATGATCATAATGCTGGGTAGTGATTCTCTCAAAAACAACGGACGGGCGGACGAACGAGCGAAATCGCAGCGGCGAGTTTAGGTAGTCCCGTCAGAGCGAGCAAAACACATTTTAGCGCGTGCATTTTCAATTAAGCAGCCTTATACGTTGGATCCATCGGCAGAAAACATGCTGCTAAAATGAAAATACACGCGCTAAAATTTTTGTTCGCACTGACGGCAATACTTAAACTCGCCGCTTGGACATTCACTCGTCCGTCCGTCCGACCGTCGTTGTTCAGAGAATCACTAAACTGATCGACCACACACCGAAACTGGTGCATATTCATCTTCGAAATTCATACAAGTACACAAAGCAGCACATGATATTTATTTGGTTTGTGATAGTGGTAGGAGTAGATTATATTATAATCATTAATTTCTCAACATTCTCTGGGAGTAGACAGTTTCTGAAGTGTCTATTATTTTCAATGAGGTAGTATTATTCACTCCGTTCAAAGTTTTACTTCTTAGTTACCCGTCGAGTTATTTTAGATATGATAAAGTACGAGTTAAAATTTAGATGGAATAACACGTATAAAACAACTGCTGCGAATGATTATAAAATAATGTAAATAATTATCCGAATATTTTATTTTTAATACAATAATACTTGTAATCGATAAACAAGTGAGTGGACGGGTTCGGAAGGGGCCGCCCTAGGCGTACTTTTTCGAGTCAAATCGGAGAAATACTGGAAAAGGGCCGAATCTTAAGTACCCGAAACCGACGTGCGTGCATGACTCGATGTATGAATGTGGAAGAAGCGAAAGAAATTTGTCAAGATCGTAGCAAATGGAAAGTGGTCTCTGCCAGAGGAGTCTCTGGGAAACAGGCGTGATTTAATGTATGTATGCAAGTGTTACCAACACTAGCTAGATTGCAACACTCTTTTTTTTTACCGCGAGAATTCCGTACTCTGCCGATAATATTGGTAATAGTAATAGTAATGATTAACGTTAGGACTTTTGGTGGCATATCGTGGTGCTAGAATCCACGGAGTCGCTGTTTAATAATTATTATAAAAATACCACTTTTATTTTGGCCTTCAGTATTGTCATATTTTAAAATAAATTAAATACATTTTTAGTTCGGCTCACCCACCCCTGCTGCTAATATTTCAATATTTGTTTGTTTGTAACGCTTTCGCAGCGGAGATATCCTCTTGACCAAAATTAATTTAAACTGGTTTAGTGATTTAACGAATGAATGCACTTTGAAATATTGTTGTGACAATACCGAAGGTCAAAATCAAGTTGGTATGTTTATAAAAAAAAGGAAATAACGACTGCATAGATTCTAGAACCACAATATGCCACCAAAAGTCCTAACCCTAGTAATGATGAACAAAGTAATGATAAAAATGATGATTATGCTAATGACAGTGCACAAGACGTCCACTTACCCGGCAACCCCGCCACTCTCCATGCAATTGGCGAGGGTGACGTCATTGGACCAGACATCGAACTGCCACTTGCGCAGGCCGAGCACGACGCAGTGCACGCGGCCGGTATGGATGCCCACGCGCATGTTCACGTTGACGGACATCACCTCGCGGACGAGGCTGAGGAAAAAAAAATGACGTTCAGAAAAAAGAATTGGTAATTTCCATATCTCGGGGTTTTCGGTGCGGGAATGATATTAGCCAAAGAAAAGGTATTGACTTAAAAACAGAATGTACAGTCAACCAATTTGATTTCTAGGCCACTTTGGACTAAGTTGTCAACCAAAACGTAAGAGACTCCCTATGATTTGGTTTACATCGTCACGTTGACAAAGTCCATAGTGGCCTAGGAATCAAATTGGTTGACTGTACATGAATAATTTATTCAATAAAAAGATACTTATTAAAAACATATCAAATTATTTAATGACTATCCTAAACGCCATTAAAAAATAACAGGGTGCAAGTCTGCCCATGAACAACAGTCTAAAAATCGTTCGTACAACCTATCATGGCACCTCAAAATTAAACTTGAGCGTAAAAGGAAAAAGTATTTTAAATAAACTAAAGTTGATCTTAGATAAAAATTCTGGCTATAGCATACTAATAACTATGAATGAATTGTTACAGCGTAAAGAAATAGAACTGGAATGGCAAACACATCGTGCAACAATTGACTACTTCAAAAATTTTAAATTTGCACCTTTTACGACTGCCGACGTCGGAAGATCGTTCAGTTTATTGAAATGGATATTTACAGCTAGACGCCGAAGCTTAACTGTACCAAATATAGAACAAATATTAATTGTTTATTCTGAAAATAGTGTCAACTACTAATTGACGGCAGGTAATTAATTAACATATTTTTATTATTATCTCGTAAGGCTTGGTAGAAATGCGAAAATAAAATTGTATAGTTTGTTTACAATTCGCAGGAAGGTTATTTATTCATTAGGCACAATATGGTATTTTATCAGAATAACCTATCTGTTTATCTCTACTCTTCCTCAAGTTATTCCCGCACCGAAAACCCCGGGGTTTAGTCATATCTAACAAGTTTGTCAATGTTGTGCAGAAGCGTCTTAATTCCTTACGAGTCTGAGAAGACAATATGATACATAAACTAAGATGTTAGTCGAGTCATTAAAGAACTTGCTGCTGTTAAGTCCTTTTGAATGCTTTACGTCGATTTAAAAATGCTATGCAACTTATACGAAGCAAAGTCTCTTTTAATCTTGAACTCTTGGCGGCTGTAGCCGTCATGGTGTCAGTGGCACGACTTTCAGATGTCGGCCACAGCCGTCTGTTGGGTTCAGAGGGCACGCGGCAACGGCTAGACAATTTATATGATATTTGAAATAGAGATAGCTTATACTCTGGATAAACACTTACCTCTCACTTATAAACGTAACGTAAACGTACGTACAGTCAAAGAAATTGATTCGTAGACCATTTCGGACTATGTCAAAGTGACACTGTAAATAAAATCATTAGAAGTCACTTACGTTTCGATTGATTGCGTCACTTTGACATAGTCCAAAATGGTCTAGGAACCAATTTCCTCGACTGTACGTGGTGGTGGTGATGGTTGATATTCATAGAAATTACTTATAGTGTTGTACTTATTTGGCTATTCGTTGTAAATTAATTATTTCTCAATCGCTCAAAGGTTAACTGGAAGAGATCCCTTAAAGGGATAAGTTCGCCTTTGTACTATCAGACCATTGGAACCTTGACCCACCATAGAACTGTGTCACAGAGACGTTATGATTCAAGTCATAAGAAGTGTCAAACAAATTGTTTTATAATGTCACTGTGACACCGTTCTATGGTGGGCCAGGGTTCCATTGGGCTGGTACGAGTAGTACATCCCTGTTGTATTTTTGTCTATTTTATAATTGTTATCTCTTGTTTGTACAATAAAGTGTTTACATACATATATACATACATTATGCTTGGAATAGTTTATGCCGTGCTTTGTCACTTTCTGTCAGATGTAAATGTCACTATTGGGTTATTCTACTTTTTAGCGCATAATAATCATTGGTGAAATTAAAGGCGTTTTTAGAAAAAAAAATCACGTAAATTTGACTTATATTGAAACTGGAACAACTAAATTAAATAGTTCAAAACAAAACACTTTAAATTTATTGATATTTTTATCAGGAAAAGTTGGTAACACAGCGGTAAATACACTTTTTCCATACAAATGGCGGGGACATGCGTGACCACTATGTTACCTACTTTAAAGTTAATTATAGTGACTTTTTAAATGTAGTGATAATTTTAAATGTAAGCTAAGTTGTGTAACTATTTCAATATTAAATTACAAAACCGAGCACTTTAACGTTTTTATAAAAATATTATTTGAAGAGCACTTGTCAAAAAATCGACCTGCGCTTAAAAGTAGAATGATCCAATTATAGGTAAGGACAAAGCATGGCATAAACTATTTCAAGCTTATTCCACTTTATAAGTAAGGTGGATAGGCTACTTTTTCATCCCGGAAAATTATAAAGTTCCCCCGTGTGGTTGCCGGATTAGAATAGTGCCACTCCGTATCTTCCCGTGGATGTCGTAAAAGCCGACTAAGGTAATAAAGGCGTGTAGTACTGTTAGGCGATGGGCTTGCAACCTGTCACTAATACACTTATAGTTGTTGGATATTCTGTAGCTTTGCGGGTGGTAGGACCTTGTGCAGGGTCCGTCCGGATCGCTACCACCATCTTATCCATTAACCTACCGCCAAACAGCAGTGTTCGCATTGTTGTGTTCCGGTTTGGAGAAGACAGCCGGTGAAATGACTAGCATAGAGGCATTCCATCTTAGTCCTCAGGGTTGGCAACGCATTTGCAGTCTTAGGATTGCATTGCAGTCTTGTGAATGCGAATGTCTATGGGTCACAGTTTCCACTTACCATCAGGTGGCCTGTGTCTCGTTTGTCTTCTCTATGCCATAAAAAAAAGGTCTGCCTACCCCACTCTGGGAATAAAGGCGTGAGTTTATGTATGTATGTATGCAAAAACTAGGTAAGAATATGATGACTCACGCAATGGCATCAATCATGTCCAGTCCCATCTCGACGCAGCATTTGGCATGGTCATCACGGGCCTCCGGGATGCCGGAGACGCAATAGTAGCAGTCTCCCAGGAGCTTGATGCGGAGGCAGTGGTGCTCGGTGGCCAGGCGGTCGAATCTGGGGAGAAAAATCAACGTTAGATTTTATCATGTCTCATACTCTGGCAGACTCACACAGACACAGCAGACAAAATATTTAGGCTTTATAATTGACGCAGGGCTCACGTGGAGCCCGCACATTGACGCGGCGTGCGACCAACTTGCCTCTGCCAGCTACGCGCAGTCCAGGCTCGCACCTAGCTTAACAACCGAAAATACTAAAAGAGCGTACTATGGTTACTTTCATTCCATACTCATTCAGGGTGTGGACCTCCGGGGAACAGCAGCTGACCGCGATAGGCTGTTCAAGCTTCAAAAGCGTGCGTTACGCCTAATTGACAGAAAACCCCCGGACCATCCGGCTCAGGAACTGTTCAAGAAACATAGGATACTTACATTGCCTAGCGTCACAGACCACTTACCCTATAGACTCCGCATACAAAGGCGCCCCCGTAAGCCATGCTTATGCTCACAGAACACTAATTGGTTGCCATGGTTCTATTGGCGCGCACCACGACGCGCACACTTGATTATTCGTTGACTTTGAACTAGCCAATCACGGTGCACTTTTCGCCCCCCGCGCCCCGCCATTTTGGCTTAATGAGATACTAGACAAACTGTTCCGAAGCGGAGTCTATAGGGTAAGTGGTCTGTGTCTAGCGTGTACATACTAACCGCCTGTTCCCACGTTAGGGCGAGCCCACACGAGTACAGGGCGCATGTGCAGACCTTCAACAGATGCACTCGCAGGCAAAGGTATCTGGTAATCCCGAATAATAGACTCGCTAGGGTTCGTAAGTCGCTCGGTGTCATGGCTCCTAGGCTATACAACTCTCTCCCGGCCGAGCTGGTGAACTCGCCCAGTGACGCAATATTAACACGCAAACTGAAAAATCTGCTCCTAGATCTAGCGTGCTACACAATAGACGAATTCGTAACAAGATGTTAAAAGATATTAACTCTGTGTGAAATAGCTACATAAATGGTTTCTTATTGAATAATGATTAAATAATTATTAATAAAAAATGAATCTAAAATGTACCAAATGTATTTAAAATTGTATATGACTATAAATTGACTATTTTAAGGGCCTGTTTCACAATGTCCAAGTAAAGTTCCAAATAAGCAATTTGGAACTTATCTAACGGGTAAACACATCGTTTGCGTTTCACAATCGTCAAATAGGACTAACTGGCAAATAAAGTGCTTGATAAGCTGTTGGCCAGGTGAACCGGCCAATAACAGATTTATGTGTTGGTTAACTTATTTGACATCTGTCAGGCGCACGTCAGTCTTTAATCTGTGGGCGTCAGTCAGTGAAAAAATAAATCGTTGGTGTAATATTTGTTACTCGCTCCGTTTGTTTGTTGTTGTACATGTTGTTAAATAAACTTTAAAATGGATTTATTCGATGCTCTTGAGGATGAATTTAATGATTTTTTTGATCGTATAACTGAACCACGCCGAGTTCCCGTGTTTCGACAACGTCCTAGCTATACGGAGACATTGGATGATATGGAATTTAGAATACGATTCCGACTTACTAAAGTTGCTGTGAATTATGTGTTTTTATTATCCTCCTTGGCGTGGGGCTCTTCGGAGCGGGCTGGGAGGCGCCCAGCGGATTAAGCTGTAAAGCGGGACCGCGGCGTCTCCACTACCAGCCAGGAGGGTTACGCCGGAGTGGGTTTTAAACGGTAGTTCGCCTGGGCGAGAGTCCGTTATACCCCCCATTGCACTGGTCACCCTTAGGCCAGGGGGGATGCGTAAATGCATTTCCCACTCCGTCAAAAAAAAAAAAAAAAAAAGGTTAGGTTATGTTAGGTTATGTTAGGTTAGGTTAGGTTAGGTTAGGTTAGGTTAGGCCGGGGGGATGATGCGTAACGCATTTCCACTCCGTCAAAAAAAAAAAAAAAAGGTTATTTTAGGTTGGGTTAGGTTAGGTTACCCTCCTGTACACCCAAACCCCCCTGTTTATGAATAAGGATTTTTATTCACTGTTTCCTAACCAGTACCAGAAAATAGGTAGGTTTAGGTTAGGTTAGATGTTCAGCAGGCCCGGAGGGCAAAACTACCCAGAAATAGGAGCTCCGCTTGCGGAGCTCCGTCGACACTGACCCAGAGTCCCAAACTACAGGACCCAACCCCCCCCCCCCCGATGAGTTATGGAGACATATGGAGTTTGGAAAAATAGGTTCCCTGTATTGTCAAAAAAAATTCTACTTCATGTATCTCGTGTCCAACCTGTTATTGTGGCATGTGCCATATTGCACAACATTGCAATAGATATGAAAGATGGTCATTTTGATGAGCAGATATCTGATAATACAAACATAGAAGATGAATATGTTTATAGTAATGGAATTTCTCAAGATCCAAGCATAAGAAATAACATAATCAATGATTATTTCGCTTCTTTGTTGAGATAAATAGGTATTTATACTAGGTATGTAAGAAGAGAAATAAAGATATGCACGTTTAACTTCCTGTCATTTTATTTATTCCTTATTAAGTTTTTTTAACATTCGTTCTTTCTCTAAAGACCATAATTCCCTTTTATGTTGTCTTTCTTCTTCTTAAAAATCCCATCTTTTCTGTTGCTGGTCCCTTTCCTTTTCTTCAAAAGTCCATTTTATTTTGTTCTGAACGAGTTCTTCTTCAAGAATGATCTTTTGTAACTCCGATATTTCTAATTTTGATTCTGCCAACTTTTCAAAAGGTCGCATGGGCTTTGGCTTAGCTGAAAAAGTTCAACATTCAGAGATTTGATAATAATAAAAAAAACATACTTGGAGTAAACTGTAATAAATTTACAAATGAAATGTTATATACTATTCTATAATAAGATTATATAAATAAATGAGCGAGGCCAGGGCACTATTAAATAATAGCGACCTGCCCTTGCTTAATTTTTACAACACAACCATTTCTACAATTTTGTTTTTTACTCTGATATTTAATTCACTAACCTATTAATTTATAGTTTCATAGTTGAATACACATGAATAAATGAAATTAAAATGTATGCATAATGGGTATTTAATCTTATCTTACTACTATTATAAATGCGAAAGTTTGGATGATGGTTTGCCAGAACGGCTGAACGAATCTTGATGAAATTTGGCACAGAGATAGAAACACACTGCACAAAATATATAGGCAATATACATAGGCTACGGTTTCCGAGGGAGCAGCGATAAACTACGCGGACGAAGTTTCAGGCAAGAACTACGAGTAGTACTCACACAAAGCAGGATGTTTCTTAGATCTTAAAGTTGATGGCTTCCATTTAGACCATTTATTATTGGTCTCCGTACTTTCCATTGCTCCTACATCATTCGCCAGCTGGTTGTCAACTGCACATAAAACGAAATAAATTCGATACACACTGCTAATACCTAGTATGTTTTTTTATTTTATTTAATTATTTATTTGCTTGTTTGTTGCTTCTACAGTTTTTTATATGAGTTTTCTGCTTAGAGTATATCCTTACTAATATTATAAATGCGAGACTGTGATTGTCTGTCTGTCTTTCTGTTACCTCTTCACGCTTAAACCGCTGAACCGATTTAAATGAATGATGGCAGACTCCGGGACTCAAACTATCTCTATACTAAATTTCGTTTAAATCGGTTAAATAGGGTAGGTACTTTTTACCCGCGATAAACGACTTCTACGAGGACAGGGTCGCGGGCAATAGCTAGTACCTACTTATTTTAAATGTGAAAGTAACTGTCTGTCTGTTACGCTCTCACGGCTAAACCACTGGACCGATTTTGATGAAATTTGGTATATGGAGATAGCTCGAGTCCCGGGATAGAACATAGGATAGGTACTTTTCATCCCGGAACATGCAATAAAAGAGTTCTACGCAGACGGAGTCGCGGGCAAAAACTAGTTGGATATATAATACACATCAACAGTTAACGATATTTTAGTTATTCTGGGATATCTCAAAATCTACAAAAGATTTCTTAAAACATATTTAAACAAAAAAAAAAATATTTTATTATTTAACATATTACATACCTATTTAAAAAGTACCTTTTAATTTTTCAGTACAATTAAAAAAAAAGCCAATAAAAGTCAAATATCCCTGCTTCGACAGTGTTGAAGTGTAGATATATACCAAAATATACAACAATGTAGAATACTTACACAAGGTTCGCTCTGTAAGCCGCACAGGTTCCTTAATTATATCATTTTCCAGAGTTATGTCTAATTCAATATTGGGACATTGTATGATTTCTGAAATAATAATTCAAATCAAAAATTTTAATTTACTTATTCTATCAATTTTCATACTCACAGAAAATTGTTTCTATGCGATCCTAGGCCGCTCTTCACGATCGCCCATCATGGGCCAGCATAAAGGACGAAGTAATGCGTAACACTGATATACAAGAACATGTTGCTCCCTCTATGGTGTAAGTGCATCTCTTATGCTGGCCCTTGATAGGTGATTGTGGAAAGCGGCCAAATGATCTGATTGTGTTTGATAAATACCTGGAACTGAATTTAATTGACTTGAATCCAACCCGAAACAGTGTCCAACATTGCATTCCAAGGGCAAAGACTCTATAATTAAAAAAAACAAGTTAAAATCACACTTGACGAGCCATCATGTGACTTAGCCAGGATGGCGGGAATAAGTTGATAAGTCGAGATGTAAACATAAGAAATTTGTATTTTAGAACCAATTTGAGGTTTAAATTACATTCTACTTTTTTGAAGAGATATCAACTTATTCCCGCCATACACATAATTTAGATACAGTGACATTGAGACAGGTCAATGACTCACCCACTGCATTTGGTACTCGGTCCGAATCGAAGTCGCTCTCCATTCCTTGCACCGACAGCAAAATCATCTGCTTTACCTTCTCCTCAGTGCAAGTCAAAGTCGGCATTCTATTGGAGCCACCTCCAGTGCGGTACGTTTCGGCTCGTATAATAGCACACTTCTTTCGCGTTTCTCTTTTAATTCCTTCGTACTTTAATCTCAACGTTTTACCCGTGCGGTGAGTAACGCCACTAGTGGAATTAAAAGATTGCTCAATCCCTTTCCAGCATCTTTCCTTCTCATTCCAAGTGATAGCATCGCTCTTTTTGTTCTCCAAAACATGTTTATTGTCGCCTACCAATTTGATTAAAATTTCAATCTCTTCTCTTGTAAAATTAATGCTTCGTTCTCTTTTTTGGGCCATGTTAGGTACTTTTTATGACAAATAACAAAAATTAGAACGCACAAAGTTAACCCGCCGTGAGCAAACAAAATTTTTGATGTTTGGCGGCTAGAGTTTGACATTTTGCGTTCCTTTGCACAAAGAAGGCAATCAATTTTGTATTTTTATTTCTTTGTTTTTATTAATAAATAGTTGTTGAAAAAATGTTTCAATCAATATTTGTACGTTACGTGAAAAAACATGTAAAATATAATATTTTATGCAGTATGAAATACAAAAAATAAGATTATAATATTACGCTTTCCGTGTAACGTAACGTCCATTTGAGAATTGCCACCTCTACTGAGTAATAACTGTCCAGTAACTAATTTGACCAATAAACTTATCGGTAAGATGATTGTGAAACGCAACACATGCTACCCAGGAGTTTTAACTGCCAGGTAATTTATTTGCTAGGTAGCTATTTGGGACTTTACTTGGACATTGTGAGACAGACCCTAAGTATTATTTAACCATGACATGTAAAATATTGATTTTTACCAATAAATAATACAATACAATACAATACCTACTCACCCTTTATTACCGATGTGTAAGAGCCCTCATGTGGCCTATTTACAGAATAAATATTTTGAATTTTGAATATTGAATTCTGAAAGTAGGCCATTGTTTATCTTAGAAGCGGGTTGAAAGTGATAAATTTCCACATTGTCCACCATATGGAAGAAAAGTAATTGCGTGTTTAAATAAAGTACCAGGAGCGCAGCGGTAATTAGGAGGTGCTTAGCGCAAGGCGGCAATATCATGAATATTCCATAGTAATATGAAGAAAAGAGCTTTCGTTGAACTAATTTCTAGAGAAAAAAAAAATATATCTTATCTGACATAGTTTTAAAGTGTTCATTTCCAGCAATTTTGAAAAGAAAAAATTTGCTATCCTAACTGTGTCATATATCAAATGAAAGGGCTTGTTATGAGAATTTCAAATATATCTTTCTTATTATTGTAAAATTAACACTTTTGATTTTTTTCATGAATTAAGACGAAAGTTTACCATTCCGCCCATTGATCTCCAAAACTAGTGAGCATAAAATTTTGAAAAAAAAATACTAAGTATAGTTCATTGCTTGTAGATTACAGGAAAACCTATAATAAGACTTCGATAAAAAAAAACTACGTATTTACGGTACGGAACACTGCTACACGAACTTCAATTCGCACATAGCCGGTTTTTTTTCTTCTTCTTATCTACTGCAAAAAAAAACCGGCTGCTTACAGTTTATAGATCCATCTGTTTTTACTGCCGTCCTAAGTAAAAACGTAGAAACTAAGATAAACCTCCTGTGGTAATATCTACTTCATTATTAACGACATAGAATTGAATCTGCTTTGGTGATTGAATTTAAGATACTGCTTATTGGGTTAGGAGGGCATTATAGTTAGGATGGACGACAAAAGGTTACTAATAAGGTCCCGTCTGGCACAAAGTTAAAATACATTTTGCCGTCTAAAGCTGTTAAAAATAACTTAGATAAAGAACCGTGAAAAGTCAGGTACGTATCTATTAAATACCGTGAAAAGGTCACGGCGACACTGCCTCAAGAAAAAACGCCTCATATAATCCAACAGTTTCAACCAATCCGATTCTCTTCTAGTATATATAGAGTTGAAAATGTTGGAAATATTCCGTGTAAATAAGTCGTTTTAGCTTAAGAGGGATATATGATCGATATGTGAGGGTTGAGATCGGAGAGAAAATATTTTTCGTCTAAATTGCCCCATCTGTACTAATATGATAAAGCGAACAAAGTTATCTGGACTAGCTAACGGAGCATCTTGGGGAATTGATACGATTTATTAAAAAAACTGTCAGGTACGAATCGCGCAATGAGGGTTCCGTACCGCCGCGCAAAGTGTACCTACATTCCGACATGAAGGGTATTGGGTAAATTTGTTTGAAGAATATTTACTTTTTATTTTCAGCGGGCACATATAATTATTACATAGTTATTTAGAGGACCTCGAAATATACAGTGTTACCGGCATGCGGGCATTTATTAAAACTACCGATAATATGTTGCTTTAGCAGTTGTTTGCAAGTGTTATCAATTAAAAAATAATTAAAATAACTTCACAATTAATTTTCTTAGATACTGTCCAAGTGTCCATTTTTAATGTAGTGCATGTGCTGCGCGTTCATCGTTATCAGTATCGCTGTTGCTTAGTACGAGGCATGTCGTGGTACGGGGGCAAATCATAATAATCAAAGTATCCGTTGACTGTCATTTACACTTGTCAAATTGCTGTGCTTTACATACATACATACATACATACATAAACTCACGCCTTTATTCCCAGAGTGGGGTAGGCAGAGCTACAGAATTTCCAACAACTATAAAAACTTTTTGATAATTCTGTAACCACATTTTGCACACTTAGGCGAAGATGTTTACCAGTGTATTAGTGACAGGTTGCAAGCCCATCGCCTAACAGTACTACACGCCTACAACCTTTACGCCTGCAGTGCTTTACATTGCTGGCAATTTAAATTTTGTTAGAAAGTTAACCGAGCCTGAAAATATGTTTATTAATTAAATTATTGTCATAGTTACGTTACAAATATACGTAATTTTAACCTACTTAAAAAAAAGCCAGGGTGCTGGTAACACAATGTATATAATTGATGGCCTTTAATAATATCGGGGCGAGATATTTATGATTTAAATGTTTAGTTTTTGGTACTAAAAGTACGCCTAGCTAAGAATATTAAATATCTCGGCTCCGATGCACTTAAGAATATTACATTACATAACAAAAAAAAATTATTTTGAATTATTCTATCATAATTTACAACTTTTACTAATGGCCATCTTGAAAATGTATGACTTTTACAAATGACAACTCTTTTACCCAAACCCCTTTGATTCCCGATGACCCAATCTCACACTTGACCCTTTTTAAGTAGTTATTAGTTTTTCTTCAGTGTTTGTACTGTAGTCATATCAAATTTGACTGCTGACTGTATAGCAAAGCTGTAATTTAGCATAGTTTATACACTCAGGGATAGAGAAGCGCAAAAAACAACTTGACTAGATTATTAACAGCTTGGGTTAAATAAATAAAAGGGTTATTATTATAACCTTAAAATTTGTGATTTTAATTGACAATGAAATGAAAATTGTTTTCTAATACTTTTTTTTTTCCTTTGGCTTAACTATATGTGAAACATATTTTTTTTTTTAGAAATTAACGAGTATTAATTGTTAAAACCCACATTAAAAAAAACACAGAAAACGACGACTTTTTTTTTCTGTAATGACAAAATATTTTTTTTAATTTTTAACCATTGTTATTTGTTATAAAATTGTTACTTAACTTCCCGTTTCTCTAAGTTTGTCCGTGAGTATTTTTATTCTTGTCTAGTACCCATAGTAGAAGCTTAGCTTAGTAATTAATTAATTAAATTACTGTTTTCATATTTCGTCTTGTAAAGGTTAAACCTTTTCCCTTTACAGGGTTTTTCTGTAAACTTAACGTTTGCTACTTGGCCGGTAAAATCACATTATTTCACAAGAATCATAAACAAAGACGCCGTCTCTTGTAAAATCTCAAAGGATCCTCTAATATTCCGTCGAGCGAAAAAAGAAAATGGCCGGATAGTTGTAACACCCCTGTTCGTTTTATATTTTTCAGAAAAGGCCTCTTTTAGCGGAAGAAAATTAAGTGCCCCGAATAGAATGAAGGTTGAAAATAAGCTGCATTACCTGTATAGAATAGAAAAAGGCGGTGATAAAAAGCTGCCAATTTTA
The DNA here is from genome assembly GCA_963966035.1 of Acleris laterana. Taxonomy (NCBI): domain Eukaryota; kingdom Metazoa; phylum Arthropoda; class Insecta; order Lepidoptera; family Tortricidae; genus Acleris; species Acleris laterana. The sequence continues at coordinate 851,023 of OZ014438.1, read as the reverse complement.
AATATGAAAACTTTTGCGGAAAATTCGTTTTCGTACAAAATTGTTTGTATTAATTTAAAATACTTTCTGGATGCAAAACGCTAGACTATTTACTAAAATACTAAAATTGCTATATGCCTATAATATTTGAGGAGTTCCCTTAACTCTTCACGGATTCCTCCATCAGATTCAGATTTGAAGACAATGGGACTACCTCAGAAGTATACTCTATCAAACCAAAAAAGAAGTTTTGAAATCGGCTAACTGTAAAAAGTTATGCGTGAACAACCATAAATAATATACATTAGGCAATGCAAATAATCGGTTTTAACCGGTTAATTTACTTTCCCTATTATATTGACGACGCGCTGGCCTAGTGGGTAGTGATCCTGCCTACGAAGCTAGTGGTCCTGGGTTCGAATCCCGGTAAGGGCAGATATTTGTGTGATGAGCGCGAATATTTGTTCCTGAGTCAATGATGTTTTCTATGTATTTAAGTATATATTTCTCTATATAAGTATTAATATCGTTGTCTAGTACCCATAGTACAAGCTAAGAGCTTAGTTTGGGACTAGGTCAATTGGTGTGAGATTGTCCCCTTATATTTATATTTATATAATATACACGTTGACTTGAGAACCTGCTGCTTTTTTTGGAAGTCGGTTGGAAATATCTTTCGGTGAACCCGGGATGAGACCTTATAAAAGGATTTAAAATGTCGGCTCTTAATTAAAATTTAAACAACTAAAAATTTACATACAACTCGCTACTTCTACATTTATTCATAGTTTCTAAAATTGTATAACTTAGCTGCCTGAGTAAGACACCGCAACCTTTGGTAGAGGCGTCAGTTAATAAAAAGGTATAGCTTGTTGCATTATGGATTTAATAAACACTGTGTAAACACAAACGCAGGCAAAATAATACGGTATCTGACCAAATTCAAATCAGCTTCTTTTTATGAAACATCAAAAACGCTCCGTTACTATGGAATTTATAGGGATTACTATCTTGTGACGTCACAATCAAACAGCGTCCTTATAGTTGGATTAAATGAATTTAAAAATCTTAAAATAGCAAACATAAATAAAAGATTGATTTATTCCTAGTATTTTTATAACGTTTATCTGTTGTTAATGAAACACCAATTTAATTTCACTCTTGTCAAAATACCCTATTTCATCACTTTGCATTTTTTCATGTGCACCCAATATCTTTGTATATCTTTAACCTATAACTTAAAACTATCTAATTCTAACCAACTTTAAATCGTTTTATATTCTAAACGATCATTCAAAATGAAAAATGATGAAAGAAACTTATAGATGATGTGAATTTTTGACCTTTTCAATGATACCCCACTTGTTTATAGTTCGACCTTTTTTATTTTATATAGTTTGACGTCTGCACGCCGCCATATTGAATTTTGACTACTTACTGTCATATCTTTAGTGACACTAACTTCCTTTTTGAGGAACGCTTTTGCACTCAGATTACTTATTTGAATGTAAAATATCATTGTACGGTCACGAGCGTTAATTTGGGACCCGATGACTCGATGTATGAATGTGGAAGAAGCGAAAGAAATTTGTCAATATCGTAGCAAGTGGAAAGAAGTGGTCTCTGCCTACCCCTCTGGGAGACAGGCGTGATTTATTGTATGTATGTAAATAATCAACAGGACAAGTTAAATAAAGGCTATGTACGGTCACGAGCGTTAATTTGGGACCCATTTTAAGAAAAATATGCTTGAAGTCGTCAACGTCATTAGATATGTCAAGTCATTTGTAACTTTTAGGAAACTCAACCTTGTTTGTAGAATGTCAGATTGACTTTGGACCTAACATGGGTACCAAATTAAACCTCGTGACTGTATGAAACACTCTTAATATGATTATACTTGTTACACGTCATTATGGCATGGTATATACAGCGTAACCTTTGACATTACTTCGAGCCTAATGTAATTAATTAAATTATAATTAAACATGGAAATCTTTAATGGACGGGGTCGGGTGAGCTTTGAGCTTATGATTGAAATGAATGTGCTTGGAACCCGGTTACCCAAAAAGGAGAGTGTATGTAGGATGGATGTAAGATTTCAAAAAGCCATGCATTTTCCCTAAATTAACCAACGTTATTAGAGACCAAGGTGGTACAGTCACGGAATTTAATTCCGAGCCCATTTTGGACTATGTTTTTTTCTTTTGTTTTTTTATGGTATAGAGAAGACAAACCAGTACACAGGCCACCTGATGGTAAGTGGAAACTGTGACCCATAGACATTCGCATTCACAAGACCGCAATGCGATCCTAAGACTGCAAATGCGTTGCCAACCCTGAGGACTAAGATGGAATCAATGCTAGTCATTTCACCGGCTGTCTTATCCCAAAACCGGAACACAACAATGCGAACACTGCTGTTCAAATTGACACTGTAAATAAAATCATAAGATGTCTTCCAACGGAAGACCAGCGCTGACTTTAATGCCAGCATTACGCTGAGTTGGGACCATTTCGTGGCTACTTTCTTCTTGTATTTGTTAATCTGTTCTTTGTTATGCATGTCACGAATAAATTATTTTCTTTCTTTCTTTCTTTCTTTCTTTCTTTCTTACGTTTTGATTGACTACGTCACTTTGGCATAGTAGTATAGTAGTTTGGTTTGGTATTAAATTCCTTGACCGCACCTTGGAAACTCTACTTGGAGTTCTGGCTTGACTCTATCACCTAAATATAAATTATCCTCTAGGTACGTAAAATGTAGTTTATGTATTTATATTGAACTATTAATATATATATATATATATTGATTTGATGATAGAAAGAAATAGGAACAATTATTTGTTGGCCATGTCACATGTAACGTTGAAATGTTAAACGCCGTAAGATTTTCGTTCAACTTTGAAGTAAGCAGACTTAATTAAATACAGCTACCTCCTTTGCTCTAACGCAACTATATTAAGTTTCATGAATCATGATGTTTTATTGTAACTAAGCTGCTTAGATATGATGTTTTTAATGGCAGGGCGAAACAAACTTAAATTTTCTTATAAAATATAATAAATGTTTGTTTTTAATATTCGAATCAAAATGTACATCAAAACAGCCCACACAATTCATAGTTATTTTTTAAATTTTGGTCTAAGTGCATTACTGCCAACTTAAGAAAAACTTTTTTAAATATAAAACCTGGTAAGTGCACGTCAATATAAAAACAAAGTTAATTATACACATATCATATTTTGTCATTTTCGTGTTTCCCGCTCGTTTATTTTTCTGCGCTTCGTTCGTTCGATCGTACGTTTTTTTCGTTTATTTAATTTTGCATTTAATTTGAAACCTAGCCGTAGAAAAAGTAATGTATGCAACGGAGTATAACTAAGTCAAAAAACCCTTGTGGCTTCTTCCTTTACACACACCACTTGTTTTATTTTACCTCCCTTATACAACTGTTGCATAAACCACTGTACTATAATTCTAGAACGCGGCTACCCCGCGCGACAATCGATCTAGCCTACGCGGATAACCAGACCAATCGAAACTTGTTGTAAAGGACTCGAGTTCTGGGAACCGTTTTTATTACGACTCGACTCGACTCATTACTTAGGAATCCCTTTGTTGCAGAACTTCCAATCAAGCAAGTCTCGCATAGGACTAGAGTCCTTTTTCTGCGTTCGAGTCCTTTAGTGTAACGAGTCGTACACGAGCTGTTTTATTCCACCACCTCACCTTCAACGATGATACTTACAGTAAGGCGGTGTAGCTCATATACCTGTTATTATATATATTTGCATTTAGTTATATTTAAAAGAAAGAAATATGACGAGAAATATGAGTTTCGAAAGAGATATGGCGAGCGAGAATGAGCGGAGATGTCGGTAAGGGACGTCGTGGACGGACGTACGGTGATCAGATTCACGATGTACTTAATAAGGGCCAAATCAAAAGCACCCGAAACCGACGTACGTGCATGAAAAGATTGATGAATGTAGAGGAAGCGAAAATTGTGTGATTAGATCGGTGCGTCTCGCGTTCCATAATCTCTGCCTACCCCATTGGGAGATAGGCGTGAATTTATGTATGTGTATGTATGTAGTTACATTTTGTATTATTTTATCTATTAACATTCTAGACTCGGAGTCGTATTGTGAATCTAGCCGCGAGTCTAATTTGGAAACTAATAGTCGTAGTGAAAGACTCTAGCTTTTCGAGCTATAGAGAAAACTCCTCGCTGGACTCACGCTCGACACCACTCGGCACTCGCGAGTCTTCGAGTTCACCGAGTCGTCTATTAAGTGAGTCGAGTCTACAAAATTAGGACTCCAGAACTCTAGCCTTTTACAACACTAGACGAAATTGCGGGCGAGTGAATGAAGCTGCTTTGATGCAGCCTCATAAACCGGCAATGATCGGGTAACCCCTCGGCACGTCCGAGCACGGCATTGAGGATATTGTTCAACGTCAAACAATATCCTACCCCAATACAATGCATTATTGCACCAATGTTTCTATAATTGTACTGTTTACGTAATTTGTATTCAGACAGCCAGGCACGGTGTGGATGCTGCATATTGATTAGCAACCCTTGTTGCATGATTGGTGAGAGAACTAATTTGAAATTGGACAGACAGGACAGACAGGAGCGACGTGTCGGCAACCCTAATAAATGCGTAAGCGTGTACCACCTTTGGCCTCGTCGTCACTTAACAGGTTCACAGTCCCAAAGCAATGTGCAACCTTCTTTCCACACGTCCCCATTAGTAATAATGACATGAAACACTCGATCGTATGTGTGATGTTAAGTATTAATTTACATCACTGGGCATGAGGTACAGTCAAGGGCAATAATATGTATACACTTTAGTACCTTGTCACTTTAACCACTGTGACAGTTCATATATGGCAGTTCAAATATGACGACAATTAGACAAGGTACTAAAGTGTATAATACATATTTTTGCCCTTGACTGTACATGTGCCTCATGGGACAGGGAACCTGTTAACATCAGGTGAGACTAAGGTCAAGCGCAAACCCACTATCGTGACGTCATCTATCGGAGAGCCAGAGGAGATGTAGGTTCGAATCCTACCTAAGACCGATGATTTTTTTCGCTTTGATGTACCTAGTTTAGAATTTCGTAATCAGACGTTTAATTTTTTTTCAGTTTGTTGCTCTACTTGTAGGTTTTTAAAAAAAACGTTCCTTTCTTCAATTATGCAAATTTATAATATGCAAAATGAAAATTAGTACAGTCAGCCACAGAAGTAACTAGGCAACCGAAAACGTGCAAAAAAGACCTACACTCGACTCTATTGTCAAGAGAATACGTCGTGTCCGGATCATTTTGATCATGTTATTCTGCTTACCTACTTTTGATGCTGACTGTACATTATTTGTTATGCAAATCGTTACACACCCAATAAAATACGACATCGTACTTGGTCGGAAGACATCGCATTAGTCTTGCTTTCCCACCCGTCTCAAGCACCCATTGATAAACGTATTGAGGAAGGGCTGAATATGAGAGCTCATTCGATCAAAAACGGTGTCATATGTTTATGCACTAGATCTTTCTGTACCCTCACGTCTAGCCTATGTAAATCTCGTTACCCTCGCGCCACTCCCGTCCCGCTCCCGTCCCGCAACCGCCCCGCAGCCGCCCCGCTTCCGTTATACCGTAAATTTATTTCCGCACCTTATTGCAGTTTTATTTGCAGCCAGTGATAAAATACGTCACCATAAAACCTTAGTTCAACTGAGATTGGATGTAGATGTAGGTACCTATAGTCTATTTAGCGCTGAACTCGATATTTATTTTATTCCGACACCATTATGGTGTACAGAGATCCAACTTGGTACCCACCTTATGTCCAAAGTTAATCTGACATTCTACAACAATAAGGTTGAGTTTCCTAAAAGTTACAAATGACTGGACATCTCTAATGACATTGACGACTTCAAGCATATTTTTCTTGAAATGGGTCCCATATTAACGCTCCTGACCGTACTCGGCAAGGACGTGTCATCGATGAGAAGAAAACAATTGGGTCACATTTTAAACCCTCTACAAAAAAGGGGGTGTGTTACATGATTAACGTTTCAAACTTTTGGAAGTTGAGATAATTTTAAGAAATGGTGTCATGTGTCAGTTCTGCTTCGACATTTACGAAGTATACAGATACAAAATACAACTTAACTCGACATGAATGACGATACTCCCTAAGAACGTGGAGTGATTGCTGCGGGGTCGTCTAATCTCTCGTTTTGGTGATTTGCACTAGCCGGCAAGATCACCGGATTTAACAGTTCCAGACTTCTTCTTGTAGGGTTTCTTGAAGTTCCGTGTCTATATCAACAAGTGATAGACTTTTCAAGACCTCGAAATGAATATCCGTCAAGAATTCGACAACCTATCGCCGGAAATTCTGGCAAGAGTCTTGGAAAAGGCTATAAATCGGGTCATCAATTTTGGCGGAACAACTTAGCGAAAAAAATGAGACATCCCATAAACACAATTAAAAAGCAGAACTAAAGATTTTAATATACGAAAGATATTACATCCAAATTACATCAAGTGATAACTTTTGCGCCATCCTGTATGTATCTGTTCTTTTACTTGTGCTTTTGTTTTGATTAAGCTCCCAAACGTAAAGACTGACTTGGTCACATTTTTGTTTAAAAAAAAATATAATCAAGATGGCTTTTAGGTTACACTGTCCCCTTTAAGAGCTGGTGGGTTATTAAGACATAGCCATGCAGTTCATACGTTGCGAGAAAGGGACAGAGCTATATAACTCCTATACCTGTCCTTTTCGCTCACCCCCTCCCGCCCTATGGTGCGGAGTGTTACCTGGCATAGAGCTCGTTCAGCAGGCGCACCAACTCCTCGGCGGTGCACTGGTCCGATAGAGAGGTGAAGCCGCAGATGTCCGCGAACAGGATGCTGCGAGAAAGAGAGCACATTGTTAAGAATACAGTCCAGGGAGAACACAAAATAACAAGTGACAATCTCACAAAAAACAACCTTCCTAATTAGTCCTCTGGATTGGCATGCCTTTAGGTATCAGGTCTCGGGTACGGTTGGCCAAGAAAATGGCCAACCAGTTTAGACCAGAAAAGTTTCTGTGAGATCCAATTATCGCAAAGGTTGACACTTGTCACTCATTACATTGTAGCAAGGGAAAATCGAATTTGTTTTGATGAACAAATGAACTTCAACCGTAGGTTGGTAGACCACATTTTTAGCTGACTGTACCAAACCGAATTAAGTAGGTATTTGTGTGCACCACAAAAATATTAATTTTACTCTATTTTAGTACTTGTTGTTATAGCAGCATCAGAAATACACCATCTATAAAAATTTCAACTGTCTAGCTATCACGGTTCATGAGTTTTACCCTTTGGGTACGGAACCCCAAAAAAACAAATGTCAATTTCGCTAGTGTAACGTTAAAATTAACGTTTATTTCGCCAAGAAACTTTATTCATTATTAATTCTGTTGAAAATTTTCGAGCTCTCGAATTGCATTCCTACTTCACTCGCCATTTTGTTTGAGGACCAATTCATTGTCCAATTTTTGACGTGCGCCGAACGTACAAATGAGCATTGTTGAAATATTTGCACAACTGCAATTACAATGAATAAATAGCAGGGAACAACTTCATAAAAGGACTTGGCCCATTTTACTATGGCCCTGTGCCCCAGAATGTACAGCAATCATTTATATCTCAAATTAAAGCGAAAATTATGTACTTTCAATATGTATTTGTCATTTTACATATAAAGCAGCGGTTTTAAAGTAATTCGATACTTAGTTTTTTACATAACCTCAAAACACATCATAACGTGCAAGGCGCTGTCACCTCAAACTGCAATAATGATCTCTCTTTAAAGGCCTACTGCTCCTAAACGGATTGTTCAAATTGCTTTGGAAAAATATATGTTAAGTACGTGCAATAATATCAATAGTAAAACGTTTGTTGTTTTTCTAGTCCTTACTGTTATTATTGTCAGAAAATAGAAAAAAAAAAAAAAACTGCTCTATAGCGCGAAAAGGGCGCGAACCTTAGGCGAACCACCTTAATTTTTTATTTTATTTTGCATCTCGAGTCTTTAATCCAAAAAGGCGGCATGCCAAGTTAAACGTCCTCTAGTGAAAGGTACAGAGTGATGTCATATGGCTCTGTCCCTTTCGTTGCCTAGTACTTGTCAGTTTTAAGAATTTGTAATACGGCCTCCAGGGATTCACCTTTTTCAATAACACGCCGGCACGCGTATGTGTACATGCCAAACTGTCAAGTGGGTGGTTTCCGGCACACAATATCTTTTTTATATTTACTTTGTTTCCGCTGCTTGTACAGAGATTTAATTAATCACACGTGTAATTAATAATTATTTAATGATTTTTCACATAATATGTCTCATTCGTGTACAAATTGGGGCACAAACGGGCCATGTCCTTTTATCTGGTCCCGAACTAGTCTTTGCCATTTTATGAAGGTGTTCGGACATTTCATGTTTGTATTCAAAGAGGTTTTATGCTTTTGGTCAAATGTATCATATTCCAAATTTTCATTTTCCAAAAAGTTGTTTCCCGTCATAGTCGATTTATTTTTTATGTAGTCACAAATGTAACCTAACCTAAGACGTAGGAAGCGGTTTCGATGTACCGGATATAAAACAGAAACAATAGGTACATATCGGTATTAAAGGAAAAGAAAGGTCATTGGGTAAATTTGTTTGAAGAATATTGTCATTTTATTTTTCAGCGGCCACGGATGATTTTTACATACCTAATTATTTAGAGGACCTCGAAATACACGTATAGATATATTATTTATGGCGTTAAATAATATCGGAGCCGAGATATTAATAATTAATTATTCAGTTGTTGGTACTAAAAGTACGCCCAGGTATGAATATTTAAATATATCGGCTCCGATGCACTTAAGAGCATTACATTACATAACAAAATATGTTTATTTTGATTGATTCTATCATAATTTACCACTTTTACGAATGGCCGCTCACCTAGAAAATGTATGACTTTTACAAATGACAACACTTTTACCCAAACCCCTTTGATACATTTGACCTAAAATATTTTGGTCAAACGGCAGGTTCCCGTTTGGTATACTTGCTCCTACTCGATGAACAACCTTTCACTTTACTCAACCTTTCAAGGGTTAACTAGAAGAGATGCCTTACAGGGATAACTTCGCATATGATCAACTTTTTGAAGAAAAAAAAAGAGCGAGAAATATTATTCACAAAATAAAAACTTACACGCACAAAAAACGTTAGTTATATATAAAGATAGTGTATGAATTATGAAATTTATGAATTACTAGCTTCTACCCGCGACATCGTCCGCGTTGATTTCAATTATCGTTATTCCACCGGGAACTTTTAAATTTTCCGGGATTGAAAGTAGTCTATGTGTTAATCCAATGTATTTATAAGCTATCTCAACTTTCATCCAAATCCGTCCAGCCGTTGCAGCGTGAAGGACTAACAAACATACACACACACACTCACAAACTTTCGCCTTTATAATATTAGTGTGATTTCATTAATGGAAAGCGAAATTAAAGTCACGATCTGCTTAAATGGGATCCACTACCCCCATTTTCATATCATGGTCGCCCAAAAAATTTTGGTCGGCGTCGACCCCTGGGGGTCGATATAGACCACTTTGGGGATCACTGGGTTAAAAGATAAGATGGCGGTAGCAATATGCACAGACCCTGCATAAGGTCTTACCACCAGTGATGGACAAGTTACTGCTACATCATTATAAATAAATGTGCCCTCCTAGGCCAATAAACAGTAAGAATATCTAAAGTTGATTAACAGGAGGTTTTTCTTAGTTACTAAATTTTTGCTTAGGACGGCGGAAATATCGGGGGATCATCTCACCTAAATTGACTAGTCCCGTACTAATAGGGGTATGGGGGTAACTGACACACCTGCCGCCGGCAGGGGCAATCAAAGGGCCACGGGCCGGAGCAATTTAGGAGTTTCCCCTACATGCCTGCCATAAGCCATTCAGTGTTCGAGTGAACGTCCCGCTGAGCACACGTGTTGAGTATGGCGCCAGTATCATCGAAGGCAAGGCTTGGATGTGTATTCCACGGCGTGGCCACAAAAAAAAACATGAATGCAACAGTTTGCCGTTTCAATTTACGATTAATAGTACATTACTACAGAGGCCAGGGAATAAGGGGTTGCCGGCCGAGTGATGTAGACAGTTAGTTAGATAACTCTAGTGGGATAGTTACGAGACTGGCAACCCCTTTTCACGGCGAGGTATATAGTGATTTTCTCAAATATATTCAATGAAATAAAAAAATACATGTCTTTAAAAAGGAAATTATAAAATAAATGTTTCATACTCTGAAAGTAGGCCATTGTTATTTTAGAAGCGGGTTGAAAGTTATACATGTCCACTCTAGGGAAGAAAAGCAATTGCATGTTTAAATAGAGTACCAGGAGTGCAGCGGTAATTGGGAGGTGCGTAGCGCAAGTTAGATCGCAGGCGGTGCGGCGCGGCGTACGGTGGGCGGATGTGTCCCACACGTCATAACAATGTACTTTTAAGGTTTATGCACTCCTAGTATTTGCCATTATATTCTTTCTCAAAAAATTCATTATTACCTAACTTTTTATGTACTTTCCACATAAATGAAATGAAAAGTAGAGTGTTTAACTCGGGTGAAAGTGCAGACTAAATATCTCCGACGGCAATTGATCACTTTCATCTCTCGGTTAACATAGTAGATACTATTGTTATCCGACATATGGGGCTGGTCTTTGTACACTTCTATCACCCGCGTCCAAGCTACGCGTTCTTCATCCATTGTTGAGCAGTAGTAAAAAAACTGATTGAAAAATTACTAGAATAGCAGCGCTAGACACGCGTCGACCTAGCCGGGGAGCCAGGGTGATCTAGGGAGCTAAGAAAGTGCTCTTGCCACCCTGCGGCAGGGGCAACCTAGTAAATTGCCCCTGCTTGCCTATACACAACACAATTAAGGAGGCAATTAAGGGTCTATTTGTTAAAGTGCCCCTGCGTCAGTGGCCCGCATAAGCTCAAGCCTTTTAGAACGTATGTCAAGTAAAGTTTGAGTACTAGAACAATGATAAACTAGATAAATATTTTATACTTAATTATATAGCTGAATAGATTCTTTGCTTGAACGCGCTAATCTCAGGAACTACAGGTTCGATTTGAAAAATGATTTCAGTGTTAGATAGCCCATTTATCAAAGAAGGCTATAGGCTATATATCATACTTACATAAACCAAAGCGAAGTGAGGGCGGTTTGCTAGTAATATTACAAAGCTGAAGAGTTTGTTTGTTTGCTTGAACGCGCTAATATCTCAGGAACTACAGGTTCGATTTGAAAAATTCTTTCAGTGTTAGATAGCCCTTTTATCAAAGAAGGCTAAAGGCTATATATCATACTTACATAAACCGAAGCGAAGCGAGAGCGGGTCACTAGTAGATAAATAAAATACTTAAATACATAGGAAACAACCAAGACTCAGGGACAAATATTTGCCTACATAGGCAATCGAACCCAGACCCGCTAGCTTCGTAGACATTGTCACTACCAGCTACACTGGACATGTCTATCATCGAGCGTATAGATAAACTACCGATTTTTTCCCCCTAGTATTTGTATTTCAATTCGCACTTTTCCCAATTTCCTTAATTTTCCAGTAGTTTGTTATTGTTCTCTTTCTGTTTCCATTACAGGTTTCGCCATTAAGAAGTTTTTATTTAACTTGCAATGTATGTATACGGGTCCAATCTTGCAAGTTAGATTTGACCCTTTTTCTGATGACAATGGACAATTTATGGTATCTATAAGAGCTGATCTGATGATGAAGTCTGAAGGTAGCGATAGGATCTCCGCTATATTTTACGTAGACCTAGGCCCGTATTAATAAACTCATCTTGGCTGAGATGCGCGTCACAAGATACGTCAAAGTAAACGTCAAACCATAGAACACTGTCATTTTTGACACATCTCGAGACGAGCATTAGAGTTGAGATTAGTTTATTAATACGGCCCTAGTGTGTTCAGACTTATTCGTTTGATCTTGATGAGCAAATAACGACCTTGCATAAAGAAGTTCAGACGACAGCAAAAGCATGTCCGGAAAATTCATTAATTTTTGATTAATTAATTATAATTATTTTTTGACAGAAACTTACGTTAATTTTAATAGACGCTTAGGTAAGTTTAGGTTATGCTACATTTGCACCAGGTCCGTAGGGCCAAGGCAATCAAAAATAAGAGAGAGCGGAACTCCATCGACTCTGTGCATTTTACATTTTGAAACACGCTTCTCATATGGAATGCATATGGTTATTTGTTAATGGGAAAAAATGAGAATGGAAGAAGAAAGAGAAAAACAACAAACAACTATAACCTAAGTACACTAATATACATACATACATACATAAACTCACGCCTTTTTTCCCAGAATTACGAACAACTCTAAAAACTTATTGATAATTCTGTTACCACATTTTGCACACTTAGGTGAAGATGTTTACCAGTGTATTAGTGACAGGTTGCAAGCCCATCGCCTAACAGTACTACACACCTTTATTACCTTAGTCGGCTTTTCCGACATCCATGGGAAGACTTGGAGTGGCACTATTCTAATCCGGCAACCACACGGGAATAAAAATAACAAAGAGATTAGCCTATAAGCTCAAAAACTACTAGAGCGATTTTTATATTGTTTCACCAGTTGAATGCTTTATTACCAATTATCACTTAGTAACAAAGGCTATGTTTTATTTTTTACGCAGAACAGTTTCCAATATGTTTGTTTACTTTTTTTCTTGTTACGGAACGGTAAACGTTTTGAATGTCAAATAATCGCCGCCATGTACATAACATGGGGTCGCTAGTTCGTTGCCGGCTTCATTAGCCCCCAACGCAAGCAACGGGGTGATAATTATATACATAAAGTCTTTTCTTATAGACGCTTACGCCGGGGACCACTATTGTTAGGGGGTGTATTTCGACGGATAATTTAACTCAAATTACAACATGAGAAGCGACAGTCTCACACCAATTCACCTAGTCCCGTCTCCGTCGTTGGATATCATGTTCGCAAAACATGATATTCTGAAAAAATATCATAGAAGCCAAACATTATTCGCGAAACATACCGTAAAATGTGCTTACTCTGGCTCTCCCCTGGTTAAATTATGCTCCATGTTTGTATTGAGGTAATTCTGTAATGTAAATCATTCTCGATCGATTCGTGTCAGTAACCTTGACTAATGGGGGAGCAAAGTAGGTACATTTTACGGTAACTATTGTTAAGACATGAGTTAGACGGTGTTGACGGAGCTCCGCTCAGCGGAAATCCTATTTCTGGTTGGTATGGCCCTTCGGACCTACTATAAATCTAACATAACCTAAAACCTACCTACGATTTTATAACAAAGCCTGATTATTTCTGAATATCATGTTTTGCTAATTATGATCTTTTGCGAATGTTATATTCACATATCACTAATTGAATACAAAACGGACACAATCCAAAATAATTTGCTCTTCCATTAAAAATCGTATTCCAACCGCTTCTAATTTTAAAATGCAACACTGACTCATTTCGGATTGTGTCCGTTTTGTATTCAATGATTTATATTATGAACGGTCCCAAACTATGCGCTAGGCTTGAACTATGGGTAAACGGCCTAGACATACAGTAAAGGAAATTGATTCCTAGACCATTTCGGACTATGTCATAGTGACGTAATCAATCAAAACGTAACAGACTTCCTATGATTTTATTTGCTGTGTCACTTTGACATAGTCCAAAATGGTCTAGGAATCAATTTCCTTGACTGTACATTACTATATTAAAAGAAGCACGTGTCGTCTAATTTGTATGAAAAAGTTAAGCATAATTTCATTTAACTAGTACGTACAAAAAACATAATAAACGTTTGGCTTAAAAGCTGGCATACGGTCAATTTCCGTTTGTTAGTCGTATACCTCGAAATCAAAAATTCCTTGTAGCTTTTCACCTATTCGCGTTTCGCCGCGATAGCGTATTTTGTTGTAGCGTGTAATATCGGTGGTATATTTTGTTACTCGCATATATTTTTAATAGATTTTTACAACAGTAGCAAATTTTGATGTAGCATGTATTATCAATAGCCTATTTAGTTAGCCGCAAAAAAATTTAGTCGCCTTTTACCTGGGTCGCATATTGTTGTAGTGTATTGTATTAATCGTAAAAAAATTGGCTATATCACTGAGATGTAATAAAAATACGGTCGCTTATTGACTGATTTGAAGAATTTGTGGTTTGCAAACTAGCTGTAGTGCTTCAAGGAAATATCGCGATATGTAATATAATTAATAACGCATTACACACAAATATCTATCGAGGTGAAAAACGACTACAGTGAAGAAAGGCAGGAAAGTAAATATACTATGGATTTTATATACCATTGTAATTTGCGACCAGAAATCATACTACAAGAAAAAAAATCTGTTCAGAAATTTTGAGATCGCGGCGAAACGCGAATAGGTGAAAAGCTACAAGGAATTTTTGATTTCGAGGTATACGACTAACAAACGTCAATTTCGTCAGCCCAAAATATAGTCTACCACCGTACAGTTGAAGTTAATTTGCACGTCATCATACAAGTTCGATTTTCCCTTGCAGTAATATTATGACAGTGACAAGTGTCAACCTTAGCGGTAATTAGATCTCGCAGAAGGCTTCCAGTAATCTTCGGGGAGCGATAATGGTCGATTAAAAGATGTCCGGCGTTTGCTTTTGATTTATTATGTTTACTGATATACTCTACACACTTGACACCGGCCGACCGCCATTTATAAAAAAACTAGCGACCCGCCCTCGCTTCGCTTCGGTTTATGTGAGTTTTCTGTAACACCCGTACATGAAACAGGATTTATTATACATATAAACCTTCCTCTTGAATCACTCTCTCTACTAAAAAAAACCGCATCAAAATCCGTTGCGTAGTTTTAAAGATCTAAGCATACATAGGGACAGACAGCGGGAAGCGACTTTGTTTTATACTATGTAGTGATAATAAAATCTCACAGAATTTTCTGTGAACACGTTCACTGCCATACAAAACGATCTGACAATGTCACAAGTCTAACTGTGCATTCAGTATGGGGATGTGACCCCATAGTGGAAGCACGGACTCCTGAAAAAAAGCTTTATGACCCCACACTGGGTTTGGGGGTTCCCGGACGGGGAACGTGTTAAAACTGGTAGACAACTGGATCGCCGCTCAGAAGCCGACCGTACAGGGATATTTTTCTTGTTGATTATTATAAGTCAACAGTAAAGTTACTAGGTTAGGTCAGAACTGTGACCATAATATTACTTATAGAAGTAATAAAAGACGTTAGAAATGCCCTCTACTTCTTAAACATTGGACGTTTTTTTTTTTTCGTTGTACAGTCAACAGCATAAATAAGTGATCATTTCTGTACCTTGTCGCTTTCAATCGTCTCACAATGTATTTTTCACCTCAGCAGCTCAAACAAGCAGGTTTTGCTGCTTAAAAACAGTGAGCAAAATTCAATTTTGCTGCGAGCGAGAGGCAAAGTAGCTTTTTAATTATTTTTTTTAAATGCCGTGAGCAGTGCTGGGGCTACTCACAACATTCGAAAAAATTGAACTTCACTTTGTTCTGTCACTTTCACTTCGATAGGAAAAAAGCGAGAGATAGAAACAACTTGATTCGAAGTTCGATTTTCAAATTCCACACATAGTAGGCCCAAAAAGAAAGGCACGTTCGGATGCACACATAACCGTAAAATTGCAAATAAAACTATCTGTTAAACTTTGAAATGTGTTTATTATAACTATTTTATACAGTAGGTACAATCATTTTTTTTATTTAATGTTTTGAAGACAAAATTAATGAAAAATAAGAAGTTATGTATCTACATAATTTTGTTATCGTTTTAACAATCTTTAATTTCGTGACATAAACCGCGGGGGCAGTTTCAGAACGCATTTCAAAAATAGCGGGATTATTGTACTTAAAAAAAAAAAGTAATGTAATGTAAATGACGATGTAATTTTTGTTAATTTGTCCGCCATAGCCAATAGCCATAGACAAGGCCTAGTTAGGTTTTTTTTAAAGCCACAGACTACATAAAGCTGTATAAAGTTGTGTTTGCACTACGGCATTATCAAGTTGAGTGACAGGTTTTATCTGTTTCATGTTTATTTTTTCCACTTTTTATTTTATTAGTATTTTGCAAAAATGCTTGTGATTGATGCATATGCGATCGTGTCGTTATTTAGTCGTGTATTCACCAAATGGTCACAACGGAAGACCTGCGTTGGCCCTACCAGCTTCACGCTGTGTTGTTCTCGCTGCTGAGGTGAAAAGTTGTATGTCTCACACGAGACCAAAGTTTTTTACGTCTCGTATCTTTGAATCCCTCGCTACGCTCAGGATTCTAACCTAGAATCACTCGCTACGCTCGTGATTCAATAATAGAATCCTTCGCTTACTCGGGATTCAAAATCATCACTCGCAGCAAAAACCAACTTTGCTCTCTTGTTGAACAAATAACTATTGTATAACATGTCAAACACAACGTTAAAGTGACAAGGTACATAAATGATCACTTATTTATGCTGTTGACTGTACAGTCACGAGATTAAAGGACATCATCCATTTTGGACCAAAAGTGAAAGTGCCGGCCAAAAAAAAATTATGGTTTATTCTGATACAATTTACCCGCCTAAGCATTTCTTAATATGGCACCAAACCACCGTATCTTACCAAAATATGTTTAAATGTAAAGTATGGTAGAATAATTCATTAGTTTTTGTTAGTTCAATTCACCGAAATATTTAATTTTCTAACTAGAATAAAACTATGGATATTGGTACTACAGCTTTGGTGCCATAATAACAAATGCTCAGGCAAACTTGGTCTAACAGAATATAGCTTCTTTTTTTTTTGGCCGGCACTTTTATGTTTGGACCAGAAATGTATGAAACCCGGATTATGTCCTTTGGTGCCCTTAAGTCCAAAGTCAATCTGACATTCCACAACAATAAGGTTGAGGTACCTAAAAGTTAAAAATGACTTGACCTTTCTAATGACATTGACAACTTCAAGCATATTTTTCTTGTATTGGTAACACCTCTCTTTTTGCGTCGGGGCCATGGCGAAACTATAACGGTTCATTTTTGGTTACCGAACCCTAAAAACACTAAGTCCAAATGCCGGATATGGGTGTTAATTTATTATTTATGTACGATAAATTACGACCATTGTTAATGCGAGAGCGACGGAAACCGCGAAAGGTAAGCCGCGACGTCCGTTTTAATTTGGTCAGCCATTTTGTTTAGTTATTTATTTAACCTGTGGCTCTTCGATCTTGCTGATAACAAAGTAAATTAATGGTTTGCGGTGCATTAAAATGTAGCCGATCTAAAAGCATTTTAATTACAGCAATTTTATAGAATAATTGATACCTTAGACCGTTTATGTACAACTTTTTAACGTTTGTGAGTTTTCTGTATCACCCGTACATAAAACAGAATTTATTATACATAAAAACCTTCCTCTTGAATTACTCTATCTATTAAAAAAAACCCGCATCAAAATCCGTTGCGTCGTTTTAAATATAATAATATACCTAAGCATACATAGGGACAGACAGACAGCGGGAAGCGACTTTGTTTTATACTGTGCGTGTAAAGAAGACTATACAAGTTTTAGTGACTTGAGAAGTTTAATAATTATACGATTTAAAAAAAAAGTACCTATTATACACTCAGCTCAGAAACATAATCCTCTTTCTTGAACAGCGAAATAAATCCATTGTGATGCCGCCACACTTTCAAATAATATCCCAGGGGAAATGTCTACATTTTGTGAAACTTTACACCACAATAAACCCATGTAGGTACCTGGGTACTAACTATTTCGTGCAAGATCTTTTAAAACCTGGCCAAGTTCGAGTCGGATTCTCACACGAAGGGTTCCATACCGTAAGCTACGATATCTGAGTCTGTGAAATTTTCAAGTGACCTCAAATCCGATTAAAATAGGTTAGGTTCGTAAGGACTAGATTGCAAAACGACTATGTCAGCAAATCGTCGTTGATGCATAACGACCAACTAATCAAAACGCCTTGTACTATCAGCCCAATGGAACCCTGACCCACCATAGAACGGTGTCACAGTGACATTATAAAACAATTTGTTTGACACTTCTTATGACTTGAATCATAACGTCTCTGTGACACAGTTCTATGGTGGGTCAAGGTTCCAATGGTCTGATAGTACTATGCCCTAGTAAGCAAAAAGTGTATGCCTACCTAGTCGTTTTACTATCAGTGCGTTCTGCTGGGGTAATTTTGTTACTTGGGTAATTTTGGTATAAAATCAAAGTTCAATCTTCAACCCAGGCATTCTACTATAGGACGATTGACACAATTAGACGTTTTGCAACCGAGACCTTATGAAACTAAATCGTTTTGCTTACAAAGTCGTTTTGTAATCTAGTCCTTACGAACCTAACCCATTAAAATCAAGCAAAAAAACGCCGAAAAAAAACGTGACCTGTTTACTCACTTTAATTTCTTACATTTGTTGTTACAGCGGTTAAGTATAATAGTTACTTATACTTCAAGTATTTAGTTATTATACCCTTATAATGTAAATGTAATATTAATTTTGGGTATAGCAGGAAATTCATGTAAATGCAGTTGAAATGCGTTTTTTTGATGTGTGGTGTGAAACTGATTGATAGAGGAAGGAATGAAAAAGTCAGAGAGAAATGTGTAAAAGAAGATGTAGTGACTAAGATTGAAAAGGGCATGCTTCGATGGTTCGGTCATTTGGAAAGGATGGATAAAAGAAGATTGACGATAGAGATATACAGATCGAAAGTAGAAGGGTCGGAAGGGGCCGCCCTAGGCGTAATTTTCGAATCAAATCGGAGAAATACTGGAAAAGGGCCGAATCTAGAGTACCGGAAACCGACGTGCGTGCATGACTCGATGTATGAATGTGGAAGAAGCGAAATAGATTTGTCAAGATCGTAGCAAGTGGAGAGAAGTTGTCTCTGCCTACCCCTCTGGGAAACAGGCGTGATTTAATGTATGTATGTTACCCTTATAATAAATAAAAATATTATTCCCAAACTCCAAAAATAATTATAGTTAGACAGCAGTTACATATTATGTTGTTACATTGTTTTATGAGAATACAAGTTCTTTTAATTTTCTATTTTAGTTTCTAAAATGTACGTGTAAACTAATCATGTAAGAGCGGAATCTCCTGGCACATGTATTCTTATACTTAAAAGACCTCGACCTTGTCTGTAAGTGCGTAAGAAAGGAAATAGTTTTTTTTTATCTTTACCTTATCTTTATCTTATCCGGTTGTAACCACAGTATATTGTTGTCCTTTTGTAAAATTTAGGTAAAATAGCTCTGATTATTCAGATGACTGAAAATAATTCAATATAATACCGCTGCTTGCACAGAATATCACATTTAAAAAGAAACATTCATTTTAAAAATGGAAAGAACGAGGACTTTCTGAATCTTTTTAAAAAGCGGCTTATGTCGACAAAAGCTCAATAGAAGTAAAGCTCCTTGCAAGGCTTTTTACATTTTAAAAATTTTCTACCGTTTCACTACTTGAGAGAAAAGTGTAGTTTACTATTATACAATAAGGTTTTAAAATGCTTTGTCCAGAATCTAGAAGCTACGCGTCGCGACATTGTATTTAAGTCATCTTACATTTTTAAATCGCTTTTAAATTGTATATTTTCTTATAAAATCCGAACAAAACAACAATAAACAAGCTTTAAAATAACTGTTGTTAATCAACTTTAAATTGCTAAATAAAATATATTAAATGATCATTCAAAATGATAAATGATAAAAGAAACCTAAAAACACAATTTCCCAACCAGCAGCACTTTGTAAATTATGGTTTAGTTTTCTGTGTCTTTCTTTTGTTTTTTGTTAATTCGTGCCAAATGTTTATTGTCGATGCTGTATCCTGGCTAAGTAGGTATTTCTTCTTTAAATTTGTTTATGTAAGGTATTTGCATGTAGTTTTTGTATTTATTTTGCCACTAAATATTAGCAAATTTGGAAAGGATGGATGAAAGAAGATTGACGAAAGAGATATACACATCGATAGTGAGTGGACGGGTCGGAAGGGGCCGCCCTAGGCGTACTTTTTCGAGTCAAATCGGTGAAATACTGGAAAAGGGCCGAATCTTAAGTACCCGAAACCGACGTGCGTGCATGACTCGATGTATGAATGTGGAAGAAGCGAAAGAAATTTGTCAAGATCGTAGCAAGTGGAAAGAAGTGGTCTCTGCCTACCCCTCTGGGAAACAGGCGTGATTTAATGTATGTATGTATGTAAATATTAGCACATACGAGTATTTGTTTAATAGTATATATACAGGGTGAAATCTAAGTCGTGATTCCAATGATCACCTCTGTGTTCTACCCACGAGTATGAACAACTTTCACTATGGGACCAACTCTGAAATATTGAAAAAAAAATCAGCTGCTTCATACATTTTGGTCGAGTGCGTATTGAACTTTTCTATGAAACAGCTGATTTTTTTTTATTATACCTCTATTGAAAAGGTTTGTCTCAAGAGCGTTCATGCGTTGCCCTGCAACCCGAAACATTAGAAAAGTAAAATAGCAACCGTAGTGTTTATGTTGTACTGATAATGGTTTACATTTCAGACAATGATTATCATGGATCAAAAAATAATAATGTTAAATTGTAGTCTAAAAATAGTATAGGTACATATAAAATTAATTGTACAGAAAGAGTAAGAATATCGATATAGAAATAAAAATATTTTTGAAAACTTGACAGCTGCCATTTTGCACCTTCGATAGCGGGGTCTAATCATAGGTCAAAGGTGGATAATCGACTTAGAATTGAGGCCTTGAAAAGCTGTAAACTTACGCCTCACCTGTTAAAACTTACCTCATATCATAACCAAAGCCCGGATGATGGGAGAAATTATGTGTTGACATCTCAATAGTGCGAGGACACACATTTTATAAGTCGATGTCGATAAAAAAGCACAATTTAATGGACGGAGCTCGGAGACTGGATGTCAGAAATATTATACTTGTAAACAAAATTAAAATGAACTGCTGATATTTTATAAATACTTCTTAATATTTTATATAACTTTCGTAATACACAAGGCCCGTTCTTAATCTACTGTAGTAAACGGGGCCAATTTAAATAATTCATAGTATTGATAATAATTATAGTATGTACTTAGTTAACTGAAATAATATATATAATGTAAGCTTACCTAGATACATGATGTAAAATTGTGTAACAATGATAATGAGTTTGATCAATAAATTTCTGATTCCAAAGTTGTTCGTAAGGATGTCGATAGAATAGTCGATATTTAGTAAACGGTTCTCCCCCACTAGACCGAATTTCACAAAAGCTATTTTCTTTAGGTATACCAACGTTTGATATAATTTTTTATTAGCCCTAATGTCATGACAGCTAAACTTGTATGTCCTAATTGATTACTAGACCTAAAGTTATAAACCCTAATTATTATATGACCTAAACATTAAATGCTCTATATTATTAAAACTAATAATGATTATTCCTAATCACTACATAGTATAAAACAAAGTCGCTTCCCGCTGTCTGTCCCTATGTATGCTTAGATCTTTAAAACTACGCAACGGATTTTAATGCGGATTTTTTTAATAGATAGAGTTATTTAAGAGGAAGGTGTTTATGTATAATAAACTCTGCTTTACGTACGGGTGTTACAGAAAACTCACATAAACCGAAGCGAAGCGTGGGCGGGTCGCTAGTTATTAATAAACCTAATAGTCATACTTACTAATTACTGTTTGAACTAATCATTATTTGAACGAAAAATACATTAAAAACCAATACTCAAATGGATCAATTTTACCCACATAGGTTAGGTTAGGTTAAAGTTGCGACACAGCGCGAAGCGCCTCACGTACGCGGAATAGGAGCTCCGCGCAACGGAGCTCCGTCGACCTTAAATACGGTTGTTTAGGAACATTATGTAATTAGGTGTAATAAACGTTAGGTTTTAGACTTGTAAGGTATAGTAATATTCGGTCTTTATAGGAATCGGATTACTAAAATTAGGGCTGTTAAGAATCGGATATAAAAAATAGATATGACGTAAATTCGGGATGCTAAAATTAGGACTAATGAATAGTTAGGAAGAATCAAAATTCGCGTTTTTGATTTTAGGGCTAGTGAAGTCAGTTTTAGTGAAAATATGGTTCATATTTTTCGGGCTACAATAGAACCTTAAATTAAGCACTAGGAAAAGGTGCATTTTTGCTCCCCTCGTCCGGGCTTTGCTCACAACTGAAACGATGTTGCACCACTCACTACAGTGTTCAATAGAAAATAGAAAATAGAAAATAGAAAATAGAATAGCGACGAGTACCGCCACTTGAGAGTTCTACATTCTACACGAGTGACGGCACGAGTATGTGGAGTTCCTCATGAGATTCGGAACGTGACTCCGCCCGTATTCAGAGCAATATTCCGCTTTCCTAACCTAATAGGCACTATCTCAGATAAGACTCTTGTAGCAATATCAACCTCGTTACTAACGGAATATAATTGAAATTGGTTTGATTATTTAATTTGGGATAGTGCCTTTTGGTTTAAGTTCTTCGTTTTTGGTAGTTTTTTTTGTTTTTTCCACTCATATGTCAAGTACCGTTAATTTTACTTTAATCGAATTCAACGTCTAACAAGTGTACTCTAATTAAGGACTGAAATTAAGGAATTTTAACTTTGTCGGTTTTGTCACGAGAATTAGCCAAAGGTATAGTGTACGGTAAGAAAATATTCGTTGTTTTTGGACCTTAATTGCGTTGGAATAGAGTCGAAACGTGATGAAACTTATTTTACCGTGACTATTACATTGTGGCCGCCAATCTGCCGTGTGTACCTAATTTTCGTGACTCTGTACAGAGTCAATCGAGAAAATACAGAATAAGTTCATTAGATGGATGAAATACAAATTTAAATCATTTAACACTGATAACGTTGTAAGTCAGCCATGTACAGTCAACCAATTTGATTTCTAGGCTACTTTGGACTATGTTAAAGTGACGTTGTCAACCAAAACGTAAGAGACTCCCTATGATTTGGTTTACAACGTCACGTTGACAAAGTCTAGGAATCAAATTGGTTGACTGTACAGTCGATCTCCCAGGTTTGTTGCTGCCAAAGTTTATAATCAGTTACCTAATAAAATGAAAAACCTGACGGACGCAAAATTTCATGATACATTAAAAAAAAACTATTAGATATTTGTCCTTAGAATATGACTGAATTCAAAATTGCATGTAGTGATACTTAAGATTAATGTAATTCAGAATGCAAGCATATTTATTTAACTTGACTTCTATATTATTTTGTTGTGTTGTTAGTTTAAAATTATATGTAATGTAATGATATTGACATTTATATTTTACTAATGTTTGTTCTTTGCTACACCCTATGGGTAAAATTGTATTCATGCTCTAATTCAAAATATTTTCCATCTTTGTACATACAATTTAATGCAAATAAAGCAACTGAAACTGTCTGCAACTCCGCCGTGAACATAAGGATCAGGTGTTTTTATACATAATTATACATACATTAAATCACGCCTGTTTCCCAGAGGGGTAGGCAGAGACCACTTCTTTCCACTTGCTACGATCTTGACAAATTGGTTTTTATACAAGGTACTAAATGATTCCATTGAGTCGCAATACCTCCCGAACAACATTTTCTTTAGATGTCCTAATTTCCGATCTCGGAATAATAATTTATATACACCTTTCTGTCGCACTAAATATGCAAAATTTATTTATTTTATTTTATTTTTTATTTTATGGCATAGAGAAGACAAACGAGCACACAGGCCACCTGATGGTAAGTGGAAACTGTGACCCATAGACATTCGCATTCACAAGACTGCAATGCAATCCTAAGACTGCAAATGCGTTGCCAACCCTGAGGACTAAGATGGTATGCCTCTATGCTAGTCATTTCACCGGCTGTCTTATCCCCAAACCGGAACACAACAAAAAAATCCCGTCAGAGCATGCTCAACCTACAACCTCAAATACTCGCACATTGACCCTTTTAGCTTGCGCCTTGGGCAACTTATTTCCGCAGTGAAAACAGTTAAAATAGAAACAGTTTTTGTTTTTATTACTTTTTTTTTCTTCCAAATTTTCTTTCTAACTACTTTCGTTCAAAAATGTTATTATTAAGTAAGATGTTGCTTATCACGAGTTTATCTCCTCTGGGCATAAATTGTGATATCTACTCGTAGTAGTGAAAACTGTACCATAGAACGGTGTCACATTGACATTATAAAACAATTTGTTTGACACTTCTTATGACTTGAATCATAACGTCTCTGTGACACAGTTCTATGGTGGGTCAAGGTTCCAATGGTCTGATAGTATTATCCATATTATTTTATATTTTTTGTAATATTTAAGCTATTTATTTTCCAATAAATAAATAAATAAATAAATAAAACTGACAAAGTTAAAGTTCCTTAATTTTTCTCCTTAACTACATGTTTTGTTAGAACGCCCTTTTTCGACTTGATAAGTTCGAAAAAATTGAGTCCTGCAATTTCTTATAAAAATTTAAAACACGATTACAATTGGACCAACAATGAAACCACAAAATATTTGCACCACCATTATAGAACTGTTATTATATTACCATTATACAGGGTGTTTGGCAGTCGGGTGTAGGGGTTTTAAGGGATGATAGTAAGGGTCATTCTGAACATTTTTGACCACATTTACTATTATGCTAAGTTTCACGGTTTCCGAGATATTGATCATTTTAATAGGATTTTTTGTCATTTTTCCTTATGTCCGTGATACGAAAAACCCCTTAATTCAAGTATTAATTTAAAAAAAAAAACGGTGTTTTCTTGCATGACTTAAATCACTATGAAATAAGGAAGTTTTAAAGCTACATGCCATTTTTTTTTCCTTACAACTTTTTGAGTAACCTCACAAAATTAGTTTTTCCATACTTGGTGAAAAACAAACGCGGGGTTCTCTTAGTATGGAGAAAGTAACTCTTGCGCGTTTACTCAAAAAGTTGTAAAGAAAAAAAAATGGCATGTAGCTTTAAAACTTCCTTATTTCATAGTGATTCAAGTCATGCAAGAAAACACTGTTTTTTTTTTAAATTAATACTTGAATTAAGGGGTTTTTCGTATCACGGACATAAGGAAAAATTACAAAAAATCCTATTAAAATGATCAATATCTCGGAAACCGTGAAACTTAGCATAATAGTAAATGTGGTCAAAAATGTTCAGAATGACCCTTACTATCATCCCTTAAAACCCCTACATCCGACTGCCAAACACCCTGTAGAATTGTTGTTACGCTTCGGTTACGCTATCGACGATTATATACCATTATCGATATCGATATTAGCTTTTTATAGTACGTGACAGCGTAGTAACAGCAAATAAATGAACTTGAATTTCGAATTCGAATTTTGAATTTGTATTTAGAATTGGTGAGATAATTGGTCGCAGGCGCCGAGCCGCGGTCGACCGCTGCAGCGCACTAGACCGAATTACATTGAGATGACTCGGTCCTTGCTGATATTGATATATTAAAATCTACCAGTTAAAGCTCGGTTACATAGTGCAAGTGCTGAGCGAGTAGCAAGGCCAGTTACTGACCTAATATTTGGGGATGATATGGGATTGACGAAGCGAATGAAGAAATTGACAATTGTGTTCGCTATTTTCCTATTAACCTGACTGCGTAGGAGGGTAATTATGTTTATCAGCCTATATATATCCATATGACAATAGATTTGTTTCAGTCTTGTAAGTTGTCACTAATGATATGACAGTAATTAAAATTCAATATGGCGGCAACTAAACGAAATATGTTATAAGTTGAAGAAACTATGACGAATGAGGTATCATTGAATAGATATTTAATCGTCTTTGGGTTATTTTAATAATTATTCATTTTAAACGATTATTTAGGATTTATAACGATTTAAAGTTGGTTAGCAACGGCAGTCGGGTTTTTTAAAGCTTGCATTTTTACCATGTCGTTTTTGACCTAACAATTATCAACACACAATGCGATTACGTTCCTTTTCTCTAAAGAATAGTCCAATTGTTACTATTTTTAAAAACGTTGTAGATATCATGAAAAACTAGGTCTGTCAATATTTCTAGGGAAAAAAATAAGTGGAAACGTATAAACCTAGTTTTCATAACAACTGCAACATATTCAAAAATCGTGGAAATCGGACTTGATTTAGGGTATGAAAAACGTTATCGCCCGGAGCTAAAGTAATATGAAAAAAAAAATACAGTTACGTGATATATAAGTGTTTACTCACAATCCGCTTAAGTACCGATCCCAACGAAAATCTTAAGCGCTTTAGTGCCTTGTCATAGTAACCTTCTATCAGAACATCCAAAGACACACATGACACTCACAATGACGAAGTTCTAAGTATGCTCAACATTTGTAATGTATCACTGCACTAGCTGCTAGCTGTTGCCCACGTCTTCGTTGGCATAGGGACTATACAATTATTCGAGATCAGGAAAGTTAGTTATCTTTTTTTGTCTTATCTCCACACTGGAACACAACAATGTGAACACAGGCGCGGCGCCATATTAAAGGATAAGATGGTGGTAGCGATCAAGACTCTGCGTCAGACCCAAAATAATAAAACTGACAGCAGCTGCCTAGACAGTAACTCGCACAGTGTAAACACTTGTCTATATCCATGTTTGTAAGGCCGGAGTAATAATGCAGTGGACTTCCTGTTTCCGCCGCTCTGCCGATTTGTGGCTGATATATACAAATTATAGCTTATGGTTGTAACTAAGACGACACAGGCTTTATTATCGACGGTAAAACCCATATCGTGTTGGACGCCTATCGTATCGGATACTTACGAGGCTGGCAACCCATTTTCACGGCGAGGTACGTATAGTGCTTTTCTCAAACATATGCAATTAAATAAAAAATACATCACTCAAAAAAGTAAATTGATAAATGTCCACCCTAGGGAAGAAAAGTAATTGGGTGTTAAAATAAAGTACCAGGAGCGCAGCGGTAATAAGGAGGTATATCAGGCATAGCGCAACTTAGATCTCAGGCGGTGCGGGCAGCCGGCGGGCGGCGGGGCGGGCGCACACGACACAGCGCGGATGTCTCCCAAACGTTTATGCACTCCTAGTATTTGACGTTATAACTTTTTCTCAAAAATTTTAAAAATATAATTTAGATATTCAGCCTGTTCATAAAACCAGCTGTCATGGCCATATTAAAATTAAAAAAAAAATTACTTCCCGGCCTAGGCCTTCAATTTTGTATGAAATTCCTTTTACAGTTCTCTCGAGTTGTTCCGTCGGGAACGTGGCACTTTGAAGCCTAAAATAACTAACATAACGCCGACATTACATAGCATGTTTGAGAAAATTATATAAATCTGTGTATTTCGAAGTCCTCTAATTAACTACGAGGGTCATGCCAAAAGAAATTAGATATTCAAAAACTACAAAGTTTATTCTTTATTATTGCTATCTATTTTCTCGAAGTATTCACCGTGAGCACGTATACACTTTTTCATTCGGCTAAACCACTTGGAAAATGTCAATGACCATTCTTCTTTGGGTACCTCAGAAACTTCATAATTATAGGCAGCCAGGGCATCTTCTTTGGTTTCAAATCGCCTTCCTTTTAATTTTTCTTTAATTTTCGGAAACAGGTAAAAGTCACAGGGTGCCAGGTCAGGAGAATATGGTGGGTGAGGGAGTATAGTGATATTTTTCGAACTAAAATAGTCGAGTGTTCGGGCAGAAGTGTGCGGGGCGGCGTTGTCGTGGTGCCAGAGCAGGTGCTGGGTTCCTGACTTTGGCCGCTTGTCACACCAAGCTGACAACACTTGTGGAGCACAAACTGTCACATACCATTCTGAGTTGACAGTTCTTTGATCCTCTAGCACCACAGTCGCAATATGCCCTGTCTTGCAGAAAAATGAGGCAACCATTTGTTTCTGTGTGCTTCGTGCTCGGCGACATTTTGTTGGAGTCGGTTCATCTTCGAAGCACCATACCGTTGACTGCCGCTTTGTTTCAGGATCGTAGTTATACAGCCATGTTTCGTCACCTGTCAGTATATCATACACAGTTTTCTTCTCGCCAGCGTCGAATTTATTTATCATAAATTTACACCAATCCACGCGGCGTTCTTTCTGCAAATCGTTGAGTTTATGCGGCACCCATCTCGAACAACGCTTATGGAGGGACAGTTGTCCATGAATTATGGTTTGCAGTGCTGCTGATCCAATGCCTAGATCTCGTTCAAGCTCTACGTATGTAATTCGTCGGTTCTCACGGATATTTTTTTCCACGGCTTGCACATTTTCTTGAATAACTGCGGTTGGCGGTCGCCCCGACTTCGCCTCATCTTCAAAGCTCTCCCGCCCTCTTTTGAATTCAGCAAACCAGTTAAAAACAGTTGCACAAGAACAAGCAGACTCACCAAAAGTCGTGGTTAAAAGTTCAAAACATTCTTGGGGCTTTAAACCTTTTTTAAAGTCATAGTAAATCATAACACGAAAATCTCGTCGACTAAGTTCCATTGTAACCGCAAATTCCCGTCAGATTCAATCAGAAAAAAAATATTTAAAAAATAATTACGCAGATTTCCGGAGTATTCCATTTTTAAATTTATAGCTATATAATCAGCCTTCACTATGGTGTATAACTGGCCAGTATCAAACAAATGAGCATAGAGTATCTAATTTCTTTTGGCATGACCCTCGTATGTTAAAATAATCCGTAGCCGCTGAAAAAATATTACAATATTCTTCAAACAAAACCCAATGCCCTTTATGCATTAAGTAGATTAAACAGTCCGAAAAACGGAAGATATATATAATTTATGGCGTTTAATAATATCGGAGCCGAGATATTTAAGATTTAAGTGTACAGTTTTTGGTACTAAAAGTACGACTTGGTAAGAATATTAAATATCTCGGCTTTGATGCACTTAAGAGTATTACATTACTTAAAAAGACTTTAGCTCTTGTAACTTATGACTTCAAAATAATGCCTTTCCCGCTGGACTATAACTATAAAGTTTCTGTCTAAAAAATATTTTTTGGAATAAGCTTTTGTTGCCGACTATACTTTTTTCTGCTGACTATATTATGCTGCAAATATCCCGTCCCCACCTTCCGACTCCATCATCAGATCAGCTCAATGGTACCATAATATTTCAGCTCATTCCATTGACGAGAACTGATTCAAGATTAATTTTCAAGATTTGATCCAAAGAAAATATTGAAGATGGACGAAAGAGATAAATACAGATCGAAAGTGAGTGGACGGGTCGGAAGGGGCCGCCCTAGGCGTACTTCTTCGAGTCAAATCGGAGAAATACTGAAAAAGGGCCGAATCTTAAGTACCCGAAACCGACGTGCGTGCATGACTCGATGTATGAATGTGGAAGAAGCGAAAGAGATTTGTCAAGATCGTATCAAGTGGAAAGAAGTGGTCTCTGCCTACCCCTCTGGGAAACAGGCGTGATTTAAATAAAGGCTATGTACGGTCACGAGCGTTAATTTGGGACCATATTCAAGAAAAATATGCTTGAAGTCGTCAATGTCATTAGAGATGTCAAGTCATTTGTAACTTTTAGGAAACTCAACGTTATCGTTGTAGAATGTCAGATTGACTTTGGACCTAAGGTGGGTACGGTGGGTGACGTGACATGATATTTTACCCTAATTTATAAACACATAATAAACCTATTTTAGTTAAAGTATTCTTTAACACTTTCTGTTTAATTGAAATCGTTCCAAACATAACTTCTTCTTATAGCTTAAAAAAGGAAAATACAAAGTTCGTGCCTGTCATTAGAGCGCTTTCAAGCTCTCTAATCTCGGCTAAACTTTCTAGTATGCTATAATGGTTATAAAATAACTGTTATTACTATGGCAACGCTCATTATAGAACTGTTTCCACGCTTTGGTTACGCTATAGGTGGTATGAAACCGTAAACGATATCGTTATGAGTAATCTTTGGACTATGGCGAATTGATAACAAGCGAGTTAACTCCATGTTGACCCATATAGTTTTGCCGCAATCAAATTGTTCCCGCCATTACCATAGAGATAGGAAAGCATAGAGGGATACAATCGGCCTATAATAGCACTCTTCGCAGCTGTTACAAATGCCCCTCGTTACAAAGAGTCGTCTATATATGACCGCTTTCGATTGAATTTCAAAAGTATAAGGGCCTGTTGTTTGATCAGTAGTTAAACTAACTAATTGTTAAAATTTGAAATTGGAATCGAAAATTTGAAGGAATCTCAAGGAAATGTGTCAAATTTTCAGTTCCTTTTTCGAATTTTAACAATTAGTTTGACTACTGATCAAACAACAGGCCCTTACACTATTAGGTGTGCAAGTCACTCTACATTAGTGTGCGTATTTACAGTCAGTGATGTGCGGTTTATCAATAATAGCGACCCGCCCTCGCTTCGCTTCGGTTTATATGGGTTTTTCTGTAACAGCCGTACATCAAAAACAATTTACTATACATAAAAACCTTCCTCTTGACTCATTCTACCTATTAAAAAAACCCATCAAGAATCCGTTGCGTAGTTTTGATCTAAGCATACATAGGGACAGACAGACAGACAGCGGGAAGTGACTTTGTTTTATACTATTTAGTGACTAGCTTCTGCTCGCGACTTCGTCCGTGTAGATTTTGATTATCGTTAGTCCCACGGAAACTTTAAAATTTTCCGGGATTAAAAGTAGCCTATGTGTTATTTCAATGTATAAGCTATCTCCATTCCAAATTTCATTCAAATCCGTCCAGCCGTTGCAGCGTGAAGGTGTAACAAACATACACACAAACACACAAAATTTCGCCTTTATAATATTGGTGTTATATTGGCCGCAAGCTGTGTTTGTACACAAATGAAAAAAGATACAAAAGATAAAAGACATTTATTCGGTAAGTAGGCCGTACGGGCACTTTTACACGTCAAGAATCTACCAGTGCTTCCCAAGAGGAGACACTGCTGAGAAGAAACGCCGCAAGAAACTCAGCAGTCAGTCATTTTTTAAACATATTACAATGGTACTACTTAATCTAGCATTATATAAAGCAATAAAATTAAATTCAATATAATATCAAATAACTTGCGTAGATCAGCAGGAAAACATGCCAAAAATCATACGTGAGAGATAAACAAAGAAAAAGGAAAAAAAAAAACCAGACTACTTAATAATTGTTTATAAAACTTATAACACGGTGCAAGATGACCACATAAAAGTTTCGATACGTTTTCCTACATCAACGGAGTCCCCTAGACAAGATAAAGCTTTTGCAATTGATCAAATTATTATTGACTATGTTTCGGGTTTAGACCATGCATTTTTGTCTGTTAGATAGTCCTCGACCCTATAGTACTATCAGCCCAATGGAACCCTGACCCACCATAGAACGGTGTCACAGTGACATTATAAAACAATTTGTTTGACACTTCTTACGACTTGAATCATAACGTCTCTGTGACACAGTTCTATGGTGGGTCAAGGTTCCAATGGTCTGATAGTACGCTTGACATTTTGGCTACACGAGAGGTTTTTCTACTTCTATGGTTCCCGCATAATGCAGGCATCCGGAGTTAGTGAACTACCAATCACGGGTCGTTGTTCAATAACCGAGCGGCGCAGGCGTTTGATGATTGGCTACAATAGATGTTGCGTAGTATGTACGTACGTAAAGACATTATTGACCAAACAATTTTTTTTTTTATGGCATCGATTAGACAAACGAGCACACAGGCCACCTGATGGTAAGTGGAAACTGTGACCCATAGGCATTCGCAATCACAAGACTGCAATGCAATCCTAAGACTGCAAATGCGTTGCCAACCCTGAGGCTAAGATGGAATGCCTCTATGCTAGTAATTTCACCGGCTGTCTTATCCCCAAACCGGAACACAACAATGCGAACACTGCTGTTTGGCAGTAGTTTAATGAATAAGATGGTGGTAGCGATCCGGACGGACCCTGCACAAGGTCCTGCCACCCGCAAATTATTGTGTTATTATTTATCCATGTTCGTTATTAGATTAAAAATGATCGGCATTCGGTAGCAATATTTTCGAGGCAACTTTAAAAATATATGCAGTTTTATTATCGAGGTTTTAACATTTTTGAAACGATGCTATATTTGTTAACAACTACGCACCTCTCACATTATGTTAAAGGGAAAGGACATTTTCAAAGAATTTGATTAATAATATCAAACAGAAACAAAATAGAATAATTTACTATAGCAAATTATATTTAGACAGTTTATTAATTATCAATATAACTATGGTTTTATTTTTAACAACACGGACGTATCCCTATTAGTCATAACGTTTAATGTTAAAGTGACATAGGATGCTACCGGTTGTCGGTCATTAGTGATTACAAATAGACGGAACCCAATTAACACCAGAGGTTCCCCACCGCAAGCCATAGTGATTTGTGGTGATGTTTCTCACGCTCAATTATATCAAGACCTCTCACCTCGTATCACACAGTAACAAGAAGAGCTCAAGTTATTTCGGCTGTTTAAGGGGGAACCAGTACATTTTGAACTCGAGTATCAAACAAATGTGAAGAGTCTAGGGTTTAATTTAAATTGGTTGGTGAATTAAATTGTCTAAATATCGATAAAGCTCATAATATTTATTTAACATTAACATAATAATCAACTAAGTTTGGCTATTTGACGTTTCCAAATATTTT
Organism: Acleris laterana; assembly: GCA_963966035.1. NCBI lineage: Eukaryota > Metazoa > Arthropoda > Insecta > Lepidoptera > Tortricidae > Acleris > Acleris laterana. The sequence goes on along the minus strand of OZ014438.1, from coordinate 818,116 downwards.
ACACTAGCTCAAATGTTAATTGGAGGAGATCCCCTGAAGGAATAAATTCACCTATGTACAGTCAAGGGCAAAAATATGTATACACTTTAGTACCTTGTCCATTTTTGTCATATTTGAACTGCCATATATGAACTGTCACAGTGGTTAAAGTGCCAAGGTACTAAAGTGTATACATATTTTTGCCCTTGACTGTACTGTAGTGAAATAAGGTCGTGATGTGAAAATAGACCTTATTACACTTTACCTTTTTTACGCTTTTTCTTTTTCCTTTGTTTAAATTTTCGATGGAACAGCGACTGCTTTGTTTTATATCATGGCTGCAGTCGCTCCTAGGCCTGCGCCCCTGCGGGCCGAGCGCATCAAATATATACCTAAGTATACTTTTAATAATGAAGAATAATGAAAAAAAATAGTGTCTTGAAGATACTGTAAGTAGATAACTATGCTTGAAGTCGTCAATGTCCTTAGAGATGTTAAGTCATCAGTAACTTTTAAGGAACTCAACCTTACTGTTGTAGAATGTCAGATTGACTTTGGACCTAAGGTGGGTACCAAATTAAATCTCATGATTGTACATACTTACCTAACGTTGTTTGTTTGTACAGTCGAAGTCAAAAATATGTTCACACTTTAGTGCCTTGTCTATTCAACATCACATTTAAACTGTCATGTGAAATTGTCACACCGATTAAAGTGACAAGGTACTAAAGTGTAAACATATCTATGACTTCGACTGTATAATAAAGTATTTTACATACAAATCCAAAGGACAGCGCTGTCAGCAATATCAAATTCCAACAATGCAATTGTTTCGAATTGCAATATAAATAAAACAAGTTGAATCTAACTTTTGCCACTAGAGCCGAAAGCGTATTTGTAATGTCCTAGTGCAATAATGCAGTTCCCGCGTCGGAATTGTTCAGGCAGCTTCCGCGTCCCAGGGCAATAACTCGCGCTCGTGTACGTGTAATAGAATTGTACACGGGGAACGTGTACATTGAAAATACGAATGTAGAAAATACTAAAGAGGTACAGAGTAGTACAGTCAGCCAAAAATGTCGTCTACCACTCTACGGTTGAAGCTCATTTGATACGACGCAATAAACAATTTGAATTTGAATTTGAATTTGAATTTGCACGTATACAACTCGTTCTAATTAAAAAGTCAGAGAGAAATGTGGAATAAAAGAAGATGTAGTGACTAAGATTGAAATGGGCATGCTTCGATGGGTCGGTCATTTGGAAAGGATGGATGAAAGAAGATTGACGATAGAGATATACAGATCGAAAGTGAGTGGACGGGTCGGAAGGGGCCGCCCTAGGCGTACTTTTTCGAGTCAAATCGGAGAAATACTGGAAAAGGGCCGAATCTTAAGTACCCTAAACCGACGTGCGTGCATGACTCGATGTATGAATGTGGAAGAAGCGAAAGAAATTTGTCAAGATCGTAGCAAATGGAAAGAAGTGGTTTCTGCCTACCCCTCTGGGAAACCGGCGTGATTTAATGTACGTTCGATTTTCCCTTGCAATAATAATCATGACAGTGACAAGTGTCAACCTTAGCGAGTTTCAAAACTGGTAGACAGTAGTGAAAAAAATACAAAAACAAAAAAGAGAAATGTGCATACCTTAGTTCTTTATAATAACTACAACATATTAAAAAAATCGTGGAAATTGGACTTGATTTAGGGGTGAGAACGTTATCGCCCGAACTTAAATTTGATTGGTTTTTTTTTCGACAGTTACGCGATTTTACCGGCGCTTCACGATCCTTTTAAAAAGGGTTGTGATGAAATTTCCCTTGTTCCATCTAGTCATACACTTAGTTCTACATGTATGACTAATAAGAAAAAAAAATCCGCTTAGTTCTACATCCATGTATGACTTCTTTGAACACGTAAAATGGTACTTTTTTGTTCTGTCTAGTCATACACCTACACGATGTAAATAAATGTCATTTCCTTAAATTCCCACTTTTTCGGAATTCTTACTCTTATGAAAATGTAAACATGTAAATATGAAAATGAGGTAGGTTTAGGTTATGTTAGTTTTGCAGCAGGCCCGGAGGGCCAAACCACCCAGAAATAGGAGCTCCGCGTTAGCGGAGCTCCATCGACACTGTCTGATTGATTCGAAATAAGAGTGTCGACGGAGCTCCGCTGAAGCGGAGCTCCTATTTCTGGGTGGTTTGGCCCTCCGGGCCTGCTGCAAAACTAACATAACCTAAACCTACCTCATTTGAAACAACTCGTTTTGTACACATCGTGTAGGTGTATGACTAGACGGAACAAAAAAGTACCACTTTACGTGTTCAAAGAAGTCATACATGGATGTAGAACTAAGCGGTTTTTTTTTTCTTATTAGTCATACATGTAGAACTAAGTGTATGACTAGATGGAACAAGGGATGAATTTGACATGAGTGTATGTGTGTCTATGGCATCGTAGCTCCCTAACGACACGGGAGCGTTTCGGACGCGATTATTTCTAAAGCTAGTTCATTTGATTAGGATTGATTTTAGCTCCATTTTGCGAAAATCGGGAAACAAATAAAATATATAAAAATGCTCACAAAACTAGTTTTTTTTATAATAGGTATCTGATGTAGGGCCCGGAATTTTGAAGGCGGCTTTTGACAAGTTGTAGGGAGAGAATACAGCTGTTATCGATGTTATCGACAAAGCGGTAGTTTATTTATTCATTTTATGTCGTAACTAAATAAAGCCTAAAGTTTTTTCATCATCGACCGCTGAAAAGAGTACGTATCATCAGAAAATTTGAGATTTCATTTAATCCTACCAATATTATAAATGCAAAAGTTTGTGTGTGTCTGTGTTTGTTACTCCTTCACGCTGCAACGGCTGGACGGACTTGGATGAAATTTAGAATGGAGATAGCTTATACACTGGATTAACACATAGAATACTTTTTATCCCGGAAAATTCAAAAGTTCCCGAGGGAATAACGATAATCGAAATCTACGCGGATAAAACAATAAAAAACAGTACCGATCTGTCGATAACATCGATAAACAGCGGTTTTCTCTCCTTAGATCATAGAAAAGCTGCCCTAAAATTCCGGGCCCTTAATAACATCTACTGTGAGGCGCTACGGAACCCTCAGTACGCGAGTCCAACTCCGCCATTTTTATCAAACCTTGCCTCACTAAATAAAACCAGTTCAAAATTTGAAAACGGAAGCAATCGCTTTTACTCGCATTCTTCCGGTATAACACTAGTAGAGCTGATAGGTACAAGGTACAACTAAACGATCCCGTTATACCTGTTAAGACTGCGCCGAGCGTACGCCGGATGTACAGTGGCGCCCTCATTACTATTATTGTGTTTTCTAATTAACTAAAGAATTTCCTTGCAATCAGACAAAATGTTTTTGTAGTGCAAGTAAAAACACAATTTATGGGATACGTAACAAACTTTAATAACAATTACCCCTTGAGTAGTCAGCTTAACGGGAAAAGGTGGCCACTTTTCTCCGTTAAGTTAATAACTCGAAGGTGAATTGTTATTAAACTATATGACATACCCTATAAGTTGTGTATTCATTTGTAGTACAAAAAAATTTCGTCCAATTTCAAGAACATACTTTAAATTATTAGTAAACACAATAAAAGTTATGAGGGCGCCACTGTACATCCGGCGTACGCTCGGCGCAGTCTTAAAGCGCCAATAATAAAAGCCGGTAAACAAGTGACAAATTGTAGCATAATGACTTTTTTGTGTCGAACACAAAGACGTTCCATTATTGCCGCGCGGCGTGCTTTAAACGAGCCACGCCACGTCCACTCGAGACGGCAGACGGGAAACGTTTCTGCCCCCCAAAGCTAATAAGAGGGATCCTAGATTCAATAGTCAGGTTAAATCCTCTCCTGCTTGTAATAAGGTTGCGAATGCTATAGACGTTTTATCTGCGATGCCATCTTTTGGATTAGCAGGGCAGTATTATACCCTAAACTGTCGTTGCCTAGGCAGTGATTAGGCGTATCGTGCCCTTTTTTAACTTTCGAAACAAAAAAGTTTCAAGTGACAAGTGGTTTTTAAACAAAATTTAGTAAAGTCTGATTTTTATTCCAACAGAATTTAAAAAAAAAAGGTGTTGCCGTTAACGTAAAACATTCGCAGCATTCAAAATATTTTTACTTTCCACATTTACAAGAAATTGACTTTAAGTATATAAAAAAAACATATATTGAAATTGAGATTAAATAATTTAATTTGTTAATGGAAAACTTCATTTATATAAAAACTCTTGGTTGTATTAATTTAAAACGTGAAAACCGTTTTTGTACGCATAATTTATTTATTGCACTGGTATCATTGACTCGATACACCCGTGTTAACAAGTTGACGGCTGCTTGAAATATTTGAGACGTTATTTTACTCGCTTCATTTCACCATTTGTGCTCGGTCGCTTTCCAGTGACGCATTTATGCGATTTTAATTTCAATTATATCTCAAATTTATTTTTATATCACGGTTCGAGCGAAATGATAACTTATTATTATATTACTTGCTGGCCCAAACTTTGAGATCCCCTGAAATGTCACTTTGACAGTGACGTAACATTGTTTACACTTTTTCTGTGGCAATAAAAATCCGACTTTATATTCGAGATGATTCTTAACTACCTTTTTAGTCTCATGAGAATCGGTTCAGCCGTGAAAAAGACATGACATGTCAGCGAAGAAAGAAGGGGTAATTATATAATTCTCATCATTGTATAGGAGTTCTCTCTGTGTATATACCTAAGCCTAGATCTTTAAATGAAACGGATTGTAATGCGGTTGTTATCAATAGCCCGTTGAAAATGTATGACTTTTACAAAATGACACCACTGTTTCCCAAACCCCTTTAATGTAAATTGTATTCCAACACGTATTATTTTTTTATTTTTTATTTTTATTTTTAAACCATTTAAAATCATCAAAATATTTGCACGCTTGCACGTGGGCTGGATACAGAGTGAACATTATTTTTGTAACACCTTTATTTATTACTGTATTCTAGGAAATCCATACTAATATTATAAATGTGAAAATGTGTCTGTCTGTTACCTATTCACGCTTAAATCGCTGAAACGATTTAGGTAAAATTTGGTGCAAAGATACTTTGAATCCTGGGAAAGGAGATAGGATAGTTTTTTTCCCGAAATTCATCCCCTAAGGGGGGCTATGGAGGTACGACATAAACGAGTTCCACGCGGACGGAGTCGCAGGCAGAAGCTAGTAATTTATAAACGAATCGTTTGAACGGGTCCGTAGCATAATATCGAAAGTCAAGTTTCATAAGTACGAAATTCCTAAAAACAAAACTTCGAATATCAAAATGTATAATGTACGAAATTCCTAAAGATGCATGTCCTATGTTTAATTAGCCTGTTTTAAAATGTCTAAAGCACAAAACCACTAGTGCACGAAAAAACTAACGACATTTTACCTACGTCCGGTTGACGTAAGTTTAAAATGTAGGTATAAAGTGCGAAATTTAGAACGACATTTTAATTTTCGAAGGTACGCTACGTTCGTTAGGGGTTGAGTACCTAAACCTTAAAGGTTTGAATGTATTGATTTTCGAAAATTTGTCACAAAGCTTTTTGTACGTAGCGATTTTGAGCACTAGAAATATTAAGTTTGAAGTTTTGTCATTAGCTATTTTGTACAAAGGAATATTGATTTTCGAAAATGAGATCATTCGATTAAAAGTGCATTAGGACGTGCATCTTTAGGAATTTCGTACATTAGACATTTTGATATTCGAAGTTTTGTGTTAGGAATTTCGTACTTATGAAATTTAATTTTCGATATTATGCTACGGACCCGTTTGAACTGCTCTTAACATGTATGAAATGCCCGTGTGGTAGCCGGATTAGAATAGTGCCACTCCGTATCTTTCCGTGGATGTCGTAAAAGCCGACTTAAGTAATAAAGGCGTGTAGTACAGTTAGGCGATGGGCTTGCAACCTGTCACTAATACTATGGTAAACATCTTCGCCTAAGTGTGCAAAACGTGGTTACAGAATTATCAAAAAGTTTTTATAGTTGTTGGTAATTCTGGTAGCTCTGCCTACCCCACTCTGGGAATAAACGCGTGAGTTTATGTATGTATGTATGTGTGTATGAAATAAAATAAAAGTATTTCCATTTCTGTAAATAACAACATTTTCCGGCGTCCTACAGATCGAGTTATTTCTTCTCGAAGCCGAAGCCTTTGCCCTATCTATTATGACATCTACGAGACAAAGCTTTCCAATTTTCGTCAAAGCTTTGTTGCTCTGGCCTTTCTGAGGACGGTATTAAGAGCTCAATAAGCGCGCCACCGTTTATTGTATTGTTAAAAGGCAAGTAAGCTTGATAAAAAACCGGTCGAGTGCGAGACGAACTTGCGCACCGAGGGTTTCATACTAACGTACAGTAGGTATTCAATTCGATAACGAATCGAATTAGCGTGAACCTTATCTATGTATTATGTACTTGGGTAAAGATCCGTTTATAAAATACTAGAAGCTAGTTTGTAATATTAGTAAGATATTAGTAAGAACATTTTAGCGCGTGCATTTTCAATTAAGCAGCGTTATACGTTCGATCCATCGGCAGAAACCATGCTGCTAAATTGAAAATGCACGCGCTAAAATATGTTTTGTTCGCACTCTCGGGTCTACTTGAACTCGCCGCTTGTCCGTCCGTCCGACCGTCGTTGTTGAGAGAATCACTACCCTGCGTAGTGAATAGATGTCTTTCTTCTTACCTGACGTTCTCATAGCGCTGGATATAGATCTTGTGGAATTGCTCCTTGCGGGGCTGGCTGGCAATGTCGGCCTTCATCTCCATGGCAACGTGGCGGGGCAGCACCGAGAGAAGGAGGCGCTCCTGAGGACAACACATATCATCATCAGGTCATTATGTTGCATCAATTCAATTCAATTCAAGTTTATTTCAGAAACAATATACATTGTGTTTGAAAACGACTCTTACAAGCCTGCACATCTATAACATTGCAGTATTAATAATGTCAGTTATAATAAATTAATTACCAATTAAAACTAATTGAAGAATTCACAAATACCATAGCAGCGCTTTGACAGCAAAAAATGTCTTACTCTGTTTTTGAACACGTTTGGATTAGTGATGGGCAGACCTAGGAATATACGGGGCAAAACTAAATGACAGCTAGGGATTGCCTATATCGATAAACTTAATTATCGATGCTTTTCCCATATACTAGTGATCGCTCCAAGTTTTGATTGTAAAAATAGTTTATTTTTTAAAGTATGCAAATTAAACAAAACAGCAACATTATTCTGGTCATTCTTTATTTTAAAAGGATTTATAACCTTCACTCATCATCGTCATATTGTTTTTACTCCTAACAAATTCTAGTCGTTTATTTTAACAATAGTAAATGGGACAGTCATTCTGAAATTCACAATACGGAAAAAATATATGAGTGAAGGTTAAAAAATCCTTTTAAAATAAAGAATAACCAGAATCATTTTGCTATTTTGTTTCATTGCATACTTTCAATCAAATTTTATTTTTACAAACAAAACTTGGAGCGATCAGTAATATAATGGGAAAAGCATCGATAATTGAGTATATCGATGTAGGCAATCCCTAGCTGTCATTTCATTTTGCCTCGAATATTCCTAGGTCTGGTGATGGCCTTAAGCTCCGTTGACAGATTATTAAAAGCTTTTACTGCTTGGGAACGTGCACAGTAATTTGCCAGAAGAAGTTTTGGGGAATATGGTTTTTTTTTTTGATCTTGTTGCTAGTCGTTTCTGTCTTTTTTCCTCAATTTCATATTTTTCGAGATGTTTCACTAAATCAGTGACCAGAATTAAAATATACAAACACACACACACACAATTATCACATAATTATCAACTGGTGTCAGTTAGCGGCCAATCACGAGTCGTTGTTCAATGACAGAGCGGTGTAGCCGTTTGATGATACGCTATTATACAGGGTGTCGGCTCACTAGTGGTTCCAATTAAAAAGTATAAATAGGTCACACCCAGGGCTACCAAAAGCCGCCACCGCCATGTATGTTCAACAATTTTTAGTATGTTCAGAGCTATTAATGATTCTAGTGGGAATTTCAGTAATTTTTGACATGACAACTTTTTGTGTAATCACACAAAGTTACTTTCTCCATACTAAAGGACCCCCCCCATATTTGTTTTTCATCTAGTATACAAAAACCAACTTTGTGTGTTTTTTGGTGTAAACACACAAACATTGTGTGTTTTTTTGTGCAAACACATAAAGTTTGTTTTTCTATACTAGATGAAAAACCAACATGGGGTTCACTTATTGTGGAGAAAGTAACAGTGTGATATAGTTATCATGACAAAAAAAACTGGCAAGTACTTAGCTTTAAAAACATTTTAAGTTCATAATGATTCTATCCATGTAAGAAACCACTGAAAACATATTGAAATAATACATAAACATGATAATTTTTGGAAAAAAGGAAAGAAGAAAGGATTTTTTGTGTAAGTAAAAATTACCAAAATTCCGACTAAAATGATCAATATCTCCGAAAGTACTAAAAATCGCTGACCATAAATATGAGGGTGTTTTTGGTAGCCCTGGGTGTGACCTATTTTTTTTTCAATTGGACCAGTAGTGATTCAACACCCTGTAGATGCTGTACTTTCTTTCCTCGAATATTTTGAGCGGAAAGTAGTCTATTTTAAAAATAGTAGTATAATTATAAACCTTGGAATATGAGTGTATTTTCCAACTATTCGATCAGATAAGATGTTTAGAAAGTAATGGGACGATGTTTTTAACCCCCGACGCAAGCGCGACGTGTTATAAGAAAATTAATTCCAAAATAAAATATTTTAAGGCATAGATAAAAACATTTCATCTATTTTGCTTGTAATGGCTATGATTAATTATTCGAATATTTTGCAAAGTGACAAAGCACTTTTAATATTAAAAAATATATATTTTTTACAACTGCCTTAAAACCAATACAATATTTCGCATATTTAGAACTAAAGTGACCTAATTCACAAAATTTGGATTTCGAGTTAGGTCTCTATAGTAATAAATTTATGACTCGATGTCGTAAGCTGAAATGTTGAATTAAGTCACTTTAATTCTAAAGCTGCGATTGTAAGAACAACTAAAACGACATGCCTCCATACAATATACAAGAAAAATAATCCCTATTCCATTTATCGATCTTTCCAGTTTGAACCCTTTTCAATTGCAATAAACAAAGTCCTAATATACATTAATATTGTCACTTTCTTCCCTATTAGGCACCGATGAAGGGTGAGTAGGATGAAACGATGTTTCGAATACAGTACAGTTTATCCCAACTGCCCATGCATAATACATTCCTCGCAATGTTTGCAATGGACCCGCACAAGCCTTCCTTTGGACCTGAGAACCTACATCAAAACAAGCCTAACAGCACTTACGACACTATTCAATAGAAATTCTATTGCAACAATTTCAAAGGTGAAATTTGAATGAACGGCGTGCGAGTTACGTCGGCTTGGATTGGGAAAAGTATTATTTTTACTCGATACACCAATCTTAGTTGAATCGTTTTCTAATTTACATAATATAAATGGAACTTCGTAGTCGATCTAAAGGCTTAACTATCTGGTTGAGACCTTATAAGGGTTTATAAGAAACATCACGCAAAGTCTTTGGGTTTCGTACTCAAAGGGTGCTAAGCGGGACTTAATTAGTCCTATAAATAAGCCTGCGTTGTCCGTACGTCCGTTAATACTTTAAACAGCTGTATCTTTGGATTTTCAATTGGAATTTCACACTTTTTCGAGTCAAATCGGAGAAATACTGGAAAAGGGCCGAATCTTAAGTACCCGAAACCGACGTGCGTGCACGACTCGATGTATGAATGTGGAAGAAGCGCGAATAAATTTGTCAAGATCGTAGCAAATGGAAAGAAGTTGTCTCTGCCTACCCCTCTGGGAAACCGGCGTGATTTAATGTATGTTTGTATGAAAAAAAAACATCAATAAACAAGGAAATAAATAGAAAGAAATGCTAATTTAACAATATTGTTGTAACTTAATAACCATTCCATATTGTGTGTTAAATGGACCTAATAGCTAATTTGTCATTCTTTACGTTGGTACCAAACAAAACGTGACAGATTCTTTATTCAAGTATATTCACATTAAAAGACACGATCAAAATAAGTCCGTAAATAAAAATGTCGGCCAGATTCCATAAGAAAATAGAATACCTCAAGCCCCACTTGCGTATAAACCACATCTATCCACGTAAGCATTTAAACCCAACACATAACAATATGTATGTAATAAATAAGCAAACAACACCACATAAATACAACCCCTGGAAAACAAAACCCGGTTCTATTAGGGAAAAACAAAAAACTTCCGCTTGCGAGAACTTCCTGCAAACTCTTAACATTTCCGCAAGTAAAAAATAAACAGGCATAAAAGTCGTTACGGTGTTATTAAAAGCTTTTATTTAACTTGTAATGTGTATGTATGTAAGGGTCAAATCTTGCTAAAAGCTGAAAATTTGCATACGCCTTTAGTTCTGATGACAATACAATAATAAACATACCCCGGCCGGCGAGAGCAAAAATGCGTTGACAGCTTAATAGTGCGAGGACACACACTTTGGTCGATGTCGATAAAAACAACACGATGTACTGGACCACCGTTATGATATGCAGAAGTATTAATTATTGTTGTAAACAAAATTAAAACCAAGTGATTGTATTTATTCAGTATTTTATGTAATTTTCGTAATATACAATTAGCATTTTTTCTAAATTTTCTGATTTCAAACTCCTTCGCCTTGGCGATAAAATCCATTTCATCCAACTAACTTACCATCAGGTGGCCTGTGTGCTCTTTGTCTTCTCTATGACATTAAAAAAAAAAAAAAAAAACTAAAGGACCGTTCTAAATATGATATGAAAGAGGTCTATTAGTTACGAGTACCTATGTGAAAAGTATCTATTTACAACTGTCACTCACTCTTATCTATTACGAACATTCCCGTGAGTATGATAAATTGATTATAATTGTAATCAGTTGATTGAAATAGTATATAAGCTGAAAAATAATAATTGTGCTTAATTAAATGTCGACTATTCTATCGACATCCATATGTCGATAGAATAGTCGATATTTAATTAAGCACTAGGAGCAGAAGCATTTTTGCTCTCGCCGGCCGGGGTATGATAATAATAGTACCGTCGAGCTGGTTTGATGATGGAGACTCAGGGCGGCCATAGGAACTCCTAAATTATACATGATAAACCCGTCGTGTTAGGGCTTGTTAGAATTGTCTTGCGGGTGGTAGGACCTTGTGCAGGGTCCGTCCGGATCGCTACCACCGTCTTATCCATTAACCTACCGCCAAACAGCAGTGTTCGCATTGTTATGTTCCGGTTTGGGGATAAGACAGCCGGTGAAATGACTAGCATCGAGGCATTCCGTCTTAGTCCTCAGGGTTGGCAACGCATTTGCTGTCTTAGGACTGCATTGCAGTTTTGTGAATGGGAATGTCTATGGGACACAGTTTCCACTTACCATCAGGCGGCCTGTGGGCTCGTTTGTCTTCTCTATGCCATAAAAAAAAAGTAGATGACGACTGTGGAAAACAATAAAAGCTTGAACCCAAAAATGAAATTTTTGACAGAAACTTATTCAATTCCTAACCTAACCTTGATGATTTTTCAAACACTCATTTTAAAATTCTTTAAAGTTAAAAAGTCGTATGAGCCATTACGTCGCTTTAATTGTTTAATAATTTAAATACAGTATTGTTTGTAGTTAACTCAAGTTAATTTGAGGTACGGTTAAATTATTGTCTTGTTTGTTCGTGGTAATGCGGTAGGGGTAAACACCGCAGAATAACGACAAAGGTGCTTTACCACAAATGGTGTTTACTCCTCACTTCGCTATTTAAAACGGTATTATGGGTGCGTATCTACTCACATAACTTTTTAAGTCCTATTATCGGCAGTCCGAAAATGTTTCTCATTCCATTTTACATCATAATGATCACTCTTCATACTCTTCATAATAAATTTTAGTACTAACGATCGGAGCTCATAATCATCTGAATTCATAATGCCAATATTAATGAAGCCGTACACTTTTTACAATTTCTTAAATATCTTACGTGTAATAACGTTAGGTTAGGTTAGGTTAGATTTATAAAAAATCTCAAAAAGTGACAGTTTCTTAAAAAAAAGCATTATAAATTGCGATAATTATGACTTCAAAAGTATGAACAAAAAAGTATGAGGCAAAAAATTATGAAGAGTGATTATTATGAATACGAATCGGTAGGAAAACAAAAAATAGGGATGAGAATTTTATGTGAGTCAATATGGACCCCGGTATTATACTCGTATGTGCTTAAATTTCTCCGCCTAGTTTTTAGCGAGAGACGTGCCGGGAAATATGTTGGAATTTCAATTCGCACGCTCGCTATTTCGATGATGAGGCAAAAACTGATTTAACAAAACCGGGCAAGAGCATGTCGGACCATGCTCAGTGTAGGGTTCCGAAGCCGTAACGACAAACACAAAAAACTATCTCAAAAATCAACATGTATGGAACAATTTTCTATTTAAAGTTATTTGGCGCTGTCTTAGATGATTTTTAGTAGGTATAAACCCGTTAATCGCCTACATGGAACTAATCATGTCTACTTAGCCGTGATAGTTTTCCTTTAAAATTCGTTATATGCGCTTTCGTTGAAGATTTTTTTCAGATTTTTAGTACTTGTAGTTTTGGCTGTAGGGAGGGGGACACTTCACTCTAACAAAAAATAGCGCTTTAAAGCTTAATATTTCATAAACGGATCCCTTAATCGAAAAAATGATTTCATAAACCCGCAATATTTTTGAAAGACCTATCCAACGACACCCCACACTATGGGGTAGGCAAGAAAAAAAAAAGACATCCCCACGTTACGTGTAGGGGAGGTGCATTAAAAAAAAATATTTTTCAAAATTTTATTTTACCCCTTTGTTGGCGTGACTAATATGTACATTCATGCCAAATTACAGCTTTTTAGTACTATGAGTCTCTGAGCTAGACTGGGGACGGACGGACGGACGGACGGACGGACGGACATGGCGAAACTATAAGGGTTCCTAGTTTGACTACGGAACCCTAAAAAACATGTTACACATAGATTTTTCGAGGAAACGTGTAAAATATTAATTAGGTACACATTTGTGTTCAATATTTTTAGATGCCGCATTTTTTTTTGGGTTTTCTTGTAACTCTGCGTAAATGAAAGGTATCCGCCATTGTTTTATATTCTACAAGTACCTCGGGGTACTGCCGTCCGTAAAACAGCGAAAATATTACATTCAGTTTTTGTTAGATATATTGGTCAAAAAAAGTTCTTTTTGACCAAGACTGATAATTTTTGTATTTAATTGAGTTCTATTCAATACTAGAGGACGCCCGGTATTTATTTTATATTACCCCCTATTTCTTCCCGCTGGGGGGCGATTTTTGGAAAATACTGTCTTAGTGCACCGCTAGGGTACATAAGGAATACTCCATCCAAATTTCAAGTACCCATTATATGTTTAGACTAGATGTCCACACCCGGGTTTTTTTTTCATACATACATACATACATACATACCTTCACGCCTGTACAGAATTACCTACAGCTTTAAAAACTTGTTGATAATTCTGTAACCACATTATGCACAAAGAGGCTAGATGTTTACCAGCGTATTAGTGACCGGTTCGTATAAACCTTCTGAAATATACTTTACGACCCATCATAGGTACCCACCAAATATAATATTTAAAAAAAAACATAAAATTCCCTTGAGGCGTTTCGGAGAAGTTTGACCACAAACATTGTGACACGAGATTTTTATATACATACTAACTGTCCGCGCCCGGCACTGCTCGGGTGTTTTTTTCATACAATACTACTTAAATATACGCACAAAATTTCGTAATGACCAAATAAGATCCTGTCACAAATTTATTAAAGATTTGATAGATACAGGGTGTTTGGTAGAGCGTTGTCAAAAAATAACAGGCGGGTAGAAGAGACCATTAGCCGTCTATTTGAGGTATTTCAACCTTTAATTTTGGCTATTAAATACTGTTTTATTTATAATTTTCCTGCAAGACACCGAAATTTGACCTTTAAACCCCGAAAAATAAGGAACTACTTGGTGTATTCACGAAATTTTAATTTTGATACATAGTTGAATATTGTGGTGTTCAAATAAAACTTATTACTGAAAGCTTAAAGCATTTTTAAAAAATAATGGGGGCTCTCAAAGTTTCAGAAACCGATAAAGAAATCTTTCAACAATTCAATTACAATTCTTCCAATTTCCTAAAAACATCTCCAGTTCTGTATAATTTAAATAAGACTCAGGAACAAAATACTCGTGCTTATCACACCAATATTGGCCCACCGAGAATTGAACCCAGGACAGCTAGCTTCGTAGGCAGGGTCATTACCAACTTGGCTGTCGTGTCGTCTTATAGGTAAGGTCACGAGCATTCATTTGGGACCCATTTAAAAAAAATATGCTTGAACTCGTCAATGTGATTAGAGATGTCAAGTCATTTGTAACTTTTAGGAAACTCAACGTTATTGTTGTAGAATGTCAGATTGACTTTGGACCTAAGGTGGCTGCCAAATTTAAACTCGTATCTGTACTAAACTAACATTAATAGGAAATAATTTTTGCCTATTTTTTTTTTCTAGACATGTATTTTTGATACATCGTCCGCCAAACTGAAGATAAAATATTATAATACAAATAAATCTAAAAATATAACGCCTCCGTTTACTAAACAATTAAGAAGCGTGGAGTGAGATACGACAGTACTTAAAATTAGTTTCAAATTATAAATAGACAGTATTTACAACATAACTATATTAACAGACCTAGGAATATTCGGGGCAATATTAAATGACAGCTAAGGATTGCATACATCGATAAACTCAATTATCGATGCTATTCCCATATACTAGTGATCGCTCCAAGTTTTGTTCCTAAAAATATTTTTTTTATTGAAAAAATGCAATGAAACAAAATAGCAAAATAATTCTGGTTATTCTTTATTTTAAAAGGATTTTTTAACCTTCACTCATCATCATCATATATTTTTTCCGTATTGTGAATTTCAGAATGACTGTCCCAATTACTGTTGTTAAAATAAACGACTACAATTTGTTAGGAGTAAAAACAATATGACGAATGAGTGAAGGTTATAAATCGTTTTAAAATAAAGAATGACCAGAATTATGTTGCTATTTTGTTTAATTTGCATACTTTAAAAAATTAACTATTTTTACAATCAAAACTTGGTGCGATCACTAGTATATGGGAAACGCATCGATAAAGAAGTTTATCGATATAGGCAATCCCTAGCTGTCATTTAGTTTTGCCCCGTATATTCCTAGGTCTGTTTATTAAAAAAAAAAACTTCTTTTTTGTTCCTAATTGGTGGGGTCGTGAAAAGTGTATAAGTCATCTGAAGGTCAAGTGAAAACGTTTAGTTACTTCATTTTTTTTATGGCATAGATTCGAGCACACAGGCCACCTGATGGTAAGTGGAAACTGTGACCCATAGACATTCGCATTCACAAGACTGCAAATGGAATGCCTCTATGCTAGTCACCAAAAAATATTTCTAACACTAGCTAGATTGCGACAGGCCTTTGTTTTGCCGCGAAAAATCCGGGCTCTGATCATCACCATTTCGCTCATTGAATGCAAAACGGACACATTCCAAAATAATTTGCTCTTCCATTAATAATCGCATTCCAACCGCTTCTAATTTTAAAATGCAACACTGACTCATTTCGTATTGTGTCCGTTTTGTATTCAATGAACGATTTATTCTGCCTGCTGCGGCTTCGGAGAAATGCATAATCAAGAAAATTTATTCAAAAAGTTGTAAAAATACATGTCAAAGTGTAAATAGCAAGTAATTTTATTTTAATTTTGGTGACTGGTCTTTTAGATTAATAGGAGCAAGTATGCGAGTTACGAAAGAGATATGGTGAGCGAGAATGAGCGGAGATGTCGGTAGGGGACGTCCTTGACGGACGTATGGTGATCAGATTCGCGATGTACTGATTGATAAGGGGGCAAATCAAAAGCACCCGAAACCGACGTACGTGCATGAAGAGATTGATGAATGTAGAGGAAGCGAAAATTGTGTGTTTAGATCGGTGCACCTGGCGTTCCATAATCTCTGCCTACCCTATTGGGAGACAGGCGTGAAGGTATGTATGTATGTATGTAGAATGTGAGCGAAGTAATTAAAAATAGCAAAGTGTGAAAATTGAAACCCCTTCGGCCATCTACGAAACCAATGCTACGTAACCAGTTACGTGTGAAGAATTATTTTTATTGCTACGAAACTAGTTAAGTACAAAGATGTTTTTTCTTCCCACGAAACTAGTTTTGTAGCAGGAAAAATATTTTTTCCAATAAGCTTCTACCTACCGGCTTCGTTTATCGTGGTTCCAGAGGCAATAGCGAGATAAAAGTTAGCCTATTCCTTCCCCGGGCCTTCAGCTATCGTCATACCAATTTTCATTAAGACCGATTCCGCGGCGGTCAACAGACAAACAGACAGACTGACGGATAGACAGATAGACAGAGTTACTTTCGCATTTATAATATAAGTATAGATTGCAATGTTAAATACTTTTTTCTAACATGGACTGACTGATTATCTCAACCTAATATAGAGATTTATATTCTAGTCCCCGTGTGGTAGCCGGATTAGAATAGTGCCACTCCGTATCTTTCCGTGGATGTCGTAAAAGCCGACTAAGGTAATAAAGGCGTGTAGTACTGTTAGGCGATGGGCTTGCAACCTGTCACTAATACACTGGTAAACATCTTCGCCTAAGGGCCTGTTGTTTGATCAGTAGTTAAACTAACTAATTGTTAAAATTTGAAAAAGGAATCGAAAATTTGAAGGAATCTCAAGGAAATGTGTCAAATTTTCAGTTCCTTTTTCCAATTTGGCCCTAAGTGTCCAAATGTGGTTACAGAATTATCAAAAAGTTTTTATAGTTGTTGGAAATTCTGTAGCTCTGCCTACCCCACTCTGGGAATAAAGGCGTGAGTTTATGTATGTAATATAGAGATTTATAAGTTAAAAAGGAGAACGTGGGGTGCTCAACACCTTTGTTCAAGGCTGTATGCCCATTCTAACTTAAGCTTTAACTAAACCTAACATGTGTCGTCTAAGCTAAGCGTAACGTCGTATTTTTTACCAACACCGAGTATATTCTCAAAGTATTTCTCCAGGGAATCAAACTACACCCCATCAGCAAGACGAGGGAACGGAAATTTTTCTTGTAACATAATACCTTTGAGATACACCGGAATTATGACGTAACTCGAGTGCATCAAGGTGCTATTTGGGATAAGAAGAATGTGGACATGCGACGTAAGGCTTCGTAGAGTTTAAATGTTTCGGAAAGAGTACGTGATAAAAACTATGCGAAGATATCTACCCTCTAAGTGAATAAGTAGTATCTCAAATTCAATAACGAAAGCAGTTTGAATTCTCTATAGTTAGTAATAAAGTTGATATTGCTATAAGAGTTTTATCTGAGTTTCTGCCTTTTCGCTACGCGGGGCAGATATTTGGGGCAATTTTGCGGTTTTCCGACCGACCGCATATACTCGTAAGTTACTAGTAATTTAACCCCCAACGCTAAAAGAGGGAGAGTTATAAGTTTAACATGTATGTCTGTGGGATCGTACGACAAAGGATGATGGGCAAAGTGTCCCACCCACCAACAGAGATGAAACATGTCTCAGTGTATAGATCTTGGCAACATGATGTATTTTTGCTATGGCGACGATCGCGATATGTATGGGGTTTTCTTGGAAAATCATAATCGTATCGTATGGAATTTGTTTGAAAATGAACACATTCTTGCCTTGTTTGGCTCTTAAAATATATTTTTTCATTAAAAAGTTCCCATCGATTTTGCTACTAAAATAGGTATTTTGGTATTTTGTCTTTTTTTGGGTTCTAATGAACATACAGAAATGCATCCCGTGACTGTTGGAGGGTGGGGACGGAGTTCATACAAAATTGCCCATTACCCTTTGGGCGCAGCTTTTACCCAACTGCCGAGGGAGAGAAATTTGTTTATCAGCCTATATTATGTTTGTACGAGTGTTTGTGTTTGTTCCTTGAAACCACAGTAACATTATATTGCGTTTGGTCAACTAGTTATTACCTAGCAAATAGTACAGTACAATAGTCTGGGAGCTCAAAATAATATTGTTTTAATGTCACTTTATTTGCGTGCCGTCAATTGTTACTCCAGTACAAATTGTAAAGAGATTACAGTTCACGAGCCGCAATATAATGTTGTTGTGGTTTCTCATTCTAAATTAAATGAAGTATACAAAACTACACGCGTGAACCGGTCATAATGATTTTTATGTCAATCGATTTGTCTGGCGGCAGCGAGACGCGAGGTTTGTGTAAAAAAAAAACCCAGGCGACGCCGGGCACGGACAACTAGAGATAGTATTTCATAAATTAACTATCACGATAAAGTTAGACTCTATCGCTTTTGAGTTGGAAATAAAAAAAAGTAAAATAATAACGTTATTAATTAAAAAAGCAGGCGTCAATTAAGGGTATGATTAAAGTACAGTGGGGTTATTATGACTAGTGATGTGCGGCTTGTAAGTTTTCAAAAGTGAAACTTTCATTTAAATTTCTGCAATATTCTATAAGTTTCAAAAGTGAAACTTTCACCTAGAATTTCAACCAATATTCTGAATTTTACCAAAGTGAAATCGTTTTATTTCTGAAAATTACTATAATTTCGACATGTTACCCAACTTCTCATGAAACTTAAATGAAATTTACTTGTGTAGGAATAATTTCCATCTAATTATGTAACTTTCAGAAGCTGTAATTTTCGCAGTTAAGGAAAGTTGTGCAATGTTTCAGAAATCGCCCATCACTAATTATGACGTATCTGTGCAATTAATTTTACGCTGAAGAAAGGGACTGAGTTATGTAATTGCTTTACGCTCACCGTAAAATGAACTGCATAGCCATGTCATACATATAATATTCCCCAGAGCAATTATATTTCACTCAACATTGCGCTCAAAAATATCTGATACGCTCTAATGGCTATAGCATTAAAGCCGTGTCAGATATTTTTGACCCCAACGTATGTATGATTTATTGCTTTCCTTGCAGAAAAAAAACAATTAGTAAAAAAAGGTAAAGTGTGGGTTGGATTCTTGGGATTGGGAAATCAAATTCTAATCGGAATTATAATACCTACTGTGCGGCGGTGCGAAACCCTCGGTGCACGAGTCCGTTGCGCACTTAACCGGTTTTTATTCCTTTTCTGGCTATATTTGCAACGTTATCCTAGTTATGCCTTCCTAAGCAGTATCCCAAATTCAATAACCAAAGCAGTTTTAACTCTCTTCTGTTAAACAAGGTTGATATTACTACAGGAATTTATCCGAGATACTGTCTATTGGCTTAAAAGGCAGTATACTTCCCTGCTTAGAAAAAAGGGCGTATATCTCATCGAACCGCGAATGTATTAGTGACCTTATTTCTAATGGTGAAAGGTTAAATTTGCTTTGACTATCAAATTGAAGATGCGTCCTTTTTATTTACATGGGCAGTATAACTGGCCACTCGCACGAAGGGACAAACTAGCGAAACAATGCTGTTATAGCACGCGAGAAACACTCATAAATTTTGTTGGTCAATTCTCGCCCGTACTGACATATTCCCAAAGCTACTGGGGTAAGGCTGCGTTCCCACCAGAGATGTGCGAGGATGCGCAGCGAGGGATGTGTTTGTATTGAACCAATAGAAACACTTCATTCACCTATCCTCGCTTAGCTTAGCTCCGGTGGAAACAGCTCAGCAGAGCGAGGTTTTTGTACACAAAAAAGAAGGGAAAGATATGTGCGAGGAATGTGTTGCGAGGCGGTTACTCTACAGAATATGACATTCGCAAAAGATCATACTAGCAAAACATCATAATACGCATAACATCATACTAGCAAAACATGATGTTCGCAAAACTTTATATTTACAAATAGTCGGGTTTTGTTATAAAATCATTAGGTAGGTTTAGGTTATGTTAGATTTATATCAGGCCCGGAGGGCCAAACTACCCAGAAATAGGAGCTCCGCCGTAGCGGAGCTCCGTTAACACTATCTAATTCATGTCTTAATATGATGATTTGCAAATGTCATGTTTTGCGAATAAGATGTATTGCTTTTATGATATTTTTCAGAATATCATGTTTTGCGAATATGGTATCCAACGACGGAAGGTTGCGAGGCGGCGTCTGGCTCCGCTCCCGCCTCACCACACCTCGCACATCTTTGGTGGAAACATTCACATAGCCTCGCACCGCTTAGCTACCTCGCACATCTCTGGTGGAAACGCAGCCTAATAACCAAGAAGGCAGCTAACTGCATAGTAATAGTATAAGCATTTTAAATCCAATGTGGTTACCAATAGGGTATAGTGCATCGATAACTTTATTGCAGCTACCCATGAAAACCGGCCAAGTTGGCCATTCTACTTTACAGTATAGGTACGCCCGATTTTTTTCCCGAAATTCATCCCCTAAGGGGTGAAAGGGGGGTGAAAATTTGTATGGAGCTACGATATAAACGAGCTCCACGCGGACGGCGTCGCGGGCAGACGCTAGTTCTAAATAAGTATAACCTTATTTACGTCCCTTTTCGAGTTTCAAGTAAGAAATCGCAGCACTTCATCGTTTTTTGAAATAATATGTAGCCCCCCCTTTTTTAAGCGGCCACGGATGATTTTTACATAGTTATTTAGAGGACCTCTAAATACACATAGATATATATAATTTATGGTGTTTAATAATATCGGGGCCGAGATATCAAAGATTTAAGTATTCAGTTTTGATACTTAACGGTACGCCCAGGTACGAATATTTAAATATCTCGGCTCCAATGTACTTAAGAGCATTACATTACGTAACAAAACATGTTTATTTTGAATTATTCTATCATAATCATAATTTACCTCATTTACTAATGGCCGCTCACCTTGAAAATGTATGACTTTTACAAATGACAACACTTTTACCCGAACCCATTTCCCTGGTCCAAAGTCAATCTGACATTCTACAACAATAAGGTTGAGTTACCTATAAATAACAAATGACTTGGCATCTCTAATGAAATTGACGATTTCAAGCATTTTTTAATGGTCTCAATCAAACGTTCGTGACCATACATTTTGATGGAATGGATGGATGTAGATTTAGGGCGGATTAGACCTATATTTATATAAACCTGAATTAATACGGGAATAACCATACTAAGGATATAATTTGTTATTAACGTTATGTACAAAGTTTAAAAAAAAAAAAAATATGACGACTCGCTGGCCTAGTGGGTAGTGAGTAGTGACCCTGCCTACGGAGCTAGTGGTCCTGGGTTCAAATCCCGGTAAGGGCAGATATTTGTATGATGAGCGCGAATATTTGTTCCTTTCATGGATGTTTTCTATGTATTTAAGTATATATTTCTCTATATAAGTATTTATATCGTTGTCTAGTACCCATAATACAAGCCTTGAGCTTAGTTTGGGACTAGGTCAATTAATGCGAGATTGTCCCCTTATTTATTTATTTGACAAGAGTGAAATGAAATCAGTTTTTCATTAACAACAGATAAACATTATAAAAATACAAGGAATCAATCTTTTATTTATGTTTGCTATGTTAACATTTTTAAATTCATAAAATCCAACAATAAGGACGCTGTTTGATTGTGACGTCACAATATAATCCCTATAAATTCCATAGTAACGGAGGGTTTTTGATGTTCCATAAAAAGAAGCTGATTTGACTTTAGTCAAATACCGTATTATTCTTGGATAAAATTATTCCTCGCTAAACATTGGTTTTATACGGAAGCAAAGTGGTTTTATAAGATTCCAGATCTTCAGGAAAGTAATTCCATTAGCCCCAGACCCTAGATAGCCTTTATCTAGACTTGTCGGTGCTCGAGTGCTTGCAATAACTTTGCAATGAGATTCCTATTTCAACCGAGACCGAGGCCGAGCAAAGTATTTTCAATTATAGTTTAGAGTCGAGCTGAAGGCTAACAAAAGATATTAAATACTTAAGTCTGCCCGCGACTTCGCTTAAGTTTTCATAAACGTTATTCGCTTGGGAACTTTTATGTTTTCCGTCTTGCGTGTTTCCTATGTATTTACGTATTTCTTTACATAAGTTTATCGTTTTCTAGTAAAGTCACGAGATTAAAGGACCATGGGCAACTTAGTATGGAGCTTGGACCCAGAACCAACACAGCTGAGAGTTAGGTCATTAAAAGGATCTATAAATATACTTCATTTTGTTCTATAGGCACCAAGTTGTATTCCATTGCAGAACCGAGATATTCATATTTCAGTCAGTGTGTATGTATAAGGTCTATAAACGGGTTTCTCTTAATGATAGGCTACCATACCAATCATTAATCGATAGGATAAGAATATAAAAGCGATACACAGAAAATAATAAGTAGGTACTAAAACAAGAGAAAGATAACAGGCGGTCTAATCGCTAAAAAGCGATCTCTTCCAGACAACCTTTAGGTACTACCTAGCCCAAAAAAGGTAAATTGACATGACAGAACCGAGCGTTTGACGTTTGATTATTTTATTTATTAATATAATCAGTATTTACAGCAAGTTAATGTTATCTTATTATTCTCATTATACATTAATATCCAAGTCATTCAAATGACCTGCAGGATGATTAAATGGCATATTCGGTAGCAATACCTTCATTATTACTACATATATTGTTTGTTACCTACCCTCCAAAATGTTAAATACCCTAGCCACAGATTCTTCATAGTTCGTTTTCACTCTAAATTAAAAAAATCTTCATAGTTCGTTTTCACTCTAAATTAAAAAATGAATATCTCAGTTCTGCAATGGAATTCGACTTTGTGCCCATATAATTAAATGAAGTAGATTTAAAGACCTATTTAATAGCCCAACTCTCATGTCTGTTGGTTCTGGGTCCATTTTGACGCATGGTCCTTTGGTACCAACCTTAGATTCCAAGTCAATCTGAGATTCTACAACAATAACGTTGAGTTTCCTAAAAGTTACAAATGACTTGACATCTCTAATGACATTGACGACTTCAAGCATATTTTTCTTGAAATTGGTGCCAAATTAACGCTCGTAACCGTGCCAAAAACTGAATACTTAAATCTTTAATATTTCTTCTCCGATATTATTTAACGCCATAAATTATATATCTATGTGTATTTAGAGGTCTTCTAAATAACTATTTAAAAATCATCACAAGCCGCTAAAAAAAAGTCAATTTTCTTAATACAAACTTAACCAATGCCCTTTTGTTGGTTCTCACATGGTTTCGCAGTAGGAATCACCGATGACTGAACTGTATGGTGCCATATTTAACCTCGTGACTGTACTATTAGTACGCCAAGGTATGAATATTTAAGTATCTCGGCTCCGATGCACTTAAGAGTATTACATTACGTAACAAAACAAGTTCATTTTGAATAATTCTATCATAATTTACCACTTTTACTAATGGCCGCTCACCTTGAAAATGTATGACTTTTACACTTTTAACCAAACCCCTTTACTGTAGTGCAAAATAAACCTCAACCTCTAAGAAAGAAGGTGCGTTTTGCTCTTCAATTAAAATATAATTTACGCCGTTTTACAGTTTCACCGGCGAAATGTGTATTTCAAACGAAAACCAGTTAGCCGCTCGTCAAAATTTCGCTTACAAGCTTTTAGAAGAAAAAAGTTACATTTGTAAATGGAGAACTTTTTAAAGTGCCAGCGCAAATGCCAAAGCTCGGCTCTAGAAAGTTTCACTAAAAGCTGGCGCCTAATTCAGTTTGCTTGTGCTTTTCTGTTTCCACTGGCGTGCGAAAAGCTTCGGGGCGTGGAGTGTAATCGGCAAAGTTCGATTGAGCTTTTTTTAATTCGCTTGTCATTTTATTTACACGTTACCAGCTTGTTGAAAAGCTGCACCTTTTAACTCGTGTAACTCGGGGTTTTTTTTAAGGATTATATTTATCGTAGATTTTCAAATTAAGTATTTCATTAGGTACAAACTGTGCTAGCCTTAAAAACATTTATAGTTAAATAGCTATAACAACGCGGAGTAGGCCATAATTTTACAAAAATAACCTTTTTTTTAACGTGCTTTAACTAAAGTATGGTTGAAGTATGCTCTGTCTCTATCCTTGTAAGGCCCAACGTCCATAAAAGACAAGATTTTCCAAAAATCGACCCCCTACAGGAAGAAATAGGGTGGCGTGAAACTTATTCTACGCATACGTACGCGGGCGTTCTCTACATATAGTATACTTTACAGGTGTAATCGTTAAGTGTGTCCAGGTGATTATTCCGTAACTATTGCAAATATCAAAAAACTTTAAACTGATATCGAACATTATGTTACCTAATGAATAAAATGATATTAATAACTTTTTAAATCAAACGAAAAGTATCAACATTTTTGATATTAAAAGAAAGAATTTAGTTTCTTTTTTTAAGAGGTCTGGTGCTCGCTTTACCTTAATCATATTTTGTGATTATGTATGATATGATAATAATGATTTTTTCACTTCTCATGCTCTTAAAATGTTTCTTTAGTATCTGCACATAGGGATTAAAACTCTTTATTAATCTCTAGGGACTAAAGTAATATTTTTTTTATTTATTTTGATATAGCCTGATAAAGTCATAACCAGACCTAGGAATATTCGGGGCAAAATGAAATGACAGCTAGGGATTGCCTATATCGATAAACTCAATTATCGATGCTTTTCCCATATATAAGTGATCGCTCCAAGTTTTGGTTGTAAAAATAAAATTTGATTGAAAGTATGCGATGAAACAAAATAGCAAAATGATTCTGGTTATTCTTTATTTTAAAAGGATTTTTTAACCTTCACTCATCATCATCATATATTTTTTCCGTATTGTGAATTTCAGAATGACTGACTCATTTACTATTGTTAAAATAAACGCCTAGAAATTATAGTTATACATCCTTTTAAAATAAAGAATGACCAGAATTATGTTGCTGTTTTGTTTAATTTGCATACTTTAAAAAATAAACTATTTTTACAATCAAAACTTGGAGCGATCACTCGTATATGGGAAAAGCATCGATAATTAAGTTTATCGATATAGGCAATCCCTATCTGTCATTTAGTTTTGCCCCGTATATTCCTAGGTCTGCTCATAACTCTCCTTTCACCCCCCTCCCTGACTAACCTGCTGTTGGTTCTCGCGTTGCATTACCAGTCGGGCCTCCACGCAGTCACGGGTCTCCAGGAACGCGCGGCGCTGTGCCATCTCGCGGGGGTGGTGCGTCATCATACCCACCATGTTGCTGGCGAAGAGTAGCAGCAGGTTCGCATACAGCTGTGATCGAGAAATAGTACATTACTACAGAAGCCGGGAAGTAGGGGGTTGCCGGCCGACTGATATAGACGGCCGAGCGAAGCGAGGCCGGATAGTTACGAGGCTGGCAACACCTTTTCACGGCGAGGTAAGTATAGTGCTTTTCTCAAACATATGCAATAAAATAAAAAAAGAAATCACTCAAAAAAGTAAATTGATAAATAAATGTCCACCCTAGGGAAGAAAAGTAATTGGGTGTTGAAATAAAGTACCAGGAGCGCAGCGGTAATTAGGAGGTATATCAGGCATAGCGCAACTTAGATCTCAGGCGGTGCGGGCAGCCGGCGGGCGGCGGCGGCGCACACGACACAGCGCGGATGTCTCCCAAACGTTTATGCACTCCTAGTATTTGACGTTATAACATTTTCTCAAAAATTTTAAAAATATAATTTAGATATTCAGCCTGTTCATAAAACCAGCTGTCATGGCATAATTAAAATTAAAAAAAAATTACTTCCCGGCCTAGGACTTCAATTTTGTATGAAATTCCTTTACAGTTCTCTCTAGTTGTTCCGTCGGGAACGTGGCACTTTGAAGCCTAAAATAACTAACATAACGCCGACATTACATAGCATGTTTGAGAAAAACACAATATTGTTATTGTTTTAAAGACATTTCGGAGAGGGTAATAACCCGGAGACCGCAGAGGCTAGCGTCCAGTGGCGCCCTCATTACTATTATTGTGTTTTCTAATTAACTAAAAAAATTCCTTGCAATCAGACGATAAGTTTTTGTAGCGCAATTAAAAACACAATTTATTGGATACGTAACCAACTTTAATAACAATTACCCTTTGAGTAGTCAGCTTAACGGGAAAAGGTGCCCACTTTTTTCCGTTAAGTTGATAACTCAAAGGTGAATTGTTA
Source organism: Acleris laterana (assembly GCA_963966035.1). Lineage (NCBI taxonomy): Eukaryota > Metazoa > Arthropoda > Insecta > Lepidoptera > Tortricidae > Acleris > Acleris laterana. The sequence goes on along the minus strand of OZ014438.1, from coordinate 791,706 downwards.
ATAAAATATGTATTATACCTTATAAGTTGCGTATTTATTTGTAGTACAAAAACACACCGTCTAATTTTAAGATTAGAAAACTTAATAATAGTAATGAGGGCGCCACTGTACATCCGGCGTACGCTCGGCGCAGTCTGAACAATCTACTGTTCCTATTCTTTTCTTATATCTGGTTTTACCTGGATATCCGAATCGCGGTAGATGGCCATGTGTCCGCCGCTGTTGACCAAGACGAGCAGCACTCCAGCGCCAGCTGCCTCGTACAGCCGCACCGGCAGCGTCGCGTACGTCATGAACGTGAAGAACATGCAGGTGCCCGCCCCCGGGCTCATGGACCTGGTGGCAAAACCTATTGTTAAGGCAGTTCAATTTTTAAAACTTCGTCCAGCGCCTTCATTAATACATACTGTAGTGAAATAAGTACCTTTTTAGGTTATACGTCGCATTTGACGTTGCATTTGACGACGCGATAGCCTAGTTGGTAGTGACCCTGCCTACGAAGCTAGAGGTCCTGGGTTCAAATCCCGGTAAGGGCAGATATTTGTGTGATGAGCGCAAATATTTGTTCCTGAGACATGGATGTTTTCTATGTATTTAAGTATATATTTCTCTATATAAGTATCTATATCGTTGTACTAGACATAGTACAAGCCTAGAGTTTAGTTTGAGACTAGGTCAGCTGGTGTGACATAGTCCCCTGATATTATTATTATATTATTATTATTATTTGATTTTAATATTTTGAATTTAAAAGCAAATGGTTCGATAGAACGGCGGTTGTTTATTTATTGTTTAGTTTTTCGAGAGTCGCTCCTAGACCTGCGGGCCGGGCGCATCGCTTGTACATGTCATATTTATCTATGAAGAAAAGTGAAATAAAAGAAGAGTCTATTTTTATTTTTTATTTTTATTTATGGCATAGAGAAGACAAACGAGCACACAGGCCACCTGATGGTAAGTGGAAACTGTGACCCATAGACATTCGCATTCACAAGACTGCAATGCAATCCTAAGACTGCAAATGCGTTGCCAACCCTGAGGACTAAGATGGAATGCCTCTATGCTAGTCATTTCACCGGCTGTCTTATCCCCAAACCGGAACACAACAATGCGAACACTGCTGTTTGGCGGTAGGTTAATGGATAAGATGGTGGTAGCGATCCGGACGGACCCTGCACAAGGTCCTACCACCCGCCAGGTCTATGAAATATGTGTTTATATCGGTACCACCACATTTCCTTATAATACAGTCACGCCTTCATCCCAGAGTGGGGTAGGCAAAGCTACATAATTATGAACAACTATAACAACTTGTTGTTAATTCTATAATCACATTTTGCACAAACAGGCTAAGATGTTTACCATGTGTACTAATGACAGGGAATATACAAAGTCACGCCAACAAAGGGTTTGTGAAAACAAATATGCTTGAAGTCGTCAATATCAACTCATAATATTATTGCAAGGGAAAGTCGAGCTTGTATCATGACGATCAAATGAACTTTAACCGTAGGGTGGTAGACTACATTTTTGGCCTTGTATAAGACTAGGTCAGTTGTGACATAGTCCCCTGGGTAGTGATTCTCTCAACAACGACGGTCGGACGGACGAACGAGTGAATGTCCAAGCTGCGAGTTTAAGTAGTACCATCAGTGCGAACAAAACATATTTTAGCGCGTGCATTTTCAATTTTAGCAGCTTGGTTTCTGCCGATGGATCGAACGTATAAGGTACTAAGGAAGTAATAAGTTACCGGGGTGCTCTGGTCAAAAAACAACAATAGTACATTGTTGCCTAGGCGCGGAAAGTAAGGGTTTTCCTGACGAGGTGGTTAGCTGGCCGAGCAATAGCGAGTCAGGAAATCCTCGTTTCCGCCGCGGCATACATAATGCTTTTCTCAAATATGTGAGGAAATAACACAAATACATTTTTAAAAAGCAATAAATTTAATTTAATTCACATTAAAAATTATGTTGGTCATGTTTGGGCAATTTGTAAATAAAAACTTTATAGTTTTTCCAGGAACCAGTTCAGGTTTTAATACAGCCGGTATAGTACCAATTTCGTCGCTTTCGTCGCTTGAGCTCATTTTTTCTAGTAAGTATTTCGCACAACAATAGTTTCACATATGCAGAATGAACGAATGTTACCGACTGTCAATTGTTTTAAATATTAACCATAGACATTGGAATGCAAATTCAAAAATAAACACACGCACTGTGCTAAAAAAGCGAGCAGTTACCTTGACTGTTTGGAATTTTTGTCTTGGTCCTTTTGATTTTGTATGCAATTGCCAGCATTTTTAAGAAAAATATGGACATAGACGGAAAGTGTTTTCATATGGTTTTTTTACTCCTAGGAGTAAAATGAGGCACTTTCCGTCCTTGTGTTTCAATCGGAAAACCGTTCTTTCCGAGCATGTTTGAGAAAAAATGATTTTTAGACCACCCTATTGTAGATCGTCGGCGTTTCGGTTATTATTTATAGAAACAAAGTTAACCCCCCTCACGAACGTGCCTTAACTTCGCTCTCCGCGAATAAATCAATTCCAAATGCCCGACGTTTCGGAACTTCGGTAATGTCATTGCGGGAAGTTCTCGGACGTGGCTAACTCTTTAATGTGTATAATTAATGGGTTGTTCATATAAATGTTTCGTTGGGTTAATAATGACTGGGTCGGGGATGATCAGACAGCAATATGGGGGCAAAATTTCATGACAGGTAGGGACTTCCTATATCGATAAACTCACTTATCGATGCTTGTTCTATGTATTAGTGATCTCCAAGTAGGTAATGATTGTTTATTGTTTTTTATTAAAAATAATTTAATAATAATAATAATAAATCATTTACTAAAAAAAACAGGCATGGGACATTAATAATTCTTCGCCAAACTGCACAATCAGTTTGTAGGCGAAAACTGGGTGCTCTCAGACTTTTAGCCTTTGTTGTGGGTCGTTCTCAAAAAAGTGGCACCGCCACCTGTCAATAGGTGTCTCTTAGAACTTTTTTTTCATAAAGCGTCATCCATATAATTTAGTTATCAATTCATATTAAAAGACACTTTTTGAATAGAGGCCAAATGGTTTGATATAAATTCTAATTATATTAATGACCATAAAATCAATTTGTAACTACGTTTTGTCGCTCACCTGCAGTGTCCCAACGCGAGGCACTCATGTTTCGAGTTGATTAAAACGTAAAAATCACAAACGTAACTTAGTGCGAATACTATTTTTTACTTACACATATACTCAAGATTTAAAACTGTAGTGTCGAATAAGAATACTATACTCATATTTCGAATTATTTGAAATTTATTCTTATCCACGACAGTTTTTGTCGTTCACCTGTCATGAGATAAACGCTACCTCTGTGGTTAAACTATCTCGTCTAACCTGCCTAACCCCGCATAATTCGAGACCTACAGTCCCCAGCTACCGCTGTTAGAAGTAACACGTCGTCAGTGTGAAGTTCTCAAAAATAATAAACAAAAAACTTACGCGAGCGGGAGTTTGTAATGGGTACGTAGTCGCTATTCTGTCTTCCATATTTTAATAATTGTGTGACTTATTGTATTGATATTAATTTATAGCACGTAAAACATGGTTTATTTTTATGTCAATAAATATGCAGTTCATTAACCAAGGTGCTTAACTTGTATTGATGATATAACTGTCATTTTGTCCATGACCTGTATGTCGTTCACCTGTCTAAAAAAAACAGGTGAACGACGTTTACGGCAGGCGAACGTCAATTATTTAATAACTTATACTGTACACCAAAAATGCTTGTGGCATAAATATTTTATACCCGACTACACGAAGCGGGGTTGTATACCGAGCGTATGTATGTAGGTAAATATGTATGTAACACCCTGTAGCCTATACGGTTCACCGGATTTCAACATATGAGATGCCGTTACGGTTGAAAGGTAAATAAGGTGTGTTATTTTATATAAATCTTTTAGATAAGGAAAAAAACGAATTAAACATATCAAATTAAGCACTTGTTGTCAATTTAATGTCGTTTTTATTTAACAATTTACTTAACTGCACCCATTGTCGTTAACCTGCTAACAGTTTTACTTTATTTGTACGTATTTGTCGCCAACCTGCCCCTATTGTCGATAACCTGGTTAGAAATAGTCATTCACCTGCTTACCGCATAGTTCAAATACCTGTATCTTCTAAAAAAATTAAATAAATCACTTCCCTCCACGTGATATCGATTACTCGATTTTATTTCTACCGATCTTAATTAAAAAAAACAGCAAAATCGGAAACTTTCTGAAAAATGTAAAATTAATTCATCGGTGCCACTTTTTTGAGAACGACCCGTTACATTTTTTACAAACTATTTCTTACATGGTAAAAAATATGTAATTATAGTTTAGGTATTTATGTTAGATAGCAAGGTACTGAGTTTTCGTTTATACGTAGTTTTAGACATTTCATTTTCTTTCCAGGGCTCAGGAATATTTGTTCATGACTCAGGAACAAATATTCGCGCTCATCACATAAATATCTGCCGTTACCGGGATTTGAACCCAGGACAGCTAGTTACGAAGGCGGGGTCACTAACAACTAGGCCAGCGTGTCTGGTGGACCACTTTCTTTGCCGACCGTACTATAGGTATTAGACACTGAAAAAATTATTTATATGTAGAAAAACATATTTTCTCAAACATGCTATGTAATGTCGGCGTTATGTTAGTTATTTTAGGCTTCAAAGTGCCACGTTCCCGGCGGAACAACTCGAGAGAACTGTAAAGGAATTTCATACAAAATTGAAGGCCTAGGCCGGGAAGTAATTTTTTTTAAATTTTAATATGGCCATGACAGCTGGTTTTATGAACAGGCTGAATATCTAAATTATATTTTTAAAAATTTTGAGAAAATGTTATAACGTCAAGTACTAGGAGTGCATAAACGTTTGGGAGACATCCGCGCTGTGTCGTGTGCGCCCGCCCGCCGGCTGCCCGCACCGCCTGAGATCTAAGTTGCGCTATGCCTGATATACCTAATAATTACCGCTGCGCTCCTGGTACTTTATTTTAACACCCAATTACTTTTCCGTGGACATTTATCAATTTACTTTTTTGAGTGATGTATTTTTTATTTAATTGCATATGTTTGAGAAAAGCACTATACATACCTCGGCGGGAAATATGGGGTTGCCCGCCTCAGACCTATCCGGCCTCGCTTGGCGCTCGGCCGTCTATATGTCTTCGGCCGGCAACCCCTTTTGTCCCGGCCTCTGTAGTAATGTACTATTAAACAGGTTGGCTTGGGTTTAAATAGGTTATGCCATGCTTTGTCCTTATCTGTAATTGTGACATTGCATCCGATGGAAAGTGACAAAATATGGCATAAACTATTCCAAGTTTGAGAACATCCACGATGTAGGAACAAATCGCGCTCATCACATAAATATCTGCCGTTACCGGGATTTGAACCCAGGACAGCTAGATTTGAAGGCGGGGTCAGTAACAACTAGGCCAGCGTGTCGATAACGAACTTCTCTTGCTCGAGTCTGTTGCACGCCGCAATTAACGATTCTATCTGCTTAGTAATCTGTTACACGAAACCGTTAGACTAAATTCGAAACTACTTGGATACTTCGAAACTGGCAACCGTAGTTAACTCTCAGTTTAATTGACTATAGACGAGTCGAGCAAGTCTTACGGTATTTAAACTTGAATCATGAAAAAACGAGTGTTTCAAGTCGAAATTTACCACGTGCTCTAGATTTTATTTGTTGAATTTCTTGTTGAATTCAAGTTTTAGGGATTTTTTACGTGCTTCAATCAGACTAAGGATGGGCTTTATATAAGGTGCTTACAAATTAGTCACGGATATTTAAAGAGATAATACATTACATTGAAACAATTAACTGAAACTTTTTACTGTACTTAAGGAACCTTTGTATATCATTTTATTCTTTTAATTTACCGAACAAAAAATATAAATTGTAATTAATCTTTAAAATAATCACCCCTATTATGTACCTGTTAAGATGTTTAACACCGTTTGTCGTCTGTAGGTTATTAACTTATTAAATTCTGGCGTCTGAATGATAGTTTAAAGCGGTCCTAGAATGTCTAAAGAGGTCTCGTTTAATTATCTTATTAACAAGGTGTTTTAACGTATCAAATTTGTTTCCTAGTTTTGTCCAAAAAAACATAAGAAAACCTATGATGTTTCATACCATAAACATTGTGTACATTATGCTCCGAAGGGGTTAATTTGGGACCTATTTCAAGAAAACATACGTCGTAAATGTCATTAGAGATGTAAAGACATATTGTAACTTTTAGGAAACTCAACCTTGACAATGTCAGATTGACTTTGAACCTAAGGTACCAATGTAATCTGGTGACTGTACATACCTGATGGTCGCAGTGATGGAGATGGTCAATTCGATCAGCAGGAAGGTGCTGAGCACCACGTACGAGATGGTCAGCAGGTAGATCTCGTTGATTGCCGGTCGGGTCAGGCACAGGAGCAAACCTGGGGGAGATCAGGATACGTTGAAAATAACAGCTTCTGCCACAACTTCGTCCGTGTACGTATTTTTGACATTACACGGGTACCGTTCATTTTGAGATCATACATCGGTTACCCTGACCAATTCCGCGTAAATTTCCATTCGTGTTTTTTCCCAAATTTTATCTCCAATCACATTTCTTCCCATAGTTTTTTTACCAATTGTATGTTTATCAATTTAAGATTTCCCCCATTTGCATTTTTTCTCAATTTAAAAACAAAACTGAATCGACGGAGTACGGATCCTTAAAAAAGAATATTATTTATTTGATTTCACCTTGTTAATATAATTTCCAGTTTTACAGTCCATATTACTAAATTATATAGCGTTTTGCGTAGTATGTGTGGTGTGAAACTGATTGATAGAGTAAGGAATGAAAAAGTCAGAGACAAATGTGGAATAAAAGAAGATGTAGTGACTAAGATTGAAAAAGGCATGCTTCGATGGTTCGGTCACGTGGAAAGGATGGATGAAAAAAAATTGACGAAAGAGATATACAGATCGAAAGCGAGTGGACGGGTCGGAAGGGGCCGCCCTAGGCGTACTTTTTCGAGTCAAATCGGAGAAATACTGGAAAAGGCCCGAATCTTAAGTACCCGAAACCGACGTGCGTGCATGACTCGATGTACGAATGTGGAAGAAGCGAAGGAAATTTGTCAAGATCGTAGCAAATGGAAAGAAGTGGTCTCTGCCTACCCCTCTGGGAAACAGGCGTGATTTAATGTATGCATGTATGTATATAGTAAAGTTCAACATGACTCAACATGTAACATCCCTTTCATGCTTTAGTGATTGTATTATAATGTTTTGTAGATTAATTGTTTTTTTTTATTTTCTGCTAATTATTAATGTTTTGATGTAATTATATAATTACTAATATAGGTAAGCGTTTATAAGCGTTTATTACTGTTTAAAGGTATATTGTAATTAGATTTAGATTTTAGGCTCAATTAATGTCTAAAACACAGGTTGCAATTTTTTTTTGTCACCTAGCTTAGACATCATGTAATTTTTATTTCCTAGACCTAAGATTATTGACTGTTTTGCTTTTTATACTATATATTGTTGTTCTTTTAATTTGAAATAAATGATTATTATTATTATTATTATTATTATTATGCTAATTCTAGCAAATTTAAGTACTTCTTCTTCTTCTTTCGTATCGGCAAGAACTCGGGCTAAATCTTACTTGCCCAGAAAGCGGCTACCGTGGTAGCCCTCTAGTTACTGGCAAGTAAGTCCTCACGCGAGCAGGTGGTCGGGGACGCGGGACAGTTAGTGAGGTGTAACATGATTTGCAGGGGTTCTCCGCATTTAAGTACTTACACGCATAGATAAGGGCGGAGATGGCGATCACCCCGAGGTTGATGGAATGCGTAGCGCGTCCGCGGCTGTACTGGTCCCTGCGCAAGGTTGAGTTGCGATCGTAGGAGCTCACCTCGACGTAACTGTGGACAACACATCAATTATAGACGACTAAATATCAGGCATAACATAACTATAACCTATAGTTTGTGCCAATTGATATTGGCAAAAATATGTAAACAGCCAAACGAATCCCCGTGTGGTAGCCGGATTAGAATAGTGCCACTCCGTATCTTTCCGTGGATGTCGTAAAAGCCGACTAAGGTAATAAAGGCGTGTAGACTGTTAGGCGATGGGCTTGCAACTTGTTACTATTACACTGGTAAACAACTTCGCCTAAGTGTGCAAAATGTGGTTACAGAATTATTAAAGAGTTTTTATAGTTGTTGGAAATTCTGTAGCTCTGCCTACCCCACTCTGGGAATAAAGGCGTGATTTTATGTATATATGTACATAACTATATATGTATGTATGTACATAACTATAACCTATAGTCTGTGCCAATTGATATTGGCAAATATGTAAACACAAAAAGAACCAATTTACCATAATTACTCGATAATCACGTGCTTTTAAAGAGCAAAATACCTATGTCTTCATTTTTACATTAAGTTCATAGTTGTTACGTCATTTTAAAATAAATGCTTGATGAATATTTTGAGAAAATGTGTCAAAATTTAAACGTTTTTTCCAACGTGTTTTTATTTTTAGCGTCAAGTTTGGTGTGATCATAGTAACAACTCATGCTCAGTGTAGGGTTCCGAAGCCGTTACGACAAACACAAAAAACTATCTCAAAAAACAACAAGTATTAACTTATTTTCTATTAGTCATTTGGTGCTGTCTTTGATGATTTTTAGTTGGTATAATCACTTAAGTCGCCCGTATCACAGGAAGTAATTTAGTTTCCGTAGTCGTGATAGTTTTCACAAATTAGCGTTTAAAGCCTTAGGTATATTTCATCCCTAAATCGAAAAATTGTTTTCACAAACCCAAATATTTTTGAAAGACCTATACAACACCCCACACTATGGGGTAGACGAGAAAAAATAAATACATCCACACGTTACGTGTAGGGGAGGTAGGTACACCAAAAAAAATAATTTTATTTTATATTTTGTTGGCGTGACTAATATGTATATTCGTGCCAAATTACAGCTTTCTAGTACTAAGAGTCTCTGAGCTAGGCTGCGGACGGACGGACGGACATGGCGAAACTATAAAAGGTTCCTAGTTTGACTACGGAACCCTAAAAATGGTCAAGCGTGAGTAGGGCTCGCACTGTCAAATCAATAACAATACCTACTGTGCGTACATAAACATTTTGATGCATAACGCATTTATTTTTCAGTGAACAAGACATACAGTCAAGGACTTTAATTGTTAAGCCACTATGGAACCCTGTCATAATGACAGCGTCAAACCATATGAAAGAAATAACGCTAAAATTAATGATCAACGTTATGCGACAGGGTTCCATAGTGGCTTAACAATTTAAGTCCTTGACTGTACCTATCATAGAAATTTGAAGGGGAAATATACACCTGATATGGCACGGGAGTTTCTTTTTGAACATCCTGGAGGGCAAAGCTGAAGGAAAAAGGGAAGAGGAAGACGTTACGTCAGCCAAACAAGACAGAAGGCCAGTGTCGTGTCGTATCAGGTGGTGAATAAGCTGGCGGAACAAAGAAAAGTGGCAATTACTCCACTTACAAGAGTCTAGCTCTTAAGTGAAATGATGATGATCTACCATTTAGTTCGTTCTTTGTACAAATCATTCACTTCCTGAATGGAGTGCATCACTATTCACATAGGTACGGTCACGAGCGTTAATTTGTGACACATTTCAACGAAAAATATCGGTCGCTAGTAGAATACAGTAAGTCGTCCTCTCCCATCTTTGCGGTGCCCATCAGGGTTCATAATGAGCTATTCTAGTGTTAACTTCCAAGCTAGTAAGTAAGATCTATCTAAGACATTATGATTGCAATAATTGATTGAGTATTGAGTATTGAGTATTGAATGACAAGGTTGCAAAATTACCGATTCGCAAAATGACTACAAGGTATAAATGCCCGAAGGGCTTATTACGCAGAAATAGGAGCCCCGCAGTGCGGGTCTCCGTCGACTGTACTAACAATGATAAAATGAAAAAACCACTGTGGCCATTTTACGACTCGGGCATTTTGAGATATTAGCCTACAACTGGGGCCCGTTTCACAAAAAGTATTAGTCTAATAATATTAGTGTTTTATCTCATAAATACAACTATAAAATGAGACAAAATACTAATATAATTAGACTAATACTTTTTGTGAAACGGGCCCCTGATGTGGATCCCGTCATTCTACTAGTGACCGTAGTCAATGCCATTAGAGATGCCAAGTCATTTGTAACTAACAGGAAACTCAACCTTATTGTTGTAGAATGTCACATTTATGTGTACAGTAACCCAATAACAATGTTGAGCATACTTAGAACCTGTCATTTCAACTGCCATTGTTACTGTCATACTTGTCATTTCATGTTCAGTTTGAAGTTTATTATGACAGTGCACTAAAGTGCTTAACATTTTCGTTAAAGTACAGTACAGTCACGAGATTAAATTCGGTATCCACCTTAGATTCAAAGTCAATCTGACCATCTACAACAATAAGGATCTCTAATGACATTGACGACTTCAAGCATATTTTTCTTGAAATAATGGGTCCCTAATACCGACATCATAACAGCCTAAGAACATCTGAAATAATAAACCTTACAAATGATAAAATACTTTCTCGAATAGATTAAGCACTGGAGATCCGCAAATAAACATAATCAAAAGCATCCATGGTAATGAAAGCTACCTGAAATATTCAATTAAGTGCAAAAGAGCTTAGGTTCTGCGTCAAAAGCTCTCCACTTCACTTTGCCATGTTAATTCTTTTCAAAGCCACGGATTTCAACCAACTTCGGACGTCATAATCAGTCTGAATTCCCTCAACGTACTGTTTGGCCTAGTTCATTAACTAGTAGAGAGTAAATAATACATAGGGTAAATCGCCTATTACTGGCCACCCTCCGGTAACTGGCCACTTTGCAATAAAATGTGTAAAGCAAGAGATTTGCTTACATTTTTTGTGATTAATCTAGAATACCTAGATCCTGAGTTATTACCCGGAGTACTGTCCAAGTATCTTTACTAACAGCGTCAGTAAGAAATTTGATGGCTAGTAACTACATGACACTTTCTAAAGTGGCCAGTTATTGATGATTTACCCTAACTCAGTTGTTATTCTCTCAAAAACAACGGACGAGCGTAGGAACGAGCGAAATCGCAGCGTCGAGTTTAGGCAGTCCGGTCAGAGCCAACTAAACACATTTTAACGCGTGCATTTTCAATTAAGCAGCCTTATACGTTCGACCTATCCGCAGAAACCATGCTGCTAAATTGAATATGTTTTGTCCGCACTGACGGGACTACTGAAACTCGCCGCTTGGACATTCACTCGAACGTCCGTCCGACCGTCGTTGTTGAGAGAATCACTACCCAGGGAAATATGTCACAATTAACCTAGTCTTGTACAAGGCCAAAAAAAAAAAACCCTACGGTTGAAGTTGATTTGAACCTCATGATCATGATACAAGTTCGACTTTTCCTTGCAATAATATTACGACTTGATAATGACGACTTCAAGCATAATTTGGTTTTCACAAACCCTTTGTAGGCGTGAGTTATTTGTATATTCATGCCAAATTACAGCTTTCTAGCTGTGGGTCTCTGCGAACGGACGGACGGACGGACATGGCGAAACTATAAGGGTTCGCAGTGTGACTACGGAACCCTAAAAACTTAAAAAGATCCAATCCACGTCTCAAGTGCCTTCAAACTAGGTCTCATTATTTGCATAATTATTCCAACACTCAACCTTGTTTGAGTACTATGACTACACGATGCCAGTAACTAGCACAATTTACGGTCAGACTTTGTTTACTGGCGTCGTGTATCCCGGCCATTAAAGTGACACGCGTCGAGCTGCAAGTACTCGCTCGAAACGACCCACTTCTGAACCCAAAGCCGTGCTTAATGGTGACGTTCATTTAATGTGACGGCCTACAGGTACAGAGGCGAACTTATCCCTTTAAGGGATCTCTTCTAGCTAACCATTGAGAGCTTGAGAAGAGTGAAAGGTTGTGCATCGAGTAAGCAAGTGTACAAGAAGAACATAACACATTAACTAACTAATAAAACTTATATAAATAAAATAAAAAATACATTCAAATCCCTAAATAAACTACATTATACGTACTTAGAGGATACTTGATATTTAGGAGATATAGTCAAGCCAGAACTTATTTAATTAGCCTTGTAATACTTACCTAAACGAGCAATTCTTACATACATACATACATACATAAGCTCACGCCGTTATTCCCAGAGTGGGGTAGGCAGAGCTACAGAATTATTAACAACTCTAAAAACTTGTTAATAATTCTGTTACCACATTTTGCACAATTAGGCTAAGATGTTTACCAGTGTGTTAGTGACAGGTTGCAAGCCCATCGCCTAACAGTACTACAAGCCTTTAAGTATTCCCTTAGTCGTCTCTTACGACATCCACGGGAGGAAATGGAGGCACTATTCTAACCCGGCAAACACACAGAATTAAAAAGGTTTCATTTTTAGAAAACGTACCAAAAAAAAACAGGTCATCCATGTGCAAATATTATAAACGCGAAAGTTTGTATGTATGGATGTATAGATGTTTGTTTCTCTTTCATGCTGCAACGGCTGGACCGAATTGGATGAAATTTGTAATGAAGATAGCTTATACACTGGATTAAGAGATAGGCTAAATTATATGACGAAAAAATTAAAAGTTCCTGAGGGAATAACGATAATCGAAATCTACGCGGACGAAATGGTGGGCATTCTTAAACCCGTAGTATTATAGGTATCAGAACTCTAATAATTTCACCATAATTGTCTGTCCGTCTGTCTTTGGTCTAACTCAGAAACTTTTGGTACTTGAGCTGTAATTTGGCGTTGTTATACATTTAAATTTAACCGACAAAGTTGTAAAAATTAATCTTTTCTTTCATTGTGATATCGAGTGAGGAATCATTTGATGGATTTAAAAAACATATAATGCATAGTCAAGAAATTAGATTATTTACAATAACATTTTGACGTAATCTTGATAAAGAAAAGATAAAGACATTTATTCAGTAAGTAGGCCGCACGGGCACTTGTACACGTCAAGAATCTACCAGCGCTTCTCAAGGAGGAGACCACTGCTGAGAAGAAACTCCGCAAGAAACTCAGCAGTCAGTTGTTTTTTAACCATATTTAATACTACAATGATACTACTTAGTCTAGCATTATATATAGCTATAAATATAAAATTAAATATAATATCAAATATCATGCGTAGTTCAGCAGGAAAAGATGAGAAAAATATTACGAGAGAGATGTAGGGAGAAAAAGGAAATAGAGAAAAATGTCTCACTGCAGGGCAAAGGCCTATGGGTATGGGTAGTGATTCTCTGATCTCGACGATCAGACGAACGGACAAGTGAATGTGCAAGCGGCAAGTTTTAGTAGTCCCGTCAGTGCGGACAAAACATATTTTAGCGCGTGCATTTTCAATTTAGCAGCATGGTTTCTGCCGATGGTTCGAACTGCTTAATTGAAAATATAAATAAATATAACGGGACAATCTCACTAAGCTCTAGGCTTGTACTAGACAACGATATAAATACTTATATAGAGAAATATATAGAAAACAACCATGAATCAGGAACAAATATTCGCGGTCATCACACAAATATCTGCCCTTACCGGGATTCGAACCCCGGAACACCAGCTTCGTAGGCAGGGTCACTACCCACTAGGGCAGCGCGTCGTCAAAAAATGCACGTGCTGAAATGTGTTTTGTTCGCTTTGACGGGACTACCTAAACTTGCCGCTGTGGTTTCGCTCGTTCGTCCGCCCGTCCGTTGTTTTTGAGATAAATAACACCCCTGCTCTCATTCCTTTTTCTTCCTTAATGAGTGACTACGTGCTCCCTCCTGTCGCTTTGAAACACGTCCAAATCACCCCGCCACCTCTTTTTGGCTTCTGTTTCTGTGGCCATTGTGTACTCGTAAGCGCAAAAATACACAGCCGTTTTTGTGAAATGAAGATGTAGTGACTAAGATTGAAAAGGGCATGCTTCGATGGTTCGGTCATTTGGAAAGGATGGATGAAAGAAGATTGACGAAAGAGATATACAGATTGAAAGTGAGTGGACGGGTCGGAAGGGGCCGCCCTAGGCGTACTTTTTCGAGGCAAATCGGAGAAATACTGGAAAAGGGCTGAATCCCGAAATCGACGTGCGTGCATGACTCGATGTATGAATGTGGAAGAAGCGAAAGAAATTTGTCAAGATCGTAGCAAATGGAAAGAAGTGGTCTCTGCCTACCCCTCTGGGAAACAGGCGTGAGTTAATGTATATATGTATGTTTTTGTGAAATGACTAGTAGGTATATTGTCCTTTTACTTTCTAAGCCTTGTACCTGATCGAATAGTTACGAGTAGATAAGAAAAGCACTCATGTACGCTAATAATAGTAGATTGTTAATCAAGGGTTGAAGTGACCAATTGCAGCCGGAGATATTTAGGCTGCACGAGCAATAGCGAGCGCGCCTATAGTTCCAGGGTGCGGGGTATACTCTACTTTTCATTTCGATTGTGAGGAAAGTAAAACAAAACTTATTTGTAACATTTAAAAAAAAAACTGTCTGGCTGTCTGTAAAGTCGGTGTGCGTGCAGCCAGAGTTCATCGATTTATAAGATGTTATCACGTCAAAAATAAAACGTCAAATACTAAGAGTGCATAAACATTAAAAGTAAATTGCTGTGACGTGTGGTAGGCGCCGCCCGCCCGTGCGCCCGACTGCGATCGAAGTTGCGCTACGCCTCCTAATTACCGCTGCGCTCCTGGTACTTTAGTTTAAAATTCAATTACTTTTCTTCCCTGAGTGGACATGTACCACCACTTTCAACCCGCTTCTAAGATAAACAATGGCTTACTTTCAGAGCATAAGACATAATTGTTGAATGTACTTCACCCGAGATATTTCTGGTGCTCGAACGAAGTGAGAGCGCCCATAGTTAGACGGGAAATGGGTAATTTCACCCGAGTTAGACACTCTACTTTTCATTTAGACTGTGAGGGTGAATCAACTTTTAAAGTACTCCTTTTCTTTTGCGGTATTAAAACTTTCCTGGTGACTTATGGTTAACAATCATGTATGAATATTAAAATCAGACCATCAAATTTATGGACCCCACACGTTAAACACCTCAAATATTTTTTAATCATCGAAAAAACGGGGTAAGGGGAAAATGCACTTTTTTCATACAAAACCTAGGGACAACATCGTCCCCTGCGTTATCAACTATATTATTGTTCAAAACTGTATTATTTTAAATTTAATAAGTTCAAATGTTAGCCTACTTGTCTAATTAAATTAACATGTCAGGCCATGTCGTAAGAAAATATTTAGTTTTTTTTTAAACATGTAATTTGTGAAACCTGTCAAAACATAGGGAGTACCTTAAAAGTTGATTCACCCGTGAGAAAAGTAAAATACTACACGCAAATTTTATAAGGTCAAATTACTTGTTTTGAACGGATTTTTGGCGTTCAGCCTCCATTGTTGTATAATTATAAGCTCCTTTGTCGTGACCAACTCGATTAAACTTTTCTAATGTTGGCAGTATGTGTATTTTCTAGACGGCCATGCCGAAACGTGAAAAAAAAGTGTCATGCTATGCTATCATGGCATTATGGCGGGCAGCAGAACAGAGGAATAATTTTAAATGCTAATCGTCATCAGGAATTATTTTAATACAAGCCTATATACTTAGATCGTAATAAATACGTCGTTTAACGTAAAGCCGAGTTAAGATATATGAAAAGCTTTTATTTTAATAAAATGACGTAGCTCAAATTATCATAGACTCCGTGGCAAATCGTAACTATTAAAAAAATATACTTTCCACCTTAGGGGTGAAAACGCAATTTCCCAACCGGCTATCTACCCATTCAAATTGGACTTTCTGAACAGGAGAGATGAAAAGACTATTTTAATATCCAACTATTCAATCAGATGGTTACGAGGGTGAGAAAGTACCAGGACGCTGGTTATATAATATGAAAACGAGTACCTTTTGATAGGGTAAATCGCTACTGGCCGCTCCGGTAACTGGCCACTTTGCAATCAAATGTGTAAAGCAAGAGATTTGCTGTTATTTTTGCGACTAACCTAGAGTACCTAGTAGGGTGGTTCACGTTTGTATGGGAAAAAATCAAAGTGCAGTTAAAAGTCACGGCACCCGCTTATTTGGTTACTCGTGTTTTAAAACGAATCTATGTGAACTTTCAGTTCTCTATGTCAAGGATAAAGCGGTGCTCAACGAACTCAACGTTTGCACATCCGGATTGCGATTATCCAAAAAGCGATGTATCCGAAATTTTTTTACTGAAAATTTTCGCGTAATTTAACATTATCTATTATAATATTTAAACATATTTAATATAAATAACTTCGAAATACTAGTTTTTCTCAAGTAAGAAACTTGCTCCTTTTAGCACTTTGGCACTCACTAGAACTTAAACTCTTAATCCTAGCCTAATGTTAAAAATACTTTAGATACTTTTTATATAAATGTACAGTTTACGTTAAAAACAAAAAAAAATGTGTAAAAAAATATTTTTTTTTTATAATTTTGTATGAAAATCCAACTTAAAATAAATTTTGATGTCCTTTGAGCATCGTGTTGCACTTAAACTAAAAAGCTATATTTTGGACATAGTAATAAGAAAATAGGAAGTAATAAGTTACTGGGGTGCCCTGGTGAAAAAACAACAAAAATGATTTTTGGGCCACCCTAGACCTAGATCCTGAGTTATTACCCGGAGTACTGTCCAAGTATCTTTACTAACAGCGTCAATAAGAAATTTGATGGCTAGTAACTAAAAGACACTTTCTTAAGTGACCAGTTATTAACGATTTACCCTATGGTCTTCACTACATAGTATAAAACAAAGTCGCTTCCCGCTGTCTGTCCCTATGTATGCTTAGATCTTTAAAACTACGCAACGGATTTTGATGCGGTTTTTTTAGTAGATAGAATGATTCAAGAGGAAGGTTTTTATGTATAATAAATTTTGTTTCATGTACGTGTGTTATAGAAAACTCAAATAAACCGAAGCGAAGCGAGGGCGGGTCGCTAGTTATTTATAAAATCCACTATCCAGCCGTTCGTCGTTCGTTCACTGTCTGGTATCCGACATATCCAAATGTCATTGCTTTGAAAATAAAATCGTATCTCGCATTTCGTGACGTACGATTTTAAACTTCACCACGAAGAGAATTCAGTTCAATCTCGTACATATAGAAATATCAAATACGAGTTTTATCCAAAGTAGTAACGATATCCGTTTCATTTCAATCTAAAATGTGTTTTTGTAATGCAAGGTTACTGGCGACTTTATAGTTCCTTTTTGTAACCTAGTAAGTACTTAGACCGTTAAGTGTGTTAAGGAGCCGCATCGGCACAAATGCTATTGTTTTACGCAAGCTGAGTTTGCCTGTAATTGGGTAAACACCCTGTCACTTTTCCCTAGACATGTTGGCGAACTTAATATAAATAAATAAATAAAATGATGGTGGGGTACCTGAGTGCATCATAAATAGCCTGCTCAACAGCTTTCTTGTGGTTCACCATGATCGGTCTGATGTGCGAAATGATCATCGCGAAGGCGACCACCACCAGCAGGCCCAGGAGGAACGTCATGTTGGTCTGGTTCATGCGGAGGAAGTAGCGCTGGTAGAGCATCTCCACCTGTGGGGGGAGAAGGGGGTTAGGTTACTTTAGGATGATCACTCACTGCCGTATTCAAGGAAAGTTTGGAGACAGTTTGACCGAGGGAACTCCTTAGGCAGTTGTGTAAAAGGTGTCAAGGCTGCGCTGATTTGATTCGAAATAAAGAATGCAAATAACCGGTTATAACAGGTTTAACCGGTTTTAACTAACTTTAACCGGTTTAACCGGTTATTTTTATACAATAACGGTCAATAACCGGTCAAATTGCATTCCCTTAAGTTCGAAATCGAATTAAAATAGTAATTTATTAATACCTACGTTATTTTGGGAATGTGCGTAGGTACGGAACCCTAACAATATATATTAATTACATCACAACACGCTACGAATTCCTGTAAACCTAAATTAGGTAACAACCTTAATCCTACTAATATTATAAATGTGAAAGTTTGTGTGTGTGTGTTTGTTTGTTACTCCTTCACGCTGCAACCGCTGGACAGATTTGGATGAAATTTGGAATGGAAATATGCTACTTTTTATCCCGGAAAATTGGACAGTTCCTGAGGGAACATCGATAAACAGTTCTACGCAGACGGAGTCGCGGGACACAGCTGGTAAGTTTCAAATTACGTGAATAAATCAACAATCCCTCGGGAAATTAACGAAATGTAAAGTTTTCCTAGCGCCCGTTCAGATTAAGTTTATCTGAATAAAGACTTCTTACGTCAATATTAGCTTAAAAGCTTCAAGTTACTCTAAAACGTTAAGTTCTTTAAATTAAATGAGTAAAAAAAACCGGCTCCGTAACATAATCTGTAAAAATCACGTTTGTTGTATGCTTTATACGTTCGACCTTATCGATAGAAGACATGCTGTCAAATTGAAAATGCACGCGCTGAAATGTGTTTTGTTCGCTCTGACGCGACGGGACTACTTAAACTCGCCGCTGTGACGCCTGTGACATTCACGCGTTCGACCGTCCGACCGTCGTTATGGAAAGAATCACTACCCAGGTTTAATGTTTAATAGTTTTTTTAGGTGTGCAATAATAGGTCCCTTTACGTTTTTTTAACGTATCATTATTTTAGTTGTGGTAAAACGAACCATAACAAGCGTCAAATTCAGTATGTCATTGTGTATAAAACCATGAAGAAAAAAACGTTATTTAAAATTAAATTTAAACCTGTCTAAACCAACTGTTAACAGTATGAAAAGCTAGGTAGTGAAAGTTTGTATATAAGTTTTTTTTTTACTTGGTGAATTATAGCATCTAATATGTTTAATTTATCTTAGTTATTTAGTACAGTTGTTTTTTAAACATTTGCAAAGTTAATCAATAGCAAACCCATTATCAATAAAATATACTTAAATGAGACTACTGACTACAAAGTTAGTATCGAAATTAAGTAATTCTTACTGTTTAACATAAGTACAATAAGTTTCGGACAAAAATTTAATTTTTGGCACATTTTTTATAGCCGACTGTCCTTTTTTGTAGCACAGTCGTCATCTACTTGTCAAGGAAATTCTAACAAGCCCTAACACGACGGGTTTATCATGTGTAATTTAGGAGTTCCCATGGCCACCCTGAGTCTCCAGCATCAGACCAGCTCGCTTGTATTATATTATTGTATTGTCATCAGAACTAAAGGCGTATGCAAATTTTCAGCTTCATCGGAAACCGGGAAGTGGGTGAAAATTTAACTTGCAAGATTTGACCCTTACATACATACATACATTGCAAGTTAAATAAAAGGTTTTAAAAACAACACTATACAATGGTTAAGTGTAAGTTAGGCTTACGCTGATTCATAATCGAATTCAAATCAGAATATTAATACCTTCTGTGCGAGTATGGAACCCTCGGTGCGCGTGTCCAACTCGCACTTGACCATTTTTAGGGTTCCATATTCACGACTAAGTTGACTGAATTAGTTCCTGAGATACAGGCGACAAAAGTGTTTATACCTACTAAAAATCCAGACAGCACCAAATAACTTTAAATAGAAAATTAGTTGATACATGTTGATTTTTGAGATAGTTTTTTGTGTTTGTAGTAACGGCTTTGGAACCCTACACTGAGTATGGTCCGACATTCGACATGCTCTTGTACCGTTTTTTATTTGTCACTTGGTTAAAACGAGAACCTCTTGACATAGACATCTCCAAAGATACCGTGATATATTCAGGATTTGTATGACCACTACCCAATTTATATGTTATAAATTACTATTGTTATATTAAACCGGCGTCACCTCTCTTTGTTGTTTCATAAAGGAGTTCCTCTTACCTAAATCTCAGATAATACGTCAGAAATAAGGTTGATTGATGGACGAGCTGTCACCCCCCTATGCCCAGGGGAAGGGGGTGTACTCTGAATCACGGATTCACAACACCACGTATGTAGAAGTCACTTTTATTTGCGTTCGTGTATGTTAAAAAGGATTTTGTGTTTGAAATAAGAAGCAATACGCGAGTTAAAAAAAGAAATGCAAGTCTGCGCCGAGTGTACGCCAGATGTACAGTGGCCCCCTCATTACTATTATTGTGTTTTCTATTAAACTAAAGTATTTTCTTGAAATTGGATGTAATGTTTTTGTACTACAAATGAAAACACAACTTATGGGTTATGGGGTATATCATAATTTTTTTTTTATTTTTTTTTAATTTTTTTTTATTTAATAGTTTTATAACAATTCACCTTCGAGTTATTAACTTAACGGAAAAAAGTGGCCACCTTTTCCCGTTAAGCTGACTACACAAAGGGTAATTGTTATTAAAGTTTGTTACGTATCCCATAAGTTGAGCTTTTACTTGCACTACAAATTTTTTTTGTGTGGTTCCAAGGAAATTCTTTAGTTAGTTAGAAAACACAATAATAGTAATGAGGGCGCCACTGGGCGCTAGGCGCATGCTCGGCGCAGTCTTAAAAGAAAAATATGCTTGAAGTCGTCAATGTCATTAGAGATGTCAAGTCATTGTTGTACTTATTGTTGTAGAACATCAGGTTGACTTTGGACCTAAGGTGAGTACCAAATATCCTCGTGACTGTACACGTACAAACTGACCAACGTTCACATTAATAACAAAAACATACCACGACGCCATATTAGACCGCAGGCGATTTCTGCTAACATCTAATATTGTCTACATCACGCGTACATATACATTCTCAACATAGAACTTGTGCAAACATTCTTACCTAACTCAAAATGACGCAAACGCCTCTAAAGCTATATCAAATCCAACCTCAGTCGCATATAATTAAGGTAGTAAACGCTATTGAATTTAACAAGCAATGTGATCTTTCTAAGCATATTAGACTCCTTTAAGAGCCAGGGGCACGCAATATCTAATTAGGGACAATGTCCTCCTGAACAAGTCTTTGCCGAATCACGAGTAATGAAGGTCGGAATATGTAGATACATACACATACATACATAAGCTCACGCCTTTATTCCCAGAGTGGGGTAGGCAGAGCTACAGAATTACTAACAACTCTAAAAACTTGTTAATAATTCTGTAACCACATTTTGCACAATTAGGCTAAGATGTTTACCAGTGTATTAGTGACAGGTTGCAAGCCCATCGCCTAACAGTACTACACAGCCTTTATTCCCTTAGTCGTCTCTCACGACATCCACGGGAGGACATGGAGTGGCACTATTCTTACCCGGCAACCACGCGGGGGGTAGATATTTACATTAACTCAGAGTAAATTGTATGGAAGACTTCCTATCCACGTCTGTTTGAGATCTTAAAGAGAGTTTAATAATATAATAGATTAGAATAGAATATAAATGGTAAAAACTTTATAAAAAAACTAGCGACCTGCCCTCGCTTCGCTTCGGTTTATGTGAGTTTTCTTGAACACCCGGACATAAAACAGAATTTATTATACTTACATAAAAACTTTCCTCTTGAATCACTCTATCTATTAAAAAAAACCGCATTAAAATCCGTTGCGTAGTTTTAAAGATCTAAGCATACATAGGGACAGACAGCGGGAAGCTACTTTGTTTTATACTATGTAGTGATAGTGAAGAGTAATACAAACTACTACTGAATGTTTTTCAATTGTTACATTTTATGTTAAAGCTTTTACCGTTTTAAACTGTAATACTTATTTATCTTAAATGAAAACAAACCGCTGCTTAAATACAAAAGCGGCACAAAACAAAAACAGATATAGTTTGATTTCAAACTATTCATCGGTACACTCACACACACACACCCACGCACGCGTGCGAATAAAACACCCACACTCTACTACTCACATTAATTCCTTTTATAATGTAATAAATAATAATTAATTTTAGTTCCTGCCAAATAATGTTGTAAGATGTTGTAAACCATAGTCCTCTTTTCTATTGTTAATTTTGTATTTTATTTAATTCTCTTTTTTAGGGTTCCGTAGTCAAACTAGGAACCCTTATAGTTTCGCCATGTCCGTCCGTCCGTCCGTCCCCAGTCTAGCTCAGAGACTCATAGTACTAGAAAGCTGTAATTTGGCATGAATATACATATTAGTCACGCCAACTAACTAATAAAATAAAATTTTGAATTTTTTTTTTTTTTAATTCACCTCCCCTACACGTAACGTGGGGATGCCTTTTTTTTTTCTTGCCTACCCCATAGCGTGGGGTGTCGTTGGATAGGTCTTTCAAAAATATTGCGGGTTTATCAAAACAATTTTTCGATTAAGGGATCCGTTTATGAAATATTAAGCTTTAAAGCGCAATTTTTTGTTAGAGTCAAGTGTCCCCCCCCCTACAGCCAAAACTACAAATACTAAAAATCTGAAAAATAATCTTCAACGAAAGCGCATATTTATAACGAATTTTAAAGGAAAACTATCACGCCTAAGTAGACAAGATTAGTTCCTGAGATACAGGCGACTAAAGTGTTTATACCTATCAATATCGCCTATGATAACTTTGATAGAAAAATTTGTTAACGGGGCGTGCAGGACGCGCGGGGGGAGTCTGTCCAAGTAACAAATCGAGCGACAGCCGCGCTCATAAGCGCGAGCGCCTAGATGCTGTTCGGACGTGCCCCGGAATGCTACCTACAAGTTTGCGATTTGTGATCTGAAAGTTTACAAATAATCGATTAGATTATTGATTTGAGTCGAGTATCGTTTGGAAAATTTAAAGTTCTATTTACTGGCCCTTGTTTTTTTTTCAATTTCTATTACTTAATGACTTTATAAAAGATTAAACTTTTATTGTAATTTAAAGTCGGTTTGAAGCAGTTTAGATACCTAACTACCTACATAGGTATACTGATCTCACACTTAAAAGCTTGGCTCTTGTTTGAGATATTATATACGAATTTATAAGAAAAAGAATCATTACTAACAATAAGTAGACTTAATTAGTTCCTGAGATACAGGTGACTAACGGGTTTATACCTACTAAAAATCATCTAAGACAGCGCCAAATAACTAAATAGAAAATTGGTTCATACATGTTGATTTTTTAGATAGTTTTTTGTGTTTGTCGTTACGGCTTCGGAACCCTACACTGAGCATGGTCCGACATGCTCTTGCCCGGTTTTTTAAGTGGTTCCTGTGTTTAATGTATCCCAAGATACAGGCTCAGCCTAGTTTGGGGTCCGCAAGATATCGTACCTTTATTTTTTATTAATACCCGTGTATTTTTAATTAATAAAGTTATTCTTATCCTTATTCATATATAGCATTCCGAAATGCAACACAAACACATTTTGATTTGTGGCCGTTTAGTATTTAAGCAACGAAATGTTAACTTGGTCCTCGCTTTGAGTACAGTTTGAAGTTTATTTATTACCTCAAACAAACGTCAAAGCGCTAAAGAGCGAAACATTTTGAGGTATTTATGTTATTTAGCCGGCGCACACAGCGTCGTGTTTTATGTTTAACGTAATGTGTCTGTTTGCTGCATCTCAAAAGCTAAGTTAAATAGGAATATTAGGAAAGTTAAAAAAAAAAGTTTAGATCTGATAAAATAAAACGGCACTTTTTGAAAAAAATATGCTGTTAAAAGTTTGTCTAAAATGCATAACTATTATTTTTTAACGTTTTTTTCGCGACATTATATGGATCTTATGTCAAAAGTAGGTCTTACTCTTTCTTGCAAAAGTTAGTCGTACAGTCAAGGACTATAATTGTTAAGCCACTATGGAACCCTGTCATAATGACAGCGTCAAACTATATGAAGGAAATTACGCTAAAATTAATGATCAACGTTGCGACAGGGTTCCATAGTGGCTTAACAATTAAAGTCCTTGACTGTACCTTTATATTCAGGCCCCCTTACTTATAAACATGGAATAAGCTTGGAATAGTTTATGCCATGCTTTGTCACTTACTGTCTGTTGCAAATGTTACAATTACAGATAAGGACAAAGAATGGCATAAGCTATTCGAAACTTATTCCAAGTTTATAAGTAAGGGGGTTTATCTGAATGATCAGCATTACATGAGGATAAACGATGTCTATTTTGAGGCATTTCTAACCGGAATGCTAAAGAAAATTGTTGTACTTAAATGAATTTGTACATTACAACCATTGGATTGTCAAAAGTGACTCGAGTCCAGAGTCAATGTCAGATACCGGTTGTTTAATAGCTGCGATAAATATAAATAAAAGAGGTTTGCACGTAATTAAAAGGTATCCAAACTTGGCCAATACTTATGATAATGATGATTAAAAATGGATTTTTATCGATGTCGATAAAATTTGATGACATTTAATGAATCACTAGTACTGGTATGTTTATGTAATTATGTCATAATTTCACATCGCTTACGTTTTCTAGGTGTATTTTCATATACATATAAGATAAATTATTAAATTAATTCTATCTACATGGTCTCAACACAATGATGAAGTAGGTTTGATATCACTAGTTTCAAAGCACCAATGTCAATGTCAATGATACTGTCATTCATTTACTTAATCGTAATAATTATTACGAGACGGGTCGTGAAACATAGTTTTTTTCCAAATAATGGGGGAAATCATTAGAAAATATCCAGAACTCCTACTACACGGTGACAAGGTAAAATTTTTTTTACACAAAGTGGATTTTCTCACGCTGAATTGTAAAAATTTATAACAAAATATTAATTGTTTATCACGAATGTCATATAATAAATGATTGAAAATACTTTTTTTCTAATTGGTTTCCTTTTCTCGACTCGTACAGGAGGAACATTGTCACATCACTAGTCTGTTAGAAACTGTCAAGTGCTAACTAAATGCCACGAGTTAGCGATGTGTAATAAAGGACTGAAGCGACAAAACACAAACGATAAAACTGATTATTCGTCAGTTTCCATACTCTTCAGCGATATTCCCCAAAAGATAAAACGGGAAAATTGTGACGCAGAGGAAAATTGTCGCATTACGTTCCACCTTTTTCTTTGACTGTGGTTTCGATAGCATAAAATAAGGCTAGGGTTATACGACAACGGGCACAACCGCTTATAACGATTTAATTTTTTGGACCAGGGTTGTGATTTTGTAAACAACGCCGGTCGTGCGGACTGTCGAGTGATATCCAAGCGGCGAGATTAAGTAGTCCCGTCAGTGCGAACAAAACACATTGTAGCGCGTGCATTTTCAATTAAGCAGCCTTATACGTTCGACCCATCGTGCTGCTAAATTGAAAATGCACGCGCTACGATGTGTTTTGTTCGCACTGACGGGACTACTTAATCTCGCCGCTTGGATATCACTCGACAGTCCGCACGACCGGCGTTGTTTACAGAATCACTACCCAGTTTACAATTAGGCGACAAATCGCACTGCTATATCAAAATAGTATCAACTCAAAATCTTCGTTAGTTTTGTTTCAAACTCATAGAAGTTGGTATTAAAGCTGATTACAGAATACAGTTGTATTTTGAGTTACTACGGCTTTGATCTAGCAGTGCCAAATGTTAAGGATCTGCGGGCCTCGAATGGCTACCTCTATATTGCTGTCAAATGTGGATTAATCATCACTTTCGTACTTATTTACGAGATTTACGAACTTTACAAACCATAATGGGTTCTCCTATTGTAGCCCAAAATATTTTTACTAACACTAATTTCATTAGCCTTTATTTTATAAAAAACCCTAATTTTGATTTTTCCTAACTATTCATTAGCCCTAATTTTAGCATCCCGAATTTACGTTATACCTATTTTTTATGTCCGATTCTTAATAGCCCTAACTTTAGTAATCCGATTCCTATAAAGACCGAATATTACTATACCTTACAAGTCTAAAACCTAACGTTTATTAAACCTAATTACATAATGTTCCTAAACAACCGTATCTAAGGTCGACGGAGCTCCGCTGTGTGGAGCTCCTATTACGCGTAGGTGAGACGCTTCGCGCTGTGTCGCAACTTTAACCTAACCTAACCTATGTGGGTAAAATTTGTAGTCGTATTTAATTAATATTTCGTTCAAATAATGATTAGTTCAAACAGTCATTAGGACGTATGACTATTAGGTCTATTAATCATTAGGAATAATAATTATTAGTTTTAATAATATAGAGCATTTAATGAATGATTAAATTCGGTCTAGTGGGGGAGAACTACCATAATGACACAGACATATTTATAATATAACCATACAGCCACGCCGATGACATGCTAACATGTCAAATGCATTGGATCATATAGGTAGATAAAGTCATTTCCAAAGTGAACGGTTTCGTATTTGCTTTGAGACGAATTAGTCAGACCGTCTCGACACAAGCTGCTTTATTAGCTTTTCACGGTTACGTTAATTCTACGCTTAGATATTATGCTCAGAAACGCTGCATCAGGGCAATCTTCGTAATTGGTCGAAGAGAATCATGTCGGCCTTACTTCAATCAATATAATATCCTCACAGCTCCTTGCCTATACATATTTGAGGTATGCACATTTGTACGTAAATATAAAAATCAGTTTATCGAGACACAACAGCTGCGTCCTCGTAAAGTTAGGTTGCAATATAAATATAAACTACATAAGCCAGCTGCAAAATTGGTACTGAGTTCCAAAAATGCCTACGCGATGTGTGTTACAATATATAATAAGATTAATAAGCTACCTGATATTTTTAAACGTAAGAATTTAACATTATTTAAAAAAAATGACGATGGCATGGCTAATTGGGAAATCTTTTTATAGCGTTAATGAGTTCCTAGATGAGTTAATTTAACTGTGTGATTTTTGTGAAGTATATTTTTTTAAATTGTCCTAGATGCTATAATGTATATTAACTACTAGCGACCCGCCCTCGCTTCGCTTCGGTTTATTTGAGTTTTCTATAACACACGTACATAAATCAAAATTTATTATACATAAAAACCTTCCTCTTGAATCACTCTATCTACTAAAAAAAACCGCATCAAAATCCGTTGCGTAGTTTTAAAGATCTAAGCATACATAGGGACAGACAGCGGGAAGCGACTTTGTTTTATACTATGTAGTGATTAAAATTTGTACGCCAGTGTATTGGCAAATTGTGGAGAGCCTATGTTATAACTTAAGACCCCACTGTACACCCACTTTTGACAAATAAACTTATTCATTCATTCATTCGTGGTATTTCTTCGTCGTACCGTTAAACTGTACGACGAAGAAATACCACAAAGCGAAGATGCCAAATACCTGGGTATGCACCTCGACCGTCGCCTTACATGGAGAAAACATATATGGACTAAGAGGAAGCAACTGGACTGCAAACTCCGCAGTATGTACTGGCTAACGGGTTACAAGTCGCAAATGTCAGACTCCAGCAAAATGGCAATATACAAAACCATTCTGAAGCCTATATGGACGTATGGCATACAGCTGTGGGGTTCGGCCTGCCACAGTAATATTGAAATACTGGAGCGTTTTCAAAGCAAAACTATGAGAATCATGTTTAAGATACCCCCTTACATAAGCAACAGATATGTTAACTTGGACCTCAACCTAAAAACAGTAAAGCAGGAAATTTCGAAATTCAGTGAAAATTACCAATCTCGACTCAAACATCACAGGAATGTATTAGCCTCGCAGCTCCAAGGATCAGGCAGTCTGCAATTCTCCCGTCTGAAGAGGAATAGTTTGTTGGACCTGGCGACTAGATTCGCAGACAAAGACTAAATGGGAAAAACGAAAACTTTCTGATGAATATCATCTGACATCAAATTGGATTATTGTTTCATAGAAACAGATTGCCAAGCACGCAGGATATATAAAAAAAAAAAAAAAAAAAAAATATTCATTCATTCATTCATTCATTCATTCATTCATTAATTCATTCATTCATTATAATTTTGCCCAGTGGTATAGAACAGAATAGTGATTTAAAAGGGCACCGGATCCGAGTCTTGGTGGAGGTCCCGGAGGAATGTCTGGGTTGCTTCCTCTTAAAACGATTAAAGGTAACCAAGTACAATAATAGGGGACGCTCGGAAAATAGAGAATTGCCGGCTTTTTATAACCGCCGACCCAAATAGAAGGGTTATACACGGCGTGACATGAGGAAGCCGAATAATTTTATCAGCGTAAAGCTCAGGTCGTAAGAAGCAAAAAATGTTATCTGAACCCAGGTCGAAGTATGATCTTTATTATTTATCATATGGGTGTTTTTAACCACCGACGCAAAAACGACGGGGTGTTGGTTTGTGTCTGTGTGTGTGTGTCTGTCTGTAACATTGTAGCTCCCGAACGGATAAACCGATTTAGATTTTGTTTTTTTTGTTTGAAAGGTCAATTTGTCGGCAATGTTCTTAGATGAAGATAATTATGTTTTATTAAAATCGGTTTATCCGTTTTTGAGATATTAAGCTTTAAAGTTTAAAAAGCGTGAAATAAAAAATATTTTTATTTACAAAACCCCCGACTCTAACTAGTCGGTAAAAAAAGACTAAAAAGTAAAAAATTATAAGTATTGGCCCTATAAGTTTAATTAAAGTAGGTATTAATATTTTGATTCAAGCGTCGAAACGTCGGGGGACCGCTAAGTAAATGAAATAATATAAAATACCCCAGTTACGCGGAAAGAAGTGGTCTCTGCCTACCCCTCTGGGAAACAGGTGTGTTTTTTTATTATTATTTAGATACCGAGGTATTTCAAAGCATTGACGATTTTCATCTTCGAGTATGCCCCTATGTTACCGCTGATATAAGGTCACGCGTGTGTCCCCGCCGCCGCTTGTGTCCCGCGCCGCGCCCGTCCCGCCCGCGGCCGTTCGAGCAATCGCTCTTCAAATTAGCCCGAACGCCCAAAACGAAATATACCTACCCGGTATGAATATGTAAACCGCAAAAAAAACGCGCAGTGTGAACGTTTGGATACGTTTGCTTTATGTACAAATCGGTCAAGTTCGAATCAGAGTCTGTTATGTTGACGGAAATAGAGTATCTGTGTGTACGTGATGTATTGACACTGCCTACGAAGCTAGCGGTCCCAGGTTCAATTCCCAAAATGGGAAAATATTTGTGTGATCAGCGCAAATATTTTGTTCCTGAATCTTGGATGTTTCTATTTATTTAAGTATTTAGTTATCTACTTGCGTACTGCCTAGTACAGTCACCAGCAATACTGCCGTGATATATCTATAATGTGGTTATCTACCAAATTCTTGTTTTAAAAATCGGAAACATGGATTGATATAGTTTTTTTTTCTCATTTATATAGCATTGTAAGTAAAAAAATACCAAATGTCAGATAACGGCATTATAGATATATCACGGCAGAATAATATATTATCCAACATTGGGCGCAAAAATATCTAACAGGACTTTATTACTAGAGGTATAAGAGTGTGTCAGATATTTTTGCAACTTACATAACCTTCCCTTGTCAGCCAGGTCAGCCTGAATCAGACCTTGAAATGTAACCTTCCATGTTACTTTCTTTTAACGAAGATTTACGGGTGTTCCGTCGTAAACAGGCGCGTGCCGTATCGCACCGGGACGGTAGAGAACCGAACCGGATTACGGTACAATTATAATTTTAGACTTCGCAGGTTTACGAGAATTTACAAACATACATACATAAACTCATGCCTTCGTTCCCAGAGGTAGGCAGAGCTACAGAATTACCAACAACTCTAAAAGCTTGTTGATAATTCTGTAACCATATTTTGCACAATTAGGCTGAGATGTTTCCTAGCGTATTAGTGACAGGTTGCAAGCCCATCGCCTAACAGTACTACAAGCCTTTATTCCCTTAGTCGCCTGTTACGACATCCACGGGAGGACATGGAGTGGCACTATTCTAACCCGGTAATCACACGGAGAATTGATTGTTAGGTTTCTGTGCCTGTTCTGACCTGTTTATCCTAACTTTAAAGAAATGCATATACATATAGAATTTTTATTACTGTCATATCTTTAGGGACACTCACAATATTAAGACAAATCGATTGAGATAAGAATCAAAATCCGTCGTCGCGTTTAGCTTCTAGAGCGCTACAAAGGAACAAACATTACATACAAAAATATACAGTCTGTTACCAGCACCCTAACTTTTTTTAAAGAAGGTTAAAATAACGTATATTTTTAACGTAACTATGACATTAATTTAATTAAAAAACAAGTTTTCAGGCTTTGTTAACTTTCTAACAAATTTTTTATTGCCAGCCATTTGACATGTGTAAAATGACAGTCGACGGATACTTTGATTATTATGATCTGCCCCCGTACCACGACATGCCTTGTACCAAGCAACAGCGATACTGATAACGATGAACTCGCAGCACATGCACTACATTAAAAATGGTCAGTATCTATGAAAATTAATATTAAGTACTCTTACTAAAGTGTTTGTGCTCTCCTAAAATTTGCATGTCGATTGTTTTCGGCCGAATGCTTGACACCAAACTACCATAACACCTTGTACATTATTCATAAGTATTCTGGCAAATAAATATTTCATTTCATTTCACTTCATTTCATTTCATTTCAATTAATTGTGAAGTATTTATAATTATTTTTTAATTGATAATACTTCCAACAATTGCTATAGCAACGTATTATTATTTAATAAATGCCCGCATGCCGGCAACACACTGTATAGACTGACAAAGACATTACCCTCTTCCTTCGGCTGTCGGGTAGATAATTAAATATGCCAAGGAAAATATATCATGTACCTCCGCATAACCGTTAAATATTCAAACAAGTCTTCAAACAATCTCTGTTTATCTATTCATTGAAATACTCAATTCCATTTCTGAAACCCCTTTTTGTTAGAGAAAAAAGGCGATGAAAGAAAAACAATTACCTTTTAAAGGTACCGCTGTGGGGGGATTGTCTTGGGTTCCAATTAATTGGCAGGGGGGGGGGAGGCGAGGGTTAAATATGACCCTTAAAGTAAGGGCAGGTAATTGTTAGTCCTATTGAGCATTGATTAATTTGTTGGAAATAAAATATAATAACATAAAGAACAGCGCTCGCAATCGAGAACAAAATACTATAAAAGTTTAATGTCACCCAAAGGTTAGCTGGAAGAGATCTCTTAAAGCGATAAGTTTGCCATTGTACATTCTCATTCTGTAAATATTATATTTGATTGTGGATATGACATATTTTGGACTTAAGTCATTCTAAGATTCAGTCGTATCAATGTTTAGGTATTTTTTGAATCAAGACATTATAAGTCATTATTAGACGTACATAATTATGATTACATACCTTCACGCCTATAATTCCAGAGTGGGGTAGGCAGTGCTACAGAATTACATACAATTTTAAAAACCTCTTGTTAATTCTGTAACCACATTATAAGTCAAATTCGGTATGAAACTTTTTCTTTTTCCCAAAACAGCTGTAGTTAACACATTTTATATTCTACAAAGGGTGTATTTAATGCCAAATGGAATTCTACCCTTAGCGTTTTGACCTTTAGTGAAAGTTGAAAATAGGCGCGTCCGTTTGCTGTGGGCGATGCGAAATTCAAAGGTGCTAAGAGAACAATAGAGTAAAAATAGAGCTGAAAAAAAGCATTATTAAACTTTAATTTTAAATAAAATGTTGGTATCGTTTTATACGTAACTAGCGACCCGCCCTCGCTTCGCTTCAGTTTCTGTAAAACCCGTACATAAAACAGTATCTATAATACATAAAAACCTTCCTCTTGAATCACTTTATCTATTAAAAAAAACCGCATCAAAATCCGTTGCGTACTTTTAAAGATCTAAGCATACATAGGGACAGACAGCGGGAAGCGACTTTGTTTTATACTATGTAGTGATATGCAATTGTACACGACAAAGGGTCGCTTTTATATTACAATGTAGTAATGGAAACTGATTTGAAACACGTATTTTTCGCTCTTGGCAAAATGTGAATCTAAATATATATGTAAAAGGAGAAACTGACTGACTGACTGACATATCAACGCACAGCCTAAACGGCTTAACGTAGGCACTTGAAATTTGGAAGGGACGTAGCTTAGGTACCGTAGAGGTGCACTAAGAAAGGAATTCCCGAAATTCCCACGGAAACGGGAATTAGCGGGAAAATTATTAACTCAAAAAAAATTTTTTGCCCAACGAAGTGGACACGGAAACAGCTAGTAAAATATAAAAAGGTACATCTTTCAGTTTTTCTTACAGTACAATCGGCTAAAAATGTGGGTTACCCTACGGTTGAAGTTTATA
The DNA here is from genome assembly GCA_963966035.1 of Acleris laterana. NCBI lineage: Eukaryota > Metazoa > Arthropoda > Insecta > Lepidoptera > Tortricidae > Acleris > Acleris laterana. The sequence continues at coordinate 759,306 of OZ014438.1, read as the reverse complement.
TGCACGTCATGATACAACAAGTTAAATTTTCCCTTGCAACAATGTATGTACTGTACATATCTCGTAACTGTACAGTCAAGGGCAAAAATATGTATACACTTTAGTACCTTGTCTATTTTCGTCATATTTGAACTGCCATATATGAACTGTCACAGTGGTTAAAGTGACAAGGTACTAAAGTGTATACATATTTTTGCCCTTGACTGTACAGTTACGAGATTAAATTTGTTGCCCACCTTAGGTCCAAAGTCAATCTGACATTCTACAACAATAACGTTGAGTTTCCTAAAAGTTACAAATGACTTGACATCTCTAATGACATTGACGACTTCAAGCATATTTTTCTTGGAATGGGTCCCAAATTAACGCTCGTGACCGTATGTATCTATTTATGTAAACACTTTATTGTACAAAAGAAAAACCAGAACAATACAATTAATTATAAAAATATGTACAAAGGCGAACTTATCCCTTTAAGGGATCTCTTCCAGCTAATCCTTAAAATAACCCTTAATAATATTATGACAGTGACAAGACAGTGTCAACTTAAGCGATAATTATGTAGATCTCACAGAAACTGTCAAAACTGGTAGACCACTTTCTACGCTGTTTTAAAAAAGGCTAGCCTCGTCGGGATGGTTTTTAACCCCCGACGCAAAAAAGAGGGGTGTTTATAAGTTTGACGCCAATTACACGGTGATTTTTTATCGGTGATCAGGAGTTGAAAATTATTAATAAGCAACAAAAATGGAATTTAATGGTTGATGTCTCAAACAATTAACTCACTGTTCAATTTATTTAAGTTAATGATATTGTTAAAACCACTGGATACATGGACATCCTACATTAATTATTGAAGTGAAGTAGATACCTCAAGTGCCATCGCTTTGGCGGGAAATTTGACAGATATTACGTCAATAAACTTATCAGTAAAGTGTTGTTAAGGAGGCCATTTGCAACGTTAAAAGATGGCGGATGTGTAATTTGTTTTAGTTTTATTTTTTTGTGTATTTAGGTGTTCAAAGTTCTTTTCTGATAGTGATTTGTACTTTTTATGCCATTGTGTTGCACAGTGATTGAAAACTTGGACTTATTTCGCGTATCTGGCATCTTTCTTCTCGTTACAAGTGGACTCGAAGTGGTACATAGGTTAAAACTATCTTGACCTCTGTCCTACAAACTACCGAACAACGTCGCCCCCAATCTTCCCAGAGAAGATTGGACTGTATTTTATTGCTATATTGATTTATACTTATATACACTTGACACTGGCGAAATCACTAATTCGTGGAAACGCCATAGCCCGGCGGTAGTAGCTGTTGAAGTCGCCGCGGGGCAAAAAAAAAAAAAAAAAAAAAAGTGTTGTTAACTCATGGACTAAACTATTAGTAGAGTGACAATTAATTTCAATTAAAAGTTAGTTTCAAAATATTATTTTTACATGCAAAAATAGTTTTGTTTCATGTAACTGCGACTTAAACGTGATCGCCATGAACAACTGAATTAGAAAAATTGATTCCTGATCAACAAAAAAAAATCACCGTGTATTATAAAAATATCTAAAAATCGAATCGGTCGAACCGCTTCAAAGGAGTCCGCACACAAACACAGATTAAAAATTCTTATTTAAAATTTCTCAATTGTTTAACATTTCCATGACAACGGCCCAAACCAAGGGTATTTAACTCGGGTCCACGTTCACGCGTCAGCGACTCTCCAAGACAATTAAACGTGATTATTAAACAAGTAAATCACATGAGGGTACACGTAGCCCTTGCTACAGTGGTAAACCCGAGCAAATAATGAATCAAATCAGGGGCAAAATTCATTACCACAGATGTAGGAAAAACATACGATCCCGTGTAAACCCCCCTTTTGTATAAAACCCCATGTCGCAAAGATTTTTAAATAATTTACCAGAGAATTTAAGAATTTTGTTTGGGAAATAGATTTAAATGTCGGTTAACAACATGGTTGATGGAGAAATGTTTCTACAGTGTCAAGGATTATGTAAATTTTGAAGAAATATGCATACACATACATACATAAACTCACGCCTTTATTCCCAGAGTAGGGTAGGCAGAGCTACAGAATTACCAACAACTCTAAAAACTTGTTGATAATTCTGTAACCACACTTTGCACACTTACGCTAAGATGTTTACCAGTGTATTATTTAGTGACAGGTTGCAAGCCCATCGCCTAACAGTACTATACGCCTTTATTCCCTTAGCCGTCTCTTACGACATCCACGGGAAGACATGGAGTGGCACTATTCTAACCCGGCAACCACACGGGCCAAAATATGAAATACTTCAAATGACGATATTGACCATAATAAAATTTATTTATTAATTAGTAATGTAAATAAAATTATAAAATAGAATTTGTATACCTACGACGACTAACACGACGAACACAACATACAACACACAACAACACACCTAACATTAACACCACCATCACACACTAACACACACACACACTGACACACACACACCTAACACTACAAAATAATTGTGCAAAAATAATGATAACACCTTATAATACTGTACTCTGACAAATAAATTATTTTGATTTGATTTGTGTAGCCAAATGTCAAGCGTACCACCTTTTTCTTATTGTACAACACAACTTGCAGCCAATATCACTACATAGTATAAAACAAAGTCGCTTCCCGCTGTCTGTCCCTATGTATGCTTAGATCTTTAAAACTACGCAACGGATTTTGATGCGGTTTTTTTTAGTACATAGAGTGATTCAAAAGGAAGGTTTTTATGTATAATAAATTTTGTTTTATGTACGTGTGTTATAGAAAACTCAAATAAACCGAAGCGAAGCGAGGGCGGGTCGCTAGTTATTGATAAACCGCACATCGCTGACTGCAAACTTACGCACACAATAACACACCTAAAAATGGTACACTTTAAAAATTCAATCGAATGCGGTCATAATAAAGACGACTCTTGTTAACGAAGAGCGTTCGTAACAGGTGAAAGAAAGAAAATCATTTGTTCGTGACAAACATAAACGAGAATAGATAAAAACGTACAAGGAGAAAATAGCCACGAAATGGTCCCAACTCAGCGTAATGCTAGCTTTAAAGTCAGCGCTGGTCTTCATTTAGAACCATCAAGGTAGTGATTCTGTAAACAACGCCGGTCGTGCGGACTGTCGAGTGATATCCAAGCGGCGAGATTAAGTAGTCCCGTCAGTGCGAACAAAAACACATTGTAGCGCGTGCATTTTCAATTAAGCAGCATTATACGTTCGACCCATCGCGATGCATGCATCGTGCTGCTAAATTGAAAATGCACGCGCTACGATGTGTTTTGTTCGCACTGACGGGACTACTCCGCTTGGATTCACTCGACAGTCCGCACGACCGGCGTTGTTTACAGAATCACTACCCTGGTCTTCCGCTGGATCCATCAGGTGAAACCACGAAAGGTTACACACACGTATTTAATTGAAATAAAACATAAATAATATGCAAAGAGTTCTATTCTACTTATTAGCCGTTTTTATACTCCCTCTATGTTTCCTGCCTCTATGTTCAATCATTACGCTAACTAGCGTTTCTATTTGTTTCGTCTTTAAACCAATAGCGTCACTGGTAGATCACGTGACTCTTCGTATCACGTCCTCTACTAGTGACGCAATTGGTTTAAAGACGAAATATTCAGCGGATCGATAGTCAGCGTAATGCCTCTTGGGTGCCTCTGACCTATTATCGTATTGTCAACGTTATGATAGCTCTTATTTACTTGACAGTAATGGCGGCTGATACAACACTTCAAAGACAATATGGTGCTACAACACTTCAAAGACAATATGGTGCTACAACACTTCAAAGACAATATGGTGCTACAACACTTCAAAGACAATATGGTGCTACAACACTTCAAAGACAATATGGTGCTACAACACTTCAAAGACGATATGGTGCTACAACACTTCAAAGACAATATGGTGCTACAACACTTCAAAGACAATATGGTGCTACAACACTTCAAAGACAATATGGTGCTACAACACTTCAAAGACAATATGGTGCTACAACACTTCAAAGACAATATGGTGCTACAACACTTCTAAGACAATATTATTTATTATTACAGGCTTAGGTCAGGACATGGTCGCTGTAACTTCTTTCGGCACAAATGGGGTTGGCGTGATTCGGACCTATGTGATTGTGGCGAGGAGGCCCAAACCGTGGACCACCATAATGCAGCGATGCCCAATACATTCATATCCGGGAGCCATAGAAGACATCTACAACCTTACTCAAGACGCAGCTAATTGGCTGAGAACGCTGAATGTTGACTTATAATCAATAATAATCTTTAATGTATTCGCCTATTCTACAGATCGCCATACGATTAAATAAATTTATTATTATTCTATTTAAGTTTTACCGAAATAAATAGGGTCAAGAAATACTAGGGTGTTATTATGACATAGCTATGTAATTCTAATTAGGCCGAGATATCAGTTTACGCTCCCAGTAAAATGAACTGCAAAGCCATGTCATAATAACACCCCTGTAGGGATTTAAACTCATCGAAAAGTGATTATGGACGCTATTAATATGGTGGTTTTTTTTTTAATGAACACTTGCCCGCGTGTTCTTGATAGTTTTTATTAAGAACGTTCAGCACTTGATGCGGTTTACAGTTAACTTTCAGAAGTAATTATTTCTTGAGGCGACGCCGCGGAGTGGTAAAACAATTAGTTTCTCCGACATTTCAATATTGCGTACAATAAAAGTTAGTTTTAGTCCGCGACTTCGTTCCCGTAGGAAAATAAAACGTAGTCCATATTACTCAGTGATGATACAGCGTTCTAGTGGTGAAAGAATTTTTATAATCGGTCCAGTTTTTTTTGAGTTTATTGGTAAGAAAGAGACATACGAAAATACAAATCAAAGTACATGTCATAATTATAAAGTTCAAAATACTTATTAATGCCTGCTTGTTACGCTGGTTTAAACACTGAACCGATTTCAATAAAATTTTGTAAGGACAGTCAGTTCCAAGAAAGGACTTAATGGTAATTCTATCCCAAAAACAAATTTCTGAAGGAATCGCGATAACTACAATGCGGAACCGCAGGCAACAGTACCTAATAAAGTTAACACAAATAATTTAAAAACTCTGTAAAAATCCCAGCGCCTCCACCACCCTAATTTCTAAAAGATCCATTTCTCCGACGCGCCCAAGTAATTCCTGAAACACCGACTATTAAGGCGTTTAACGGTTTTTCCCAGCTCTTCCCTTTTATTATCGCTTTTATAACTTAGCGGTTTATTTACACAATATCAACGGTTCATTTAAAATAATACGGCTATTTGGAAACTTAAATATTTCTGTAATCTTATTAGAATATTTTTATTAGGTAACGTCGGAGCAGTAAGATTTTATTAAAAAGAAATTGTTGGATACCTTGATGGAGTAATAACTTTGATTTGTAAATATATTGTTTTTTGTTTTATTACCCGACTGTGGCAAAGCCCGAAAGGAGGGTAATATGTTTGACTCTATGTTCCCTTGTAACTAAAGAGCTAAACCACACAACCCTTTTTTATGGCATAGAGAAGACAAACGAGCGCACAGGCCACCTGATGGTAAGTGGAAACTGTGACCCATAGACATTCGCATTCACAGGACTGCAAATGCGTTGCCGACCCTGAGGACTAAGATAGAATGCCTCTATGCTAGTCATTTCACCGGCTGTCTGATAATGTGAAAACGTTCTTATCTTCTGTAAAATAAAAATCAAGTGTCCGTCATTGGTCCTTGTCCATTACTGGTTCTGTCACCCTATGACGTTTCTCACTGGCTACTTTTTAAATTATTAACTTTGTCCGGCAGCATGACCATGTCATGCTCACTTAGTCTTTGCTAACGGCGAATGCCTCTATGCTAGTCATTTCACCGGCTGTCTTATCCCCAAACCGGAACACAACGATGCGAACACTGCTGTTTGGAGGTAGGTTAATAGATAAGATGGTGGTAGCGATCCGGACGGACCCTGCACAAGGTCCTACCATGCAAACGCCACGCCTTTATTCCCAGAGTGGGGTAGGCAAAGCTACAGATTTACTAACAACTCTAAAAACCTGTTGACAACAAACTCTGTAACCACATTTTGCACAATTCGGCTAAGATGTTTACCAGCGTATTAGTGACAGGTTGCAAGCCCATCGCCTAACAGTACAAAACAAGAGTGTCATAGGCTAAATTAAAATTATTTAAATGTGAAATTGACGAAATAAAAGAAATCATGATAAGTAACATTACTTAGACGACATCATCCAAACAGCAGTTGTTTTTTTAAAGCTTGTTTTTGTTAGACTTCTTTAGAGAGTAGATTCGACCGAACTTGAATTAATACGCAAATAACTTTACGAGGGATATAAATTATTTATCTATTCCATATTTTTATTTTTGAGTAAGCCAGTAGTCGTTTTACCATGCAATCTAAGGTATAATTATACTAGGCATAAAAAAACTAGAATAGAAGAATGAATAATCAACGAAAGTATTACCCGGCAAATCGTTACTAGGTACTTTAGAAAAACATCGTATCTGATATTTTGAGATGTATGAGTTTGAACTTAATTCTCTTCATGTTTAGGATTAAAATTGTACGTCATGAGATATGAGACACGAGGTTTTTTAATAGTCGTTTGCCCGTGGTCCTACTGCGTAGTCCTACTGACTAAAATTAATATTATAAAATTCATAAATACGAGGTAGGTTTAGGTTATGTTAGTTTTGCAGCAGGGCCGGAGGCCCAAACCACCCAGAAATAGGAGCTCCGCGCTAGCGGAGCTCCGTCGACCCTGTTAATTTGATATTCAAATATAAATCATTGATCAGTAGGACTACACAGTAGGACCACGGGCAATGAATGTTTTTAATGACGTAATGTTGGTGTACAACGGAACTATGTCAAAGCTTCTGTACTGTTGACTTAATAATATTTAATAGACTGAGAAATAGCTGTCATTATAAAATGTGTGCCGTTGATACAACAGCACTGACAGCACAAAACGCCATTAAACGTTTCCTGGAATAACTCTGCGAAATTATGGAATAATAACGGTTTCCGAACGAGTTCAGTATTCATCGAACTATCGTTGGTAAACGTACAAGTGATTTTGTCTCAAATAACCATTATTATTTCTGCCACAACACGGAATCCTAGCGTGTCGACAATAGCATTGCTTTTGTTTGTAAACTGTTTCTTTTTGTGTTTAAAGAACTTTTATTTTCTCTAAAGAAATATATACATTTCACTTATACAGAGAAAACATAGACGGCTTAAAGTTATGGTTTTGAGTGAACAAAGATTAATAATAACAATGTAAGCAACATTTTGCAACAATGTAAGCAACAAACAACAGGTTAAATAGAAGGTGAGATGAGCTTATAACAGAATTTTTCCTAATAAACAAATTTATAATTATTATTGTATGAATACAATACACTGGTAAGCATCTAAGCCCATTTGTGTAAAATGTTACAGAATTACCAACAACTTTTTAGAGTTGTTGGTAATTATGCTGCCGTGCAAAATTAAAAAGCAGTAAGTGTAAAAAGCTACCACCATATCTTGGAGTCCAACTTCTAACACCTCCACAAAGTTGGAGACCATGATATGGTGGTCTTAGTGTTCACTTACTGGAGTTTAAATTTTGTTCGGCAGTATGTAGTTCTGCGAACCCCACCCTGGGAATGAAGGCGTGACTTTAATATGTCGCTCCTTTACAATTATAGCGACCTAATTCAAAATTTTCAGCGTTCGACTTTGAGTCATAATTTTTTTTTTTTTTTTTTTTTTATGGCATAGAGTAGACAAACGAGCACACAGGCCACCTGATGGTAAGTGGAAACTGTGACCCATAGACATTCGCATTCACAAGACTGCAATGCAATCCTAAGACTGCAAATGCGTTGCCAACCCTGAGGACTAAGATGGAATGCCTCTATGCTAGTCATTATTACTGTAGAGTAGAGACCTAACTCGAAATCCAAAATTTGCTAATTAGCTCACTATAATTCTAAAGATGCGATGTATGTATGTTATCCACCCTTAGTCTGTTTTCATTTAGCCTTATTTGTTTAATATATAGTTTCACACTAGTAGTAGTAGTTGTTTAATGGCCGGTTCCTATATTCAAACAATGAAATAGGCTTACTTCGGCCAGTAACGACGTACCGCACTTACTTAAAATTTGAATGTTTGAATATAGGAACCCGACATTAGCCGATGTTACATTAGAAGCATTCCACTAAATCACTAAGACAGTACCAACAACTCTTTAAACTTGTTGTTAATTCAGTTACCACATTTTGCAGAATCAGGCTAAGATGTTTTTACCAGTGTATATTTTAGTGATAGGTTGCAAGCCTTCATTCCCTTACGTCGGGTTCCTATATCCAAACCGGGGATAGATAAGGCTTACTTCGCGTTAAAATTTGACATGACCCAATACAATATGTGTCAAATTTTTATCCGAAGTAAGCCTATCTGTCCGCGGTTTGAATATAGGAACCGGGCATCAGTCGCCTCTTACGACTTCCACGGGAAGACATGTAGTGGCACTATTCCAAATCGGCGACCACACACCCACTAAATAAATCACTTGTCCAAAAAACACCATGTTTATTCGCCTTTTTTTCCAGCAAATTTCCTCTGCGTCTAACGCAAAATGAGATGTTTTTTTTTCATAGCTCGGCGCATTCCTGTGATTATGCAGTTTCGAAATGTTTCGACGGAAAATCGCAAACGGAAGTTACATTCGCTGGTTTCGCAGGAGATGATTTTCAAAGGGAATTGGCAATCCCCATCCCCAGCTTGTAAATGTATTATACACATTATATATACCGGTCACGGGCTAACCTTTTAGCAGACTATATTTTTCATCCAACGCGCCAGCGTCCCTTCATTACAAAATGCACTTTACGAACGTAACGTTTACGTTAAATTTTAAATAATAAAAAACCGGGCAACAGCTAGTTGGACCATGCCCAGTGTAGGGTTTCCGACATTAAAGATAAAGATAAAGATAAAGAGACAACTCGCAACAATACAAAACAACATTAGGTACCTACATAGATACAAAAAATAAGACAGAAACAGTTGCGAAACGGTCCCAACTCAGCATTCGCTAGCCGTAAAGCCAGCACTGGTCTTCCGTTGGAACCGCTTGGTGAAGAGACGAAAACATGCTACTATTAAGCAATTTTTTTTTTTTTTTTTTTTATAGCATAGAGAAGACAAACGAGCACACAGGCCACCTGATGGTAAGTGGAAACTGTGACCCATAGACATTCGCATTCACAAGACTGCAATGCAATCCTAAGACTGCAAATGCGTTGCCAACCCTGAGGACTAAGATGGAATGCCTCTATGCTAGTCATTTCACCGGCTGTCTTATCCCCAAACCGGAACACAACAATGCGAACACTGCTGTTTGGCGGTAGGTTAATGGATAAGATGGTGGTAGCGATCCGGACGGACCCTGCACAAGGTCCTACCACCCGCAAAACATGCTACTATTGAGCATACTTTTTAGTGGCATGCTGGCTATTAGCACGCCTTGCTATCTTTGAGCGTGCTAACTGAGGTGGGGGTGGAAGGGGGAAAGGTGTGAACGCTTTTGCTTAATAAGCTGAGCATGCAAATATGGATCTTGTTTGCAAGGTACACGCACGTTTTTGAGTTCCTATTCCATTTTCCCCTTTTTCTAGCTGAGAGAAGTTTGTGGATGCTTTGTATCGCTAGCAAAAGGAACATTGCCGATGGCTTCTTGATTTTCAATGGATCAGTTTGAACCGGCCTAGAGCACGCTATAAAATAGCATGGGTATTAGAGTGCTTACTTTAAGCATGCTTACGTAGGAGCATACTTAAAACTAGAACTAAGAACATTTCATAAGCATACTCATAGCATGCTTTTTAAATAGCATGCTATTCTAGAGCATGTGTAACAAATAGTAGATGCAATTAATGCACTGCTAACAAAACTGTTATGCAGTTTGGCAGTATACTATCATGTAAACATAAATTTGTCTTTCATGAATTATTGACTAATAATTCATTAATTAAGATTTTCTAATTTTAAGTTATTTGGTGCTGTCTTACAATCAATCAATCAATCAATAATTTATTGCGTTTTAAGTCTTTAGTAGGTATAAACACTTTAGGCACCTTTATCTCAAAAACCAATCAAGTCTACCTAGTCGTGATAATTTTCCTTTCAATCGTTTTGTTTATTACTTGTAGCAGTGGCAATTGGGGGGGGGCACTAAAATAGTAGTTTATGAAATTGTTGCATAATGAGGGGTATTAAAACACGAGTGTGTGTCTAAGAACCGAGCCGGTAGGCGAGGTTTATAATAGTATCACACGAGTGTTTCAAATGTCAGATTGACTTTGGACCTAAGGTGGGTACCAAATTAAATCTCGTGACTGTACCGCAAGCAAGGAGCCCTAAAAAAGCCCGTTACAATAGCGGCACCTATTTTCAATGCTGCTCTTCAACTATTAAAATCACCTTTTTATCAAAAAATACTGTATCAAAATCAGTTCATCCGTATAGGAGCTAAGATGTCACAAACAGAGGCATAGAAACCAATTTTAAACTTAAAACACCCCTGCTCTAATTCTACATTTATCTGACAGAAATAGCCAAGTTAAAGAACAATGCCATATCATTTCAAAAACAATGAGACTAGGCCTCTATTTTAGGCTGTAAAAACGATATCGTATTTGAACTATTATGGAATTGATTTTAACTACAATGTCAAAGACGATATGGTTAGAATACTGGCCCTTAGTAGAATACATTGCTTGAACCAAATGGAATAAAGGACTCCATTTATATTCCCTCTTGCAGTAGATTTCTAAAAGATATAAATTTAATAAAAAGCCCGCTCCACATTTTATTCGTAGAAATAAAAATGTCACCCTTGTTAAGTTTACTATCCAATGCAATTGTCTACAGTAAAACCGCATGATAACACAAATGGGAAAAATCTATAAGCTACTTCGATGACCTAGACTTGTTAGTAAAGTAACGCACTTAGCCTTTCTATTTGAACCCTGACACGAGTCATTCAATCTGAAAATAAGGGTCAATTTAACTAAAAAGGAAGAAAAGATGTAGTGACAAGGATAAATAAAGGAAGGCAAGAGTAAATGGGAATGTTAGAAGGGGTAGAAAAAGGCGAACGTTCCACGATTAGATTGGGGACGTATTAAAAAGGGCCAGGTCACGAGACTCTAAACCAACGCACGTGTATGAAGAGACTTATAAGTGGTAAGGAAGCGAGGGAAGTTTGTCAGGATCGTAGCAAGTGGAAGGAAGTGGTCTCTGCCAACCTTTACGGGAAAGAGGCGTGATTGTATGTATGTAATTTTATTCGAATTGAGCTAGTCCCCAACTAAGCTTGTACTGTGAAATACATAGAAAACATCTAAGACTAAGGAACAAAATATTCACGCGCTCATCACATCACATAAAAATCTGGCCTTACCGGGATTTGAACTCGGGACTCATAGTTTATAAAACAAGTAGGCATATGCACATGACAATCATTTAACGGTTGACCAAAGTATCATACAGTTTCAAATTTAATTCGAATTCCAACTCGACCACGTTAAACCAAACAGATCCGTTGAACGGGAAACCGGAAATAACGTGCCTGTCCCGGAAGAGGTATACAATAAGTAAACCCGTTTATTTTGACAGTTATCCCCAACATGGCTGCCTTTGTGAGTTTCCACGATATTTACTTGTGTACCTACACAGGGCGTCCCAAACTTATGGGACATGAAGGGGAAGTACCTTAAATATCGTAGAAAGTGAATTTTGCTCAAAGAAGACTTTATGTTATTTTTAAAAGTTAGTAATTCTGCATTCATAGATTTTCTAAAAATTACTTGCTTCGTCTGGGAATCAAACAGACTTAAATGTCAAAAAAATATCACTTTACTTTTATGATGCCAATCAAAAGAATAGCTAAAAAATAATAACTCTGCTTAAGTAACATAGTACTTTAAAAGAAAGGAACAACGTAAAATGATTGAGTCAAATTTCAAGAAAGTTATTTATTGCCGATGCTATACAAAAAGCGATACGAGAACGTGGGCGAGTTGCAAACAGAATTGTGCCATATCACATCGAGTGTTCACCATAAAATGATAAGAAAATCAACAGGCAGCGGGCTCATTAAAAGATTGGCGATTTGCGTAAGACAAGAGGGATCACATTTTGAGCATTTAATTAATTAATTTACAAAAAAATACCTACTTAATTGACTACGGCAGTTTCATGTAAGTATGTTTTTAATTTGATTAAAATGATTAATTTTACGTTGTTCCTTTCTTTTAAAATACTATGTTACTTAAGCAGAGTTATTATTTTTTAGCTATTCTTTCGATTGGCATCATAAAAGTAGGGTGATTTTTTTGACATTTAAGTCGGTTCGATTCCCAGACGAAGCAAGTAATTTTTAGAAAATCTATGAATGCAGAATTACTAACTTTTAAAAATAACATAAAGTCTTCTTTGAGCAAAATTCACTATCTACGATATTTAGGGTACTTCCCCTTCATGTCCCATAAGTTTGGGACGCCCTGTATAGTTCAACATACATAAACGGAAAGGTATAAAAGAAACCTTTTTTATCTGAAATCATGCAGAATTATTCAATGTGTTTATTCGACTGATCATTTAATAAGAGTAGTTTAGGGGTATCAAAGACCAAAAGATACCTACGAATTATCTCCGGCAGCGCATAGTGTTGCACTGTATCACTAATGCCGTTATCAGGTTATCACATTTATCTACACACGGTACTTAAATACAAAAGCGCCACAAAACAAAAACAGATAAAGTTTGATTTAAAAATTAAAGTATATAGCATTCCGAATTTAAATGCAACACAAACACATTTTGATTTGTGGCCCTTTTCTATTTAAGCAACGAGTCATTATATATATCATAAGTATCATAAGGCCAGCATTACCTGTGGTAGAAGGTGACAGCGATGACAGCTGTTAATTTTGGAAGATGTTCCAAATTTGGATCACATTACATTACAATGTTCGATATCGTAATTAAATTACGTTACACCTGTCATCGCTGTCACCTACTACCACAGGTTATGCTCGTCATTTGCCTTTCGGTTTCTGAACCCATCTTAGAGTACCTTCTTATAATATTTGTGTGTATCGTACGCGACTCTGCGTAATTGGCTAATACAACACTCGTGTGATCTATTATGAAACTCGCCTACAGTCATGTTGTAATACCTGTCATTATGCAACCGTCACGTAAACTACTCTTCCTTCGCACGCTACGTATGGTGTGCTTCAATAGATTACTTAACTCATTTGTACATGCTTAATTTATTATGTGGATGAAGCGAAAGAAATTTGTTATGATCGTAGCAAATAATGGAAACAAGTGGTCTCTGCCTACCCCTCTGGGAAACAGGCGTGATTTAATGCATGTATGTACTATGTAAATACAGTGTTTTTTTTTTCCTTTTCTCCCTTTATCTAAATCGTAATATTTTTGACATGTTTTCCTGCGGAACTACGCATGATATTTTGATATTATATTTACTTTAATATTTATAGCTTTGTATAAAGCTAGACTAAGTAGTATCATTGTAGTATTAAATATGGTTAATAAACCGACTGACTGCTGAGTTTCTTGCGGCGTTTCTTCTCGGCAGTGGTCTCCTCTTGGGAAGCGCTGGTAGATTAGACGTGTAAAAGTGCCCGTGCGTCCTACTTACTGAATAAATATGTTTTTCTCAAACATGCTATGTAATGTCGGCGTTATGTTAGTTATTTTAGGCTTCAAAGTGCCACGTTCCCGGCGGAACAACTCGAGAGAACTGTAAAGGAATTTCATACAAAATTGAAGGCCCTAGGCCGGGAAGTAATTTTTTTTAATTTTAATATGGCCATGACAGCTGGTTTTATGAACAGGCTGAATATCTAAATTATATTTTTAAAAATTTTGAGAAAATGTTATAACGTCAAGTACTAGGAGTGCATAAACGTTTGGGAGACATCCGCGCTGTGTCGTGTGCGCCCGCCGCCCGCCCGCCGGCTGCCCGCACCGCCTGAGATCTAAGTTGCGCTATGCCTGATATACCTCCTAATTATCGCTGCGCTCCTGGTACTTTATTTTAACACTCAATTACTTTTCCGTGGACATTTATCAATTTACTTTTTTGAGTGATGTATTTTTTATTTAATTGCATATGTTTGAGAAAAGCACTATACATACCTCGGCGGGAAATATGGGGTTGCCCGCCTCAGACCTATCCGTCTATATGTCTTCGGCCGGCAACCCCTTTTGTCCCGGCCTCTGTAGTAATGTACTATTATCTTTTTAAATTATTGACGACTAATTGTTAATAATTACTCTATGTAGCGTGACGTTATTTTTACGACATGGTTGTGCAATGATTCAGCATTGACTGGCCTCTGGCCTGGTCCCGTAGCCAATTATCAGTTTCATTTTATTAAAATGTTTCTCCATTTTCTTTCGTATTTTATTAGATTGGAAAAACACTCCTCCAAGTTTCTCGCTGCTGATAAAATTTCCGGATTTCTCCGAAACATTCAGGCTCCTTTCAAAAATAAATTTTACGTCGAATTTCTTTCCTGCAGTGCTTTATTAGTTCTTTTAAAATTGTACTTATTTTATAAATTCCATTTTCAAAGACGTAGTTTCTTGTCTATTCATTTATTTGAACAATATTAAACAATATTAAAATATGAAAGGCGCGTTTTTTGTACGTGTTTTATTTCGTACGGAATTTATTCACTTCAATTTTAACATCCAAATTATTTTTCAATTTCATTTCAATACACTATGTTACAAAATTTTTAGATACAAATAATATGGTCCAATTTCTTACTTAATGTTTAAAATTAAATTGTTAACTCAACTATTTTCATGTGCTGCGAGTTCAAGTGTTTCAATTACGCAGTTTTATGAAGCTAACTATTTTTAAGTAATTAAGATAATGTTTAATACGAGTATAGCTTAGAAGTGTCCAATATTCCTAACAGTTCGCGTTCCCAAGACTGCAATGCAATCCTAAGACTGCAAATGCGTTGCCAACCCTGAGGACCAAGATGGAATGCCTCTATGCTAGTCATTTCACCGGCTGTCTTATCCCCAAACCGGAACACAACAATGCGAACGCTGCTGTTTGGCGGTGGGTTAATGGATAAGATGGCGGTAGCGATCCGAACGGACCATGCACAAGGTCCTACCATCCGCAAAATAGCTTTCTTATTCGTGCAGGCAGAAAAATAAACAATATGGCAAAGGACTTTGACATATTGATGTATTTAATACAAACTTGTTATCCATAAGGCTCAAAATAACCAAAAAATGCTTTGAGTAATTATTATGAATATTGCTGTAATTGGCTGCATTGCGTAAAAAACTTTTTTATTTCATATGTATAACTGTTTTTTTTTTGTGCGTGCATGACTCGATGTATGAATGTGGAAGAAGCGAAAGAAATTTGTCAAGATCGTAGCAAGTGGAAAAAAGTGATTTCTGCCTACCCCTCTGGGAAACAGGCGTGATTTAATGTATGTATGTATGTAAATAACATATTATATAATTGCGTTGCTCTGTGTGGTGTAAACCACTAACAATAGTGTAACAAGTAACCTTACTGTGTACCTACGTTATAATTATCGGTGACAACCTGTAATTAGCTCATAGTATCTACTTTTAAGTTACTATTTTGTTTTATTTTGTTACTATTTTGTTTTTGGTTTTCCATAAATAAAGATAAATAAAAGTCAAAAGATCCATTAAGTAGGCCGCACGGACACTTTTACTCGTCAAGAATCTACAAGCGCTTCCCAATAAAATAAAATAAAATAAACCAAAAAAACAAAAAAAAAATACTGAAATAAAAAAATAAATAAACAAATAAATTAATAAATAAATATTACTGAAAAAAAAGAAAATAAAAAAAAACGTATTTATTGTACGCAATAAAGTTCCGTTTTATTAGATTTATAATTATAACAGTGTTTTATAGTTGTTTAAAATACGACGTATTCATTTTGAAAATTTCAAATGAGAATGATTCTTACCTAACGTTTATAAAAGTATGTTCTATGAAGAGTTACATCATATGTTATTTTTCAGGGTTCGTTATGATATGGGGTTTATAATCCCTCGAGATTTGACCTATTTTACGGGATAAAACGTACCCTATTTTCCTCGTTTACGCTGTGAACATTTTTCAATGTGGAACAATATCACATATCAATTCAATATTTTGCTTTTACCTGGGATTCAACCAGGGACCGCCTTCGTAGGGTCACTACCAACAAATTAACAAGATAATACATATTTTTTATACAGGGTGTTATCTTATCTTATCTTACAGATGCGCCCTTTCGGATACACTTCGACCCTTTAGGATTTTTTGTGCAATTACTCTGTCACACACTAAGCTGTTCGAATGTGCAGGTTTCTTTACGATGTTTCTCCTTCACCGTAAGAGCAAAAAACTGGAATGGAATGCATATTAAAAGTAAGGGAATAAATGGCAATTTTGCCCTAATAGTTCCATTTGTCGCATTAAAGTACCTATAAGCTCTTTATTTTTCTTACGAAAACTGTACGTACATAAGGTGTACCACAAGTAGCGTTCTGGACCCTAATTATTAAAACTTTAATAGCATAGTTCTAGACCAGTTAAAACTATATCTATTCACTGATATAAAAGGATTTCATATCTCTCAATGTTTAACTGAAGTATAATATGGTCTATAATAGGGATTGGCAAGGATCCAAACAATCGTAATAATATCTCAAGCAGCGAATTCGGATCATAAGTTGATACAACATTCTACAATGAAAGAGTGGGCTACAGATAAAAACCGAAGACGCATTTAAAAAAAAACGCTGTTTTTTTAAAGCTTTTTTGCAGACTGTTTTGAACCAGGGGTTTTTAATTTTTAAACATTTTTAAAACTTTTCCATATTAACAATACGACTATAGCTAGCAACGTCTCTTTAAAGCATGGATAATAGAGGGTTTATAACTAATAAATAAAAAGATGTATGATGTATCTAAGTGTCTGTTTGTGGCATCGTAGCTCCCAAACGGATGAACTGATTTAGACCTAGTTTTTTTTTTAAAATAAAGCTACATTAATCGGAATGGTTTTTAGAAAGATTTCATGAAAATGGATGGATTTAGCCCGATATTGATAACGATAAAAAAAATGAATGTAATCTTTAAAAATAAATAATTACACTAAAATAAAATCAATAAACCCTTATTATACATACATATATACATAAACTCACGCCTTTATTCCCAGAGTGGGGTAGGCAGAGCTATTGAATTACCAACAACTCTAAAAACTTGTTGATAATTCTGTAACCACATTTTGCACACTTAGGCTAAGATATTTACCAGTGTATTAGTGACATGTTGCAAGCCCATCGCCTAACAGTACTATACGCCTTTATTCCCTTAGTCGTCTCTTACGACATCCACGGGAAGATTGGAGTGGCACTATTCTAACCCGGCAATCACACGGGCAACCCTTACCCCCCCTATTAAACCCTTATTATATGTTATAATTATTAAAGAGTGCGTACCTATTTTTAATCAATAATATTAATCATTTATTAAGTCAAGTGGCACCAAAAGTGCGACCACTGCCTCATCGCCTATTAAGCGTTTTTAAGACCAAGAGAGGCATCTTTAACCTTACGCCAGTCCTCAAAGCGAACAAACAACGAGACTGTTATTCCTTCTGTATTTATCTTGTATTGTTATTCTTTCTTTAAAACAAGCTCCGCACCGCCCGGGGCGGGTGCGGGGGCGGCGAAGGAAAGTTTAACGAAAAAAAAACAGGAGCCTCAAGGAAGATTTGTGAAACGCAATCACGAAAGCCGAGCGAGATATACGAACAGGAAGCATTATTTTACGCAACGAAACGTGTTTGTTTTCACTTCTCATACTCTTAAAATGTTACTTTAGTCTCTGCATATCGGGGCTAAAGCTCCTTATTTATCTCTAGGGAATAAAGTTTATTTTTTTATCACGGTGTTATTAAATAGAGGATTATCGCCATTATCAACGATTGTGCTTAATTTGTAGGGTATGAAAATCACCTCAAAGTGATAACAGCGCAAAAGTATAAAAAAAAACTATTTAATTTCGTGAAGCACGCTTAATGACTAAGAAAATAAATGATATTAACGATAAATTCGTTTTATAACGTTTTAAAATAGTTTTCAAGTTTGAATCTGTTGGCTGAATATGCAAACATTTTCACTTAAAAAAAAATATGTTTGGAACTTTTTTTTACTTCGCATTCTAAATGAAAAATAAAATGTTAATTATAATAATAATAATAATAATAATAATTTATTTCAGATAAGCAATCCATATTATGTTAGTAACAACTTAAAAAACCGGGCAAGAGCATGTCGGACCATGCTCAGTGTAGGGTTCCGAAGCCGTAACGACAAACACAAAAAACTATCTCAAAAATCAACATGTATGAAACAATTTTCTATTTAAAGTTATTTGGCGCTGTCTTAGATGATTTTTAGTAGGTATAAACCCGTTAATCGCCTGTATCTCAGGAACTAATCATGTCTACTTAACCGTGATAGTTTTCCTTTAAAATTCGTTATATGCGCTTTCGTTGAAGATTTTTTTCAGATTTTTAGTACTTGTAGTTTTGGCTGTAGGGGGGGGGGGACACTTGACTCTAACAAAAAATAGCGCTTTAAAGCTTAATATTTCATAAACGGATCCCTTAATCGAAAAATTGTTTTTATAAACCCGCAATATTTTTGAAAGACCTATCCAACGACACCCCACACTATGGGGTAGGCAAGAAAAATTTTTTTTTTTCAAAATTTTTTTTTACCACTTTGTTGGCGTGACTAATATGTACATTCATGCCAAATTACCGCTTTCTAGTACTATGAGTCTCTGAGCTAGACTGGGGACGGACGGACGGACGGACGGACGGACGGACATGGCGAAACTATAAGGGTTCCTAGTTTGACTACGGAACCTGTACCAAGAGCTGGTAGGGAATAACGATAAGGACAGTAAGAAATTAATATTCTTTAACAGCAATAATAAATTGAAGAAATATGTTAAAATTAATAATTATATTAGGCGAACACAAAAATTAATCAAAAGTCAAAAATGTATTAAAAACTATACTAACATGAAATTAGAATTATCAGTAATGAAAGATAGGGTGCGTCAGTGCAATGATAAATTAGATTCAAGTAGGATAGCGTATGATTTAAATACTCAGAAACTCGATGCTGAGATAACTAAGTTAAAGGACCAGCTTGAAGTTACTTCTTTAAAGTATGTAACCACTCAGAAAGAAGTCAAGGAGCATATTCAGGCTTTCACTCAATTGGTAGAAGAAAGTAGATTAAATGAAGAGCGTTTTAACTCTCTAATTAACAGTGGTTATGGTAATTGTGATAGATTACAAGCTTCACCAACTCTTGTGATTCAGCCAGATATGGCTCTTGATACTTCTAAGGAGTCCCCTAGACAAATTTTAGGTAGGACTAAAACTATTGTTTATTCCGACCAACTTGGATCTGGACTAGGTTTACTGTTAAATAATAAATTAAAACAAAAGGTTACAAATTACTGTTACCATAATTCAACTTTAATGCAATTAAGTGATTTACTTTTAAAAGGAAGTTTTGACAAGACCACCACTTTGGTAATTTTGGTAGGTAATAGTCTTAGTGTGGATAAGTCCAGTGTTGATAAATTAATGTCAACACTTAATATAATTGAAGGTAGGGGCATAGGTAAAATAATATTGTGTGCGCTACCATACTCACACAGTATGCCATATAGTCATAATAATAAAATAGCTCACCTTAATTCTATGATGTATAATGCTATATGCTGCAATAAAAAATATCATTTCTTTGATTTTAACAAATTTATTAAACGCCTCACACTAACGTCAGGGAAAATTCATTTGCCAAGGAAATCTCTCTTGAACTTGGTGGACCTATTAGCTTTTAATATTGAACCAAATAGATATAGTAGTACCCAGCCCCAGCAGGCCAATATTGACAATAACACCTTGCCACATGATTTAAACTGAATTATAGGACAGCGGAAACACCCTTGAGTATAAATTTAATTCATCAAAATATTCAAGGTTTTTCCAGCAAAGAACTAGAAATAGGGTTATTCTTAGACAATGAAAACGTACAAATTATGTGTATTACTGAACATTGGCTTCGACAAGACCAATTAATTTTTGATTTTATAAATTTTGAATTAGTTAGTTATTTTGCTAGAAAATGTGCCATTCATGGTGGCTCTTTAATAATAGTTAAAAGTACTCTTAAATCCAAAGAAAGAAAGGATATTGTTAAGCTATCAATAGAAAGGATTGTAGAAATTTCTTGCGTCGAACTAGACATTTATATAATAATATGTGTTTACAGGCCACCATTGGCTGATTTTAGCACATTTGAATCTACTATGGAACATGTGTTAAAGTTAGCATGTAGTGGCCTGAAGCATGTTGTAGTTTGTGGAGATTTTAATATTAACTTACTCGAAAAGTCAAATAGTACTACTAGGTTACTTAGTTTATTTAAATCTTTTAATTTAGGTAATCTGTTCTTCGAACCCACACGGATAGGTATTAGTAGTGCAACCTGCTTAGATAATATTTTTTGTAATTGCGAATGTTTGGATAAAGAAATATTTAATTGTTTTAATTCGGACCATAGTGGTCAGAGGGCATCTTTAGTAAATGATTTTTATCAAAAACCTCAGACAATAACATACCGACCTTTAACTAGTAATCGTTTGGAATTATTCAAAAATAAAGTTCAGAGTAATATCTCAGTGTTACCTTTGTTACATAATGAATGTAATAGTATTTATAAAGACTTGTTTGGCTTAATTCTGCATCAATTTAATAACAATTTTAAAATTAAAACTATTTCTGGGTCGAAAACCAAGTTTAGTGAATGGGCTACTGCAGGCATTCATAAAAGTAGAAATAGACTTTATGACCTATATAAAGAGAGGGAGGACAATAAGAACGCTGACTTCCTAAATTATGTTAAGAATTATTCGAGGACCTTTAAGCAAGTTTGTTTAACTGCTAAGGCAAATTTTCTTAGCCTTAAACTCAAATCATCTGATAATAAAGTAAAAACCGTATGGAATATTATAAATAGAGAAACGGGAAAATCAAAAACTCGCGATAATAAAATCACCCTAAACACAGGTGACAAACTAATCACGTCAAATAAAGACGTGGCCATAGCATTTGAAGATTATTTTTCCAACATAGCCATAAATACTACGAAATATCTTAAATCATCCGCGGTTAAAGCTCAATCATTACTTTGCACTAATGTCAGTAAATGTAATATAAACTTTGAATTCAGCCTGGTAAGTTCAGTTTCAATAGTCAAGGTATTTAAATCGCTTAGTTTAAAAAAGACCGAGGATTTGTGGGGCACATCAGTTAAAGTACTCTTTCATATCATAGATGTAATTGCACCCCATCTAGCATTAATTTATAATAATTGCATATCGGAGGGGATCTTTCCAGATCTCATGAAAAATAGTAAAGTCATACCTCTTTTAAAATCGGGCGAGATGAGTGATTTAACAAACTTCCGTCCCATTTCCATACTACCAGTATTAAGTAAAGTCTTTGAGAAGTTAATGTTAAATGATATGTTAGGTCACTTCAATAGAAATAAACTGCTTAACAGTAACCAGTTCGGCTTCACCAGAGGACGATCCACTATTGATGCGGCTTCTGTGCTCATTAAATATATATATAACAGTTGGGAGAAATTTTGCGATGCAGTAGGAATATTTTGTGATCTTTCTAAAGCTTTTGATTGCGTGGATCATACGACCCTTATTTTAAAATTAGAACATTATGGATTGGCCAATAAAGCTTTAAGTCTTATGTCTTCTTATCTACGTGATAGAACTCAAACAGTTGTTGTAAACAAAACTCAATCTGTTGGAGCTACAGTGAAAATAGGTGTGCCACAAGGCTCTATTTTAGGTCCCTTTTTATTTTTGGTGTATATAAATGACTTGCCACCAACAGTAGATAAACTTTGTGATATTGTACTTTTCGCTGACGATACTTCACTAATTTTCAAGGTAGAAAGACAAACTGTAGACTACAGTAGGATAAACGCCACCCTAGTTAAAGTACTTAATTGGTTTACTTCCAACAATTTGCTACTAAATGCTAAGAAAACTAAATGTGTTAGATTCTCTTTGCCTAACGTTAAACCGGTAGATTCTAGAATTTTTCTAAATGACGAGTGTTTGCAAATGGTAGATAAGGCAGTTTTTCTAGGCATAACAATAGATAAAAATTTGCAATGGAGTCCCCATATAGCGGTACTGGCAGGTAAACTAAGCTCGGCAGCTTACGCCGTTAGGAAAATTAGACAATTAACCAATGTTGAGACAGCTCGCTTAGTTTATTATAGTTATTTCCATAGTGTCATGTCGTACGGTATTTTGGTTTGGGGTAAGGCTGCTGACATTCAAACTATATTTGTTTTACAAAAACGGGCCATTCGTTCTATTTACAACTTAAATTCCCGTGACTCCTTAAGAGAACTTTTTAAAGAAATTAATATCTTAACTGTAGCGTCTCAATTTATTTATGAAAATATTATTTATGTTATTAAGAATTTAGATTCTTTCACCAAGAATTCTGATGTACATAATTTAAATACTAGAAATAAAAATAAAATCGCTATTCGTAAATTCCGCGTTCGTAAAGTATATAAATCATTTGTTGGTCAATGCATTCATTTCTATAATAAATTACCTGACGTAGTTTTAAAGTTACCCTTTCCAGCACTTAAAAATTACTTGAAAAAGTCGTTAATGTCTAAAGCGTATTATAGGGTCGAGGACTATCTAACAGACAAAAATGCATGGTCTAAACCCGAAGCATAGTCATTAATAATTTGATCAATTGCAAAAGCTTTATCTTGTCTAGGGGACACCGTTGATGTAGGAAAACATATCGAAACTTTTATGTGGTCATCTTGCACCGTGTTATAAGTTATAAACATTATGAGTAGGTGGGTTTTAGTTTTTTTTCTTGTTTTTTATTTCTCCTTTTTCTTCCTTTATCTCTCACGTAAGATTTTTTGGCATGTTTTCCTGCTGATCTACTTATGTTATTGGATATTATATTGAATTTAATATTTATTGCTTTATATAATGCTAGATTAAGTAGTACCATTGTAATTAATATGTTTAAAAAATGACTGACTGCTGAGTTTCTTGCGGCGTTTCTTCTCAGCAGTGTCTCTTGCGAAGCGCTGGTAGATTCTTGACGTGTAAAAGTGCCAGAACGGCCTACTTACTGAATAAATGTCTTTTATCTTTTTTTTTTTATCTGAACCCTAAAAACTATGATTAGTACTGTGATTTACAAAATAAATATAATAAACGTTAAACGTGACTCGCTCAGCTCGAGTGGCTAAATATCTCGTGTCATTATGCTTTGTTTTAGTCCCTTGTTGAACAATCTACTATTGTTTTAAACCAGGGCGCCATTACTGGCCGTAAATAAGACCTATCGTAACCTGTGATCATAAAGTCGACAATACGATAAAGATATCAAAAGCAATATCGTTTTATCGAGCAGAGTCTCAGTAAATATATGTCATTTGTTAAACTTCAAATAACTTTGCTTTAGCAATATGTTATTACATTAAAAAAATCTCATATGTGCTACCTCGAAATGTATGCGTTTGAATTTAATTCTCTTCATGTTTAAGTTTAAAATCGTACGTCTCTAAGGCTGCGTTTCGACCAGAGATGTGCGAGGTAGCTAAGCGGTGAGAGGCTGTGTAACGAGGAGGTTTAACGGTGCGAATGTTTCCACCAAAGATGTGCGAGGTAGCTGAGCGGTGCGAGGATGCGTAGCGAGGATGTGTAGCGGGCTCTTTCTTTCTGACGCTGAGACGCTGCCTCGCAACACATTCCTCGCAAACTTCCTTCTTTTGTTTTGTATGTAGAAAAACCTCGCTCCGCTGAGCTGTTTCCACCAAAGCTAAGCTAAGCGAGGATAGGTAAATGAAGTGTTTCCATTGGTTCATGACAAACACATCCCTCGCAACGCATCCTCGCACATCTCTGGTGGAAACGCAGCCTAAGTGATCTGAATTGAAGACCATTTTAATAGATTGAAACTCCGAGTTATACTCAGATATCGTAGGCAGGTCTATCACCTGCAGTAAAACACAGCAGCAGTGTTCGCATTGTTGTGTTCCGGTTTGGGGATAAGACAACCGGTGAAATGACTAGCATAGAGGCATTCCATCTTAGTCCTCAGGGTTGGCAACGCATTTGCAGTCTTAGGATTGCATGGCAGTCTTGTGAATGCGAATGTCTATGGGTCACAGTTTCCACTTACCATCAGGTGGCCTGTGTGCCCGTTTGTCTTCCCTAAGCCATGAAAAAAAAAAAAAAAAAAAAAAAAGGCCTGAGCTGGAAGCCCAAACACGTCCCTCGCAACAAATCCTCGCATTCTGTTGGAAATGCAGCACTAATAATGAGATACGGGGTTTTTTCAAAGCAGTGGCGAATAGCTGAAAGCTTTGATGCGAAAGGTTTCACTATGAAAGAACTTGCAAGAGCAGAAGTTGTCCCAAGTATTCTCATTGTAAAGTTTGTAAAGGTATAACTGTTCATTGTTTGAGCAAAGGGCATTCACAAACGGCTTTAAAGTGGAAATACTTAACTTAAAGGGTTTTAGTAGATATCTTTTTTATAGCATAAAGCTATGGAATGTAGAAGAGGAATGATGAGCACCTGAAAATGGCAAATGAAGGGGAAAATCAAGGGAATATGAGGAAGAAGACCTAGACTTAGTTACTTAAGCCAAATTAGATAGAAAGCTGATGTCGTGTCGTATCTGGTTCATTATTGAGAATAAGAGAGATTAGAGAGAATTAGCTACAATAAAATCAGAAATTTTATTTCATTGTTAACATATTTATCGATATATTTATCGAATACGCATCAGCATACATAGGATTCTGTGGAGCAAATTTTCTTGACAGACAGGGACTTCCTATGTCGATAAACTGAATCATCGATAGTAGTTCTATATATACTAGTAATCACTCAAAGGTTTGCTGGTAAAAATATAATAACTAACTCTTTCTTTTTTCAAAACGATCTAAATTTTTTCGTGTTCAAATTTTGTTCTCCATGAATGTCCCATTTAATTGTTTAAGTAAACGACTAAAAATTTGTTCTATATTTTCGGGCGTTAGATAAGCATCTCCGTTTTGGCTGATAAATCCATTTCAGGTGGCTAAATGACTTTTCAATTTCTGTGGAGGTTATAGGGACATAACAAAATTTCATACAGTGATCAACTGTACTTCGTATATTTTTCGATTATAAAATGACCTCTTCACCTATTTGTAGCATACTTATTTTTTTCTTAGTATCATACCGGAAGTTTTTGTGGAACATATTCTGATCGTTTACTTTAACAATAGTAGATTTACTAGACATTCATAAATAACCCAATTTTAACATGTCATTTTATAAACAAACCTTTGAGTGATCACTAGTATACAGGGCGTCCCACGGCTATACAACATGAAGGGGAAGTACCTTAAATATTGTAGATAGAGGATTTAGCTTTATGAAGACGTTATTTTATTTTAAAAAGTAAGTAAGACTGCATCCAAAGATTTTTGAAAAACTGCTTGCTGAGCCTGGGAATCGAACAGACCAAATATGAAAAAAAAGCATTCTGTATTTTTATGATGCCAGACAAAAGGGTAACTGATAAGAAAAAACCCTCCAAGTAACATTGTATCTAAAAATAAAGGAACAATGTGAAATTTTACATTCAAGTTACTAGAAAATTTATTAGTATGTAAAATTTTAAATCTGAAGTTTTTTTTTTAAATCTTTGAATCCAATATTATTTACTTTTAAAAATAAAATAAAGTTTCTAAACAGCAAAGTCTCCTACGGACCATATTTAAGGTACTTTCCCTTCATGTGGCATAGCCGCGGGACACCCGGTACAAACAGAACTACTATCTATGATTAAGTTTATCAATATAGGAAGTCCCTACCTCTCAAGAAAAATTTCCCCAAAGAATCCTGTGTCTGAGCA
Organism: Acleris laterana; assembly: GCA_963966035.1. Taxonomy (NCBI): domain Eukaryota; kingdom Metazoa; phylum Arthropoda; class Insecta; order Lepidoptera; family Tortricidae; genus Acleris; species Acleris laterana. Next base: position 733,046 of record OZ014438.1, on the reverse strand, counting down.
TCAGTGTCGGACAATATGGGAGAGAAATATACCGCTTTAAAATGTACCACCATAAAAGCAAGGTGAACCTTCATCTGCTATATCTGAATGAACAGCTATCCGGTAAGATAAATGAGCTTTTTCTTAGCATGGTAACCGGTATCAAAAAAAAGGGGGAGGTTCTCAATTAGTCGAAATGCTAAGGAATATTTTTGCACTGAATGAATTGTTATTAATAGACCCGGTTATCTTGTCGCATAAATAGGTATTGTTTTTCAGTAGAGTGTGAATGATTTTTTTATCGACCTTCTTGATATCGATGTTTATATAATGCAATTGAATTTTCGCCTTTTAAGTGTATAGACTCAATTTCAATTAAAACTTTTTGTTTACAAATAAGTACATAACCTTATTGGCCTTACGAGAAGCGATAACCTTAGATAAATGATTTGCAATTGCATGTCACATTGACAGACACTATAACTTGCAGTTCTTTGGAATAGTGTTAGTTTAATTGTGGAATTTATTTAATTGCTTGGTGTGCACGTACATAATAATATGCTACAATGGAATATTTAAAAACGAAATACACTAAAGATTTTCCCTGCTTGATAAAAGTAGGAAACGAATTGTTTTGCACATGGTGCAATTTACAAATCACTCCAAAAAGAGACAAATTTGAAATTATCAGTGACATACACTATCGACATTTAGATAGTCGATAAAAAAAGCATTCACGCTCTAGTGAAAAGTAATGTCAGTGCGACAAGATAACGGGGTCTACTTATTAATGTTTGTATGTTCTTAACGCTTACACAGAACAGTTTTTTTTTTTACTTAAAGTTGTTAAAAATCGTTATGCGATTTACAAATGAATGCATTATTAATTATTATAACGATAATATTGAAGGTTAACAACAATTGGGAAATAGCGACTCCATGGATTCTAGAACCGCGATATGCCACCAAAGGTCGGATAAATATAAAAGAATCTTACGCCAGCTCTAAACAAATGCCTTTTACATAACTTCGAGAATTATGTTACAACAGAAACACGCATATTTTCTGAGCTTGTTAAAGTAAATAATTCTTCTTAACGAGCAGAGTTGACTTTGATAGTAGGATATATTATTATTATGATTCAGCGAAATGTCTTACGTAAAGAAAACAAAACAATTAATCTCCCCGTGCCCGTGTGGTAGCCGGATTAGAATAGTGCCACTCCGTATCTTTCCGTGGATGTCGTAAAAGCCGACTAAGGTAATAAAGGCGTGTAGTACTGTTAGGCGATGGGCTTGCAACCTGTCACTAATACACTGGTAAACATCTTAGCCTAAGTGTACAAAATGTGGTTACAGAATTATCAAAAAGTTTTTATAGTTGTTGGAAATTCTGTAGCTCTGCCTACCCCACTCTGGGAATAAAGGCGTGAGTTTATGTATGTATGTATGTACAATTAATCTGTTCTTACATACTAGTTTTTTGTCTCAAACCGTAAACTTTCAGGTTTTTTAAAAGTTCACTGCTTAGAACCTATTAGGTTAGGTAAGGTTAGTTTTATTTATGTATGTATGTAAACTCTTAATTGCACATAAACAATTACAAGACATGTTTGCATCAATATAAATAATGTACATAGGCGAACTTATAACATATGGGATCTCTTCCAGTTAACCTTGGAGTAGAATAAGCAAGGACAATGCTGAAGGATAGACAAATTAACAAAATTTCAGGAAATAACAATTAATAGTACATACAACAGAGAAACAGGAAGAAAATAAAATATCTTCTTTAATTAAATACATACAAAGATAAATTCTAATTTAACAATATATAATAACATGCGTAAACAGCTGTTAAAACCTACAACAGAGGTATGGATCAACACTTGGACTCATCCTTTTGATTTAGCCACAACTTCCTTAATCCTTCGTTCAATGAATGATTTATATAATAATATGTTTTGTAAAAATTATTGTTGTTAATTGTGTATTTACGACCAAATTAGCCAAAAAAAAACCAAAAACTGGTAAACAGAAAAAAACCCCGTGCCTTTGATAATCTTAGGCATGAGACAAGTGTAAACCTTAGCGATAATTAGATCTCACAGAAACTTTTGTCTAAACTGGTAAACCACTTTCTTGACCGTCCGTATGTACAGTCACGAGATTAAATTTGGTACCCACCTTAGGTCCAAAGTCAATCCGACATTCGACAACAATATTGCGATTGTTCGTATTTTTACAATTACTCCAATTCAAAAACCATTTCGAGGAATAGGGTTTTAAAGCCGTTCTGTATTATTAAGTTTTTGAAATATTTATCTATTTTTAATATTTCGACAAAAGTATATTTAACCTTTGTTTGACTTTCGTTTTCGGCTTGAAGCCCTCCTAGGTGTTACGGGTTAGGCGAAAACAGTTTGAAATAGTATGTTTTAATACACTATTACAATAACTTTTTTTCATTGGATATCATTTAATTGTTGTAATTTATTAGAAAATGCCATCCCAAATTTAAAATATTCATGTCATCCATAAAATAGCTGCTAAATAAATAAATATATTTAAACAAAACTATTGGGCCAAATACAAAATTAATGAAATTGTCATTTCCTATTCTTTCGAATTAGAAAGTAAAAACCGTGAGTTATTTTTTTTGGTCAATACCAATTAGGTTGAGTTTCCTAAAAGTTACAAATGACTTGACATCTATAATGACGTTGACGACTTCAAGCATATTTTTCTTGAAATGGGTCTCAAATTAGCCCTCGTGACCGTACATACGGACGGTGGAAAGTGACTTTGTTATTCAGTGTGTTACCGACATGCGGGCATTTATTAAAACTGCCGATAATAATGTTGCTTTAGCAGTTGTTTGCAGGTGTTATCAATTAAAAAATAATTAAAATAACTTCACTATAAACTTTCTTATATACTGTCCATTTTTAATGTAGTGCATGTGCTCCGTGTTCATCGTTATCAGTATCTCTGTTGCTTAGTACGAGGCATGTCGTGGTACGGGGGCAACTCATAATAATCAAAGTATCCGTCCACTGTCATTTACACTTGTCAAATTGCTGTGCTTTACATTGCTGGCAATTATTTTGTTAGAAAGTTAACAAAGCCTGAAAATGTGTTTATTCATTAAATTAATGTTATAGTTACGTCACAGATATACGTTATTTTAACCTGCTTAAAAAAAGCCAGGGTGCTGGTAACACACTGTATACTATGTAGAGATTCATGACGTTTTTTTCTTGTAACGTAGATGTCAAATTATAATTATATTTCAACGTATTTTCATCTCGATGCCGCCATTACGACAGATCCTACAACTCAACCATTAAAGATCTATTATCAAACCTTCAACTTGCAGACTCTGTAGAGATACAAAAACTTTTTCAAACCATTTCATTTGATATTAAAAGTAAGTTTAAAAATTCCAAGAGCTCTCGCTCGAAGACTTGGTTAATGAAAAATGTTTTTGTTCAACTTGACAATTGTGTTCCCGCCCAAACAATTTTGAACCTAGCACTGTGACCGCGAAGGTCGATTGTCTATTCAAACGTGGCGAAAACATATTTTTTGCTGGACATCTCGAAATGTACGCTAAAACGTTCAAGAGCTTTGAAATGTCGTCATTCAAAAATCCACGTATCTCACATTTCGTGACGTACGATTTTGAACATAAGCAAGAAGAGGATTAAGTTTAAACTCATACATCTTGAAATATCAGGTACGAAACTTTTCTAAAGTAGGAACGATATTTGCTACTTATTCAACGATGTTTTCGCGAAGCTTAACAAAGTTAAACCCGGACTCTGGTGACATGTTTTTTGCATTATTACAAACGGAATAAGTTTACGCGTTTGATATTTTTAATGATTTAGGTAGTTTTAGGTTATGTTAGTTTTGCAGCAGGCCCGGGGGGCCAAACCACCCATAAACAGGAGCTCCGCGTAAGCGGAGCTCCGTCGACACTATCTAATTGATTTAAAATAAGAGTGTTTGGCCCTTCGGGCCTGCTGCAAAAATAACATAACCTAAACCTTCCTGTCGTCATTTTTATACATCGACAAAAATCTGATGGTCATTGTTATATGTCGACATTTTTATACATCGACAAAAAATAGTTCTAGTCTTTGTTATTTTTCGACATTATTTAGGGTATCGACATTTTTATACCTCGTCATTTTTCAATAAAGACATTAGTCGCCTAAATCAGTCCCTGTTCCTCCTCGTCTTAATTCCATTTCGACATTATTATACTTCGTCATTTTTTTATTTAGTCGTTATTATTTCTCGACATTTTTATACTTTGACTTTTTTATGTTTGGAAAATCGGCATTATAATACCTCGTCATTTTTCAATACATATGTATAGACATTAGTCGCCTAAACCCCCTACTTTACTCACCCATGGGAAACTATGCTCCATAGTGAGTATTTCGTTTGTTACCTTATAAGTCAAGGTTGATGACAAAGGGTATTGGGTAAATTTGTTTGACGAATATTGTCATACTTTTTTTCAGCGGCCGCGGATGATTGTTACATAGTTATTTAGAGGACCACGAAAAACATATAGATATAAATAATTTATGGCGTTTAATAATATCGGAGCCGAGATATTTAAGATTTAAGTGTTCAGGAAGTACGCCCAGGTAAGAATATTAAATATCTCGGCTCCGATGCACTTAAGAGTATTACATTTTACCTAACAAAACATGTTTATTTTGAATTATTCTATCATAAATTACCACTTTTACTAATGGCCGCTCACCTTGAAAATGTATGACTTTTACAAATGACAACACTTTTACCCAAACCCCTTTGCTTAAAAGAATCGATGTATACATCCAGCTACGAAGTAAATAAAACCAATAGAATACAATATAGATTACCTCGATATAACCATGGAGCATAATTACCCAGGAAGGAGCAAAGTAGGCCCATTTTACGGTATTTAAAAGGCAAACCTGACTTCTCCGGGTTCCTTTCCTTTCTGTTCCTGTCAGTGTTCGCATTGTTGTGTTCCGGTTTGGGGATAAGACAGCCGGTGAAATGTCTAGCATAGAGGCATTCCATCTTAGTCCTCAGGGTTGGCAACGCATTTGCAGTCTTAGGATTGCTCTGCAGTCTTGTGAATGCGAATGTCTATGGGTCACAGTTTCCACTTACCATCAGGTGGACTGTGTGCTCGTTTGTCATCTCTATGCCATAAAAAAAAAAAAAAAAGAAAGAATTTTTAAATTCATCCTCTAAGGGGTTCAAATAGGAAGAAGAGAGGGAAACTTATTTTACGCGCACGTAGCTGCGGGTGACCTCTAGTTACTCGTAATAATAGACAGGATCTAACCCCAGTTTAAATCTATAAAGCGCTATGGTAGCCGGATTAGAATAGTGCCACTCCGTATCTTTCCGTGGATGTCGTAAAAGCCGACTAAGGTAATAAAGGCGTGTAGTACTGTTAGGCGGTGGGCTTGCAACCTGTCACTAATACACTGGTCAACATCTTCGCCTAAGTGTGCAAAATGTGGTTACAGAATTATCAACAAGTTTTTAGAGTCGTTAGTAATTCTGTAGCTCTGCCTACCCCACTCTGGGAATAAAGGCGTGAGCTTATGTATGTATGTATGTGTAAATCTATAAATTACCGACATTATAATTTCGACAATACAGAGTAATAAAGCGTTTTTTAATGTTCCCCGCGTGGTTGCCGCGTAAGAATAGTGCCACTCCATGTCCTCCCGTGGATGTCGTGAGAGACGACTAAGGGAATAAAGGCTGTGTAGTACTGTTAGGCGATGGGCTTGCAACCTGTCACTGATACACTGGTAAACATCTTAGCCTGATTGTTCAAAACGTGGTTACAGAATTATCAACAAGTTTTTAGAGTTGTTAGTAATTCTAGCTCTTCCTACCCTACTCTGGGAATAAAGGCGTGAGCTTATGTATGTATGTAAGTAAATTTAATGTAGCTACCAATAGTGCATAGAATGCTTCGACAACTACATTGCAGTTAGCCCCATCTTACAGCAGGATAATGCAACCGTCTTGATCACCAATAACAATTGATCCATTCATCGGGTTAGTTTAATCTCGGATAAAACGCAGCTACTATAAGCAGCAAATGGTCTTAAACGCAGCAAGTGGCTTAAAACGTAAATGGCCCTATGCAGAGAGTGGTCTATGTTCGTAACTCCATTATGTACTTTAAAATTCCTTTCTTATTTAATAAAACGACGGAGCCCCGCTGTGCGGAGCTTCTATTTCTGGGCGGTTAGCCCTTCGGGAACCTGAAGCTGCCTAATGATCCTAACCTAATTACTATGTGTGTGTGTTTGGAAATGATAATTGGGCCTCTTGCATTTAATTTAGACTTAATATAAATAATACTTGTTTAGGCGAGTGGCTTTTTCGACAACTTACTGCCGTAAGTAGCAAACCAGATTATACCTAGTCCAGCCATAAGTTTTGTTACTAAGGTTGAGTCACATAAATCTAACTAATGTTATTTTTTTCATTTTAATACGTATATGAATAAAAAGCTTATTCAATGTACATTTTGAAGAACAAATAATCATTCTAGTTAGTCGTCGCAATTTCCGACGCGATCTTTTAACATTCACAGCCGGCATCGATGAAATTACGCATGACTTTTCCGTAAATTTCAGTTTTTAAAAACGCCTAAATATGCGAATACGTTTACCAAAGAACTTTATTTTTTAATATTATAAAACTTCCTATCTCTGTGTATATTTAGAGACCAAAGTTACATTTCTCACCATGACTCAATTCCAACTTATGAAACAAGAAATTTGGTGTGTTTTTGGATATGCTGCAAATTCATGTGAAATCGTAAAGTCGACTTAATAAGACATCACGATTGACCGGTGTACAAACGAATCTATAGTTGCTTGAAATACATTAATATAAGAATTTAAAGGTAAAAGTCTGGTTAATATTGTCACGCAAATTTGAACTCTCTACAAGAACTCTTACAAGAGTTGTCATGTGGCCGTTATCATTATCATCGTCGTGCGTAAATTGAACTATTTTTTTCTAGTCCGAAATGGACATACTTCAAGCTCGTACATCAAATAATTGCAATATTTTAGAATACTTACATCATCATTATTATTTTATTTTGTATAAATCAAAGTATTGATTATGATATAGATTTATAAAAAACTCCTTTGATTTGTTTTTTAAATTTTAATAAATAAAAGTAACAGAACTTATGGCTGGACTAGATACTAACCCAATTCATCCATGCGTCAAATAAACACCGAAGCACTGCCAAAGTCTTCCATCCGGATAACCGTCCCTATCATTCCGCTGCAGAATTTCCAGAAATTCCAGCTACAATCTCTGTTGTTACTCGAGTGGACGCCGGAGCGTGCAATTGTGATGAGTATTCGGACCAAAACGCGAGCGCATTGTCTAAATCCCGCTATCGGTGTGAACACGAATAGGACTTTAGTCCAACTCAGTGCAGTAAACCGCTTAGCGCTAGTATCTGTCTGAGCTGTAGAATGACACAGATAATGCTATTACATTTGTTACAGATTAGAGATGAAAGAGACTTAGTCTTTTACATACATACATACACATATATAAACTCACGCCTTTATTCCCAGAGTGGGGTAGGCAGAGCTACAGAATTACCAACTAAAAACTTTTTGATAATTCTGTAACCACATTTTGCACACTTCGGCGAGGATGTTTACCAGTGTATTGTTGCCTTACGACTAAAATAGTCTTGTAACCGTTTAGTCTATAGTCATAAGACTACAAACTGACGACTAATTTCAGTCGTAGTCTTTAATCTTATAACGTAAAACGCTTAAAAGACTAAAAGGACTTAATAGTACATTGTGTATTAAGGGTGGTAAAGAAAGAATTACAAACGAGAGTCTGTTAGAAGCCCGAAGCCGAAGGATGAGGGCTTTAATGACTCGAGCTTTGTATTTCCTTTACCACCCGTGTAACATACAATGTTTTTCATCACAATTGGGAGGAAATGAAATAAAATCAGACAAAAGATCATATTTTTAACTTATTAGCGGCAGACTACATCATTGTCTGTGACTTACCACAGATAATGTCAAACGTGTTCGGAGTCCGATTCTAGTGACATATGAGATCAATAGTTTATTATGCGAGATTTTTAGGAAATAGTATTCAACTGACATTTCATCTCGAATGAAACTTCATATCGAATGGCACAAGAATTGGGGTTCTGACGTATTGTGATAGTTTGAGTCCACGTATAATATTTAAAAAAAAGTAGTTACGTAATGGTAAAAAAAGGCCCGCGGGTATTATTTTGGATTTACGGTCGATTTTTCTAGCATGTTAGGACACTATTTACGAGCAAGTGTGATGAAAAGCACCTTATCGCCTTGGGCTGGCGTGTCACATAGGAAATCGAACGTTTTGATAACTCATGAGTAAAATAAAATCGGAAAGCAGCAACATTGTCTATCCTTGTGGTTAGTAGGACACAAAATGTGATGATGAGTCATATGTAATACTTGAACGAGAGACCTTTTAAAAACTTTCTTGAACCTTTAGTTTTTATTTTAGAGTCGAGTCCTGTAAGATGGAGGCTAGTCTTTTTAATAGGCCTTAAAAGACTAAGTCTCTTTCATATCTATTATAGATATTGTTAACAATAGAGAATATTCGTAACTTTTTTACAGCTTCCATAAAAGCTGATTCATGTAAACTGTTGAGAAACAACTTTTGTTGAATAGGTATAAAAATAGCCGGCAATTTGTTTTCCTATCTCTAAATAGAACAAGATTAGGAGTCATAATCAGGCAGGCAAAACAAAAGACCGTCGCATCTCATATTTCGTGATATGATTCTAAACTTAATCATAAAGAGAATTAAGTCCAAACTCATACATATCCAAATATCAAATACGAGTTTTTTCTAAAGTATTAACGATGTGGATACACATAATAATATCTTTTTAACACCCTAATAGCGAGAGCGTCGGTGGCCTAATGGCTTAGGGGGTCAACTCGTGATCGTGAGGTACAGAGTTCGAACCCCCGCGGTCACCATGTATGTACCAATGAGTTTTTCTAACTTAAGTGCACTACCCGATGCTTCTACGGTGATGAAAAACATCGGTAGTGTGATAGATTTTCTTAGTTTAATTTTTAAATATACAGTGTGTAAATGGTATACGGGCGTTTATTAAAACTGGACATAGATTAAGACTCTACTAATCATTAACAGAAATAATTATTTTGATTACGCTAACGTATACACCGTTATTAATTTTTGAACATACTATCGACCCGCAATGTACATCGAAGTCCATCTGTCAGGTAAGTACGTAATGTTTAATTAATTGCATTTTTCGTTATACATTGCGTGTTAAATTATTTTGTATGGATTTTTTTTTAAATTTAATTTTAACAAAAGCTGCCTAAATGTGCTCAGTAGGGGTTATACTAACCACAGTTAAAAGGAACGCCCGTATACCATTTACACACTGTATACTTCTAGCACACTCAGGAGAAATACCATATAATAATGGGTTTGTATGTGCCAATAAAACAGTTTTTTGTTGCTTTTTTATCGTTTGAAATCATAGTTTTAAAGAGTGACCCAGGATTGGCCACGTGCTATAAAGAAAAGCTTAACACTTTAACAGCAATTATCGCATTAGGACCAATTTAGGGGTTAAAGGAAATATAACCCGATAGCTAACAAGAATCCGCTTACCTACTTTAAATACTTCCGAGCTACGTTAAAGTTTTGTCCTCGATAACTGATAGAAAAGTATCTGCTATCGATGACGCTAAGCGATAGCACTTTGCGCTTTCAACTCATAAACTAGGAAAATCTCTTAAATATACCGAGAGCGCACTGTAAGATGGCCAGCATTAACCTTTTCGACGCTATGTCAGATATAAAGTCTAAACTCACACGCCACTGACAGCTAAACACCAGAGCTAACATCAACCTTACCTCATTGACACTCCAGTCTATTTTGCGCTGTCAACCATGACGGATATTTCCGTCGTTGGCGTTGAACCAGTGGTGCGGATATATCCGTCAATGGCGTGGAAAAGGTTAAAAGGTTATTGAATATATTTTAAGACCTGTTGCTTTTTTGTTGATAAATATCATACTTATACTAAAAGTAAACACGAAATATAAAAAAAACACGGCACGATGTGAATCCAGAAAAAAACAGCTTACACTGTTTTATACATTGACTACTTATGATGTCAAACAAACTAAATGTTTTCTAGTCCTACTAATATCATAAATGCAAGGGTTTGTGTTAGCTTGTTACGCCATCAAACTGCAACGGGTTGACGCATTTGAAGGAAATTTGAAATGGAGATAGGTTACAACCTTTTATAACACCTAGCTTTGTTATCATGCCAGAAAATTTAAAAGTTAAATTATTAACGATACTTGAAATATATGCGGACGAAGTCACGGGCAGCTAGTGTAAACGTAACTGACGTAACCTAACTTTGTACCTTGAAATTATCGATGAGAACCTGTAATTAAAGCTAGATAAATAATCTCTCTAATGGGGTCACCACTAATTACTTTTATCTGTGGTTCGTGCATTTCAATAGCAATTACAGTTCATTATAATTTCCACATCGACGAGGCTTTTTATTTTTCTGGTCAGGCTTTAGTTATAACTGTTATTAGTATCCAATTTTAAACTATCATTTTGTTTTATAACTGTTAATTCTCCATACGCGTGTGATTTGGCGCGAAAATCGAGTTGTATGTTAGCTTTGTAACGCTCTACTCAACGTTCACACATGGGGACGCTCCTGTAAATACAACGACTGACGGCTGCTTCTTGCGGCGTTTCTTCTCGGCAATGGTCTCTTCTTGGGAAGCGCTGGTAGATTCTTGACGTGTAAAGTGCCCGTGCGGCCTACTTACTGAATAAATATCTTTTATCTTTTATCTTATCTTAAATAAATAAACTATATTATTTGGTGAGCTAGGACACTAGGCAGCGGGCTCCTGCACTACGCCGCGTCAACAGCGCTGCGTGCGGTTCACTTATAACTTATAAATTCCCTTACCCTACACTTTAAATAGTCTACCCGAAGACATCCGATCAGAACCTAATTTACTCAAATTTAAAAGGCTGCTTAAAAAACATGTACTTCATTTATTATAAATTAAATTATAAAATAAATTTGAATAAATCTAGTATTAAGGAACTAAATTGTTACGTGTTAAGTTGTTAAGTTTAAAAGGACTCAGCTGCAGTCAAACTGTTGTGACAGTTTTGCAGACTATTTTTTAAGAAAAATATGTAATTTTTGGTTAATAAATAAACAATAATAATAATAATAATAGAGTACCTCTCCTAATGAAGTGCATTTTACAGCTGCAACTGATCCTTAGTTAACTGAAGTGCATAACTGCAGGCTATAATTACGCGAGTCGGAACATCATCTTCATTACATAGTATAAAACAAAGCTTAGATCTTTAAAACTACGCAACGGATTAAGATGTGTTTTTTTTTCGTAATATATAGAGTGATTCAAGAAGATATATGTATAAAACATGCATAATATAGTAGAGAAACACTGATAATTTTAAAGGTTTCTAATATGATGTCGTAATAAACACATTGTTTTGGCTGAACCCTACGAGATAGATCAAAATAATGTACTACAAATTATACACCTTAAAAAGGTCTACAAAAAAGTCCTCTTTACTTTACAATAACCATTTTTTATCCTTTATTTTTTAAGAGAAATAATGGCTTATTTACGAAGCGATTTAAAGCAATATTGCATAAATCCTTATCCAATGAACTACCATAAATAAATTGTACATTTAATATAGATCAATATGATATTTACGGCATGTAATTTCATTGAATATTTTCGAAGATATAACAGATTTAAAATGCAGGGACATAGCGGTTGAGGCGGTACCGGCCGGGCTAATAAGGAAAATAAGAATCAATACATAGTATGTATAATGTATTAATGAAGTCACCCTCCTCGTCTGTCTGTCTGTATTCCCGCTAACTCCTACACCACGCAACGGATTTTGATTCTGTCTGTCTGTATTCCCGCTAACTCCTACACCACGCAACGGATTTTGATTCTGTCTGTCTGTATTCCCGCTAACTCCTACACCACGCAACGGATTTTGATTTAGTTTTTACTGTCATTTAGAAAATTTATTCCGGGTGGTTGTTATGTACATTTTATTCTTATTAAGTGTTAATATAGTTGAGCAAATAAATAAATCGGTATTATAGAAACGGTTGGCCGGGCCGATGCCAGTAACAAAAATTTTGAACCGGTGTTCCCCTGTTACTTTTTTCAGATCATAATATTCGGGAAATGGGTAGGTTAGATTGAGGTTAGGTTTTGATTAAAAATAATTTTAATGTATTTTTTTTTATATACAGTGTGTTACCAGCACCCTGGCTTTATTTAAAGAAGGTTAAAATAACGTATATCTTTAACGTAACTATGACATTAATTTAATTAATAAACAACTTTTCAGGCTTTGTTAACTTTCTAACAAATTTTTAATTGCCAATGTAAAGCACAGCAATTTGACAAGTGTAAAATGACAGTCGACGGATACTTTGATTATTATGATTTGCCCCCGTACCACGACATGCCTTGTACTAAGCAACAGCGATTCTGATAACGATGAACACGCCGCACATGTACTACATTACAAATGGACAGTATCTAAGAAAATTAATTCTGAAGTAATTTTAATTATTTTTTAATTGATAATACTTGCAAACAATTGCTAAAGCAACGTATTATCGGAAGTTTTAATAAATGCCCGCATGCCGGTAACACACTGTATACTGTGCCACTGTGCTTTTGTATACTGTGGAAGAGGCTGTCGATTTCCCAACGGTATATTTCAATTCCTTATGGATTGCCCCCACATCAATTAAATTTGAAAGTAGGGTGTCCTATTACTTTACTATGGAATCTTAATTCACCCAAATTGTGCTATGGTAGTGTAGGACGCCCTCAGACTAGGTGGAGTGACGATCTTCGCGCGGTGGCTGGCAAGAGCTGGATGAGAGTGGCCACGAATCGTGCTCGTTGGCGTGCAATGGCAGAGGGCTATGTCCAGCAGTGGACTAATATAGGATGGATGATGTGCTATGGTACACGTATACAAGTAACATCTTTAAAAACGTTCATAACAGTGCACATTACTGACCGGAAATTTGGCTGGAGAAGTTTCAATCCCTCGGATTCCATTTATAACTTAGTTTTCAATGAAAGTCAGAACGTCAAACATTTAAAGCTACGGGCTTTCACCTGGGCGTTGAGTGTTTTCCTATGGACAGCTGTAGGGTAGAAGTATCGTTTGTGGCCACTGTACCCTTTTTGGCCATTTAAGGTTGAAATGAGCATCAAAAATACTGTAAAATTAAAAATAATATTCAGAAAAAATTAAGACTGAAGATCAATTTAAAGATAAAATATAAAAATATATTTGTAATTTCATAATGCTTTAGATATTAGTTAAAGTGGCCAAAAACGGTGTAAAGATGGCCAAAACCGGTACTTCTACCCTATGTAGGCCTTTCGCGCGTCTGTCCAGGCAAAATTAGTTTGTATTGTGCAATGAAAAGTCAGCTGTAAACATTGTATATAGGAAGATTCTGTGATAACTAGCAGTGATTATTTGAATTGAATTTTAAATGTAATGGCATGAAAAACTCAATTTCGCTGCAAATGTCAGATAGGATGTCTTCAAAAACGGATCCCTTTGACTGCCATACATATCGTTGCTCATAATGTATTGTTAGTCATACTTTTATTTGTCATAACTTTTTTCAGGTTGTAGTTACAATTTTTAGCACACGTTTATCGTGTAGGTTAGGTTAGTTTTTTAAGAATCCTGAAAAAATAACCGTGTCCTTAGAAAAAAGCATTATGACTTGAAAAAATTATAACTTAACACACATTATGGCAAAAATAATTATGGCAGTCAATAGAGACCCCTCCAAAAAGAGAGAGTTTTTTTTTAAATGTGCAAATTCAGTTCTTTCACATGACATCCCATTTGCTATAATTTAACCACTGTCATTTTTCTACACCCCATTCTAGACCTCTTTTCAATTATTTATAGAAATCAATTATATTTTTTTACTAAAAACAGACACGTTTAGACAGTTGTACAACTATGCCAAATTTCAAGTTGATAGCATTTGTAGTTGACGTACAAACAGACAGACAGAAAACGAAGTCTCACCATTTTTTTATTTTTTTTATGGCTTAGAGAATACAAGCGAGCACACAGGCCGCCTGATGGTAAGTGGGAACTGTGGCCTATAGACATTCGCATTCACAAGACTGCAATGCAATCCTAAGACTGCAAATGCGTTGCCAACCCTGAGGACTAAGATGGAATGCCTCTATGCTAGTCATTTCACCGGCTGTCTTATCCCCAAACCGGAACACAACAATGCGAACTCTGCTGTTTGGCGGTAGGTTAATGGATAAGACGGTGGTAGCGATCCGGACGGACCCTGCATAAGGTCCTACCACCCGCAAACCATAAGGGTCACCATACTATTTTAGGTGGACTTGGTTTAATTTAACTTATATTAACCGAAGCGAAGCGAGGGCAGGTCGCTAGTTAACAAATAAAGTGCTATTTTACCGGATTACTTAGACGTAATGCGAGATGTTATTATCTACTCACCATTACGATCAACTTTTAGTATGGGACCACCTTCGAAAACGTTAACACAAAATCGACTTTAGATTTCAAAGTTGCTGGTAATACTATAGCTCTGCCTCGCAGTCTGGGAATAAAGTCATGGTGGTATGTTTCGCTCATTGAATACAAAACGGACACATTCCAAAATTATTAGCTCTTCCATTAAAAATCGTATTCCAACCGCTTCTAATTTTAAAATGCTATACTGACTCATTTCGGTTTGTGTCTGTTTTGTATTCAATGAACGATTTGTTTTCTTTGTTTATGTATATTATATAAGATTTTTATAGCTGTGTATTTGCTCTAATAATGTAGTACATTATTGTTCAGGCGCGGAAAGTAAGGTGGTTAGCAGGCCGAGGAATAGCAAGGCCTGCTAAAATACGAGTCAGGAAAACTTCGTTTCCGCTGCAAATATAATTAAAAACCTTTGACAAATTCCAGAATGTTTGTTTGAAAACTACCGAGTATAAGATAAGTTAGATTCACGCACAACGAGCCGCCACCACCGCATATCGTCCCACACTGCACACACAAGTTGGGTGTAGGTACGGGTTTTTTTTCACGTTCCTTTCGATTTTATATGCAATAGCACTTTTAAACAATATGGACATGGACGGAAAGTGTTTTCATACGTTTATTTTACTCCTAGGAGGAAAATGAGGCACTTCGCGTCTTCGTTTTTCAAAAGAAAGGTCATCCTTTCCGAGCATGTATGAGAAAAATATGTTATTTATGTATATGACATAATGTAATTTCTAAACTTGACGTTTCACTTAAATCACCAACCTGGTACAGAATGCCTCAAGGCGTTAAGTCCACCATTTGTACTTACTTTATGTATTGCGCAAGTATAAATAAATAAAATTAGTCTGTAACTATTTCTGACGCGCCGTATGTGTGTAAACATTGTTTTTCTCATTATGTTTACGTATATAATTAATTATGACAGCAATGGCGGCAGAACCGGGCAAAATTATTATACTGGCATTAAATTATTTGCATTCGAAATGCACATCAAAATTCAAAGAGAGTTTGAGGCAGAATAATTAATTAACATTAACATTAACATTGTTCAATAAATGTGTGTAACAAAATACGTAGAGCGCAAACCACTGCGTTTTAATTAAGGTGTATATTGCAATCGGAATATTCCAATTCAATAGTGAATATTAATTTCTCCACAAAATATCAAAATACCGTTACAGATGTCATCAAAGGTAGATACAAATTTAAATCGGACAAAAACTTCAGATTATGCCAGCATTTTAAACTGGTAATGAAACAGCGATAAGACAGAAAGATCCAACATGCACTGTTACGTCATGTAACAGGTTTCTTATCTCTTAAATCCATGTTAAATTCTGTTTTGCTAGACGGAGGTAGGAGCCAATCTTTGTTGGCTTATACTTTGCTTATATTTTATAGATACTGAAAAAAATTTTTTTAGCTGTTTAACTTTTTAAATTAATAAGCTTATTGAAGCAGGGGAAAAAAACATGAACATTCCATACTGATGCGTGATATCTTTTGTGGCATGAAGGAACACGTGTCACCTGGGCAGTGATTCTCTCAACAACGACGGTCGGACGGACGGTGCGAACAAAACATATTTTACCGCGTGCATTTTTCATTTTTGGAGCATGTTCTCTGCCTATGGACTCTGATGGGACTACCTGGCCCCTATACCACAAAACTTTACAAGCGTACAATTTGACAAATTTGTACGGATCTCCATACAAAAAGTTGACAAATTTGTTAAATTGTAGGCTTGTAAAGTTTTGTGGTATAGGGGCCTGATCTCCCCGCTGCGATTTCGTTCGTACGTCCGATCGTCCGATCGTCCTTTGTTTTTGAAAGAATAACACCCCTGATCTCTGTTATAACTAAGTAGAATCGGAGAAACATAGACACTGGCATTTCAAGAGTATATATAGTATATAAGATGAGTGTTTTTAACACGAAAAAGCATAGCTGAAATAGTCCTTTGGCGAAAGGAGAATTTTGCGACTAACCCGTCAAATCTTGCAAGTTATATTGGACGCACTTCCCGGTTTCTGATGAAGCTGAAAATTTGCATACGCCTTTAGTTTTGATGACAATACAATAATTATAGTAGTACCATCGAGCTGGTCTGATGATGGAAACTCAGGGTGGCCATAGGAACTCCTAAATTACACATGATAAACCCGTCGTGTTAGGGCTCGTTAGAATCGTCTTGACGAGTAAATGACGACTGTGCGAACTTTACTGTTCACGAATCAGGTTTTATTCAAGCTGTGAAAGTCATAAATATGCGTGTTTGACAGGTCGTCCAGTTCCCAAGTCGACCAATTCTTACATTGTCCAATTCCCATATTGTCCAATCCCTGTATGACAAATTCCCAAATTGACCAATTTCTTATATGACAAATTCCCAAATTGACCAATTTCTTATATGATCAATTCCCACATCGTCCAATTCCCACATTGTCCGATTCCTAAATTTACCAATTTCTTATATGACCAATTCCCACATCATCCAATTCCCACATTGTCCGATTCCCAAATTGACCAATGCCGACATTGTCCAATTCCTATATATGACAAATTCTCACATCATCCAATTCCCAAATTGACTAATTCCGCAAGCACACGCTAACGCTTACGGGTTGGTCTCATTTCGTCTAAAAAGCAACTGCTCTATGCAGTAACTCCTCTAATAAGCATTTCGTATATACATGTAATTCCGCGCGTCTATCAGGCGTAATAAATTCTATAGTACTTACATGGACGTTCAGAAAACGGTGAGTCATGCATAACTCGCCGATAGGTCCTGGCAGGTTGTTGGTGCAGTCGGCCATGCAACCTGGTTCTTCTTCTTCCTCATCCTGGGTATCCTCAGCTGCTGCCACCTCTGGAACAAGACAGACAAACATTAGACAAAATATCAACTATATAAGGTGCTAACAAATTAGTCACGGATATTTTAAGAGATAATACATTACATTAAAATAATTAACTTTTATATGTAATTAATTAAGGAACCTTTGTATATCATTTCATTGTTTTTATTTTCCGAAAAAAAAATATAAATTATAATTAATCTTTAAAATAATCACCCCTATTATGTACCTGTCAAGATGTTTAACCTTTTCGACGCTATGTCAGATATAAAGTCTAAACTCACACGCCAATGACAGCTAAACACCAGAGCTAACATCAACCTTACCTCATTGACACTCCAGTCTATTTTGCGCTGTCAACCATGACGGATATTTCCGTCAATGGCGTTGAACCAGTGGTGCGGATATATCCGTCAATGGCGTGGAAAAGGTTAACACTGTTTGTCAAAAGTTGTTTTTCGTAAATTTTATTATGATTCGGCGGCAAAACTGTTGGTTATTAAATACTAGCGTCTGAATGATAGTTTAAAGAGGTTCTAGAATGTCTAAAGAGGTCTCATTTAATTATCTCATTAGAGGGTGTTTTAACGTAGCAAATTTGTTTCCTAGTTTTCTCCAAAAAAACATGAGAAAACCTATGATGTTTCATACTTAAATATACTCTGAGAACCGAGTAGTATCAGCTGTAAAAATATCCGTGACTAATTTGTTAGCACCTTATAAATATAATCTAAGAGCCCACTTAAGGAATGCAAATAACCGGTTTTGACCGGTTATTTTCATACAAAAATCAAATCAAACGGTTAAATTAAATTCCCTAAGTCCACGTCACTAAACCTAGTTCCATAAGACTACCAGATGAGATGTATATATTTAGTTACGTCATAAACGAGAGAACACTAAATGGAAATGCGGCAATGCGAAAAACCTGCACAGCATTTTTTTTTTAGTTGATGCCGTAAGGGTATAAAGGCTTGTAGTGCTGTCAGGCGATGGGCTTGCAATTGTAACCTGTTACTAATACACTGGTAAACATCTTAGTCTGATAGTGCAAAATGTGGTTACAGAATTATCAACAACTTTTTAGAGTTGTTGGTAAGTCTGTAGCTCTGCCTACCTCTCTGGAAATTAAAGCGTGAAGGTACATATATAATGTATGTATAAATGTATGTAATAATAAATATCAAAAGTTAAGTAACTTTCGATAGCCTAAGTTACCATGCAACTACGAGTATGTGTTTTGTTTGAGTTTGTTTAAATATTTCTTCATAGATAAACTATAATCTGAATATGATAAAAAAAAGAGAAGAAAGGGCCCTATTGTTATGATTTTGATATCTCTTATTAACTTCACAGTAATGGCAGCTGACGAAAAATCAATACCGTAACAGGTTAAATACGAACCCCTTAGTTACTTTCTTTCTGTCAGATGCAAATGTCACAATTACAGATAAGGACAAAGCATGGTATAAACTGTTCCAAGCTTATTCCACGTTTATAAGTAAGGGGGAAGGGAGGGGGGTGCCTTTGAGCACATGGCTTTGTATATTTTGATTCTCTTTCTGCAAAGGAAGAAATAATTACTACCTATAAATCCATTAACATTTACTTAATTTGCTTTGAACCAACAAAACCAACCATAACTAACCAATGTAGTTGTAAAAAGACGCCGATAATAATCTAATTTTCTACATTTATAGCGTTAAATTTGCGTTCAAATTCAATCATCGCAAATCCACTGTCTCCGTCAAGTCAAAACATGACGTCTAAAGTAAATAATAAGATATAATATCGATACAGTAAAACCGTCTCATATGTTGTTTGAGTATTGACCATGGACTTACGCTGCCCTGCTAAGAAAAAAGGATGTATCTCAGACAAACCTCCTGTAGAAAATGCAACCTTATTATTTAGGGGATAGGATTGAATATGTTTTGGCCGTTGAATTTGAGATACTGCCTATTGCCTTATGGAAAATTGGTAAACATTTCCAATGAAACAAACTAGTATCAGTCTCTAGAAAGCCATATTGCTCGCCAGACTCCATCATGGGAAACACAACTTTATTGCCAAGCTGCACCGTCCCTAGAGGGCCATCTTGCTCGCCAAGCTCGAGCATGGGAAACACAACCTTACCAAGCTAAAAATAATGCAAAATGCATTACCGGGAAATATAAAAAAAAAAAATGTTAGTGAATGTTGAGTGTGGCAGGACAAGCATAAAAGTCGTGTAAATGCAGTAGAAATGCGCTCTTTGCGTAGTATGTGTGGTGTGAAACTGATTGATAGAGTAAGGAATGAAAAAGTCAGAGAGAAATGTGGAATAAAAGAAGATTTACTGACTAAGATTGAAAAGGGCATGCTTTGATGGTTCGGTAATTTGGAAAGGATGGATGAAAGAAGATTGACGAAAGAGATATACAGATCGAAAGGGTCGGAAGGGGCCGCCCTAGGCGTACTTTTTCGACTCAAATCGGAGAAATACTGGAAAAGGGCCGAATCTTAAGTACCTACCTGAAACCGACGTGCGTGCACGACTCGATGTATGAATATGGAAGAAGCGAAAGAAATTTGTCAAGATCGTAGCAAGTGGAAAGAAGTGGTCTCTGCCTACCCCTTTGGGAAACAGGCGTGATATAATGTATGTATGTATGTAACCCTTATCTACTGTAAAATAATAATCAAGTTTCCATTATTGGTTCCTTGACCATTACTTGTTCCATCAACTTTATGTTGTTATTTTAAGACGGTGTTTTTATTATTACGCATTTAAGCAAATTCTTTTACTTTTAATATATTACAATCTCCTCTTTCACTTTCTTCGCGAAGTATTTTGGATCTACGAAACGAGTTATTAAAGTATATAATACGAAATATAAACGAGCACATAGCGCCTCTGGTTTTGCGATGCTACCGGCGGAGTTTTCCCATATTGAAATAAGTCTGCCGGCCTAAGCAAAAACGCATTAACTACGATAAACTTCCTGTAGTAATATAAACCTTATTATTACCGTCATAGAATCGAATCTGCTTTGTTCGGCAGCGCTTCCAAACTGTTATTGGTAAAAAAAATGTTTTGAAACCTTCTCCGTCTTGTTTTTGGGAAATTAACTCGATAAGTGTCTCAGTTACACGTATTTTCTTATTTACGTATGGGAAAGTATAACGTGTTCTTAATTTTAGCGTATCGACGGAGGAGATGGAATCTGACCAGGGGTGTTACTCGTATTCTCTCAAAAACAACGGACGGGCGGACGAACGAGCGAAATCGCAGCGGGGAGTTTAGGTAGTCCCGTCAGAGCAAACAAAACACATCTTAGCGCGTGCATTTTCGATTAAGCAGCGTTATACGTTGGATCCATTGGCACCATGCTGCTAAATTGAAAATGCACGCGCTAAAATATGTTTTGTTCGCACTGACGGGACTACTTAAACTCACCGCTTGGACATTCACTCGTCTTCGTTGGCCTTTATTTAACACCGTAAATACGAGTACCATATCGTTATTGACCTGGTTATCGGTATAATGATATTTATTATGCGTCTATGGTTCGAGGGTTCTATTGATACTTCCACCCGAGTTAAACCCTACTGATTTTGATTTTGAGGAGAGTAAAAAAAACTGTTTTTATAACATTTTTGAGAAAAAAGTATAACGTGAAATACTAGGAGTGCATACATTGCTGTGACGTATGGGAGACAAACGCGCTGTATCGTGTGCCCGCTCGCCCGCTGGTGCGCACCGTGCTACGCACCTCCTAATTACCGCTGCACTCCTGGTACTTTATTTAAATTTGCAATTACTTTTCTTCTCTAGGGTGGACATGTAACACTTTCAATCCGCTTCTAAGGTTAACAATGGCCTAATTTCAGAGTATGAGACATGAAAAAGCAATACAATTACAGGTCAAATACGATTGGGTTCTTATCGTGTGGGATAGATATCCTGAGCCCTTGAGAGGCCCTTGCCAAAATGCATCACGCTAACTAGCGTTTCTATTTGTTTAGTTTTTAAATGGCGTCACTGGTAGATCACGTGACTTTTCGTATCACATCGAAACAATAAAATTATTATAGAAAACATCCAAGGCAGAGATACAAAGCAACAATATTTGCCTTTAGTAAAAGTTCTTTCACATTATTCATATTAGAATGTATTTCTACTCTGATATTATTAAAGCATGTTAGGAAGTTCGTAGCTAATATACTAATAAAATATCAATGCGAGTTATAAAGGTAAAAGGATTGCATTTTTCTACAAAACGAAAGCTCATTTAATAAAGGAAGGAGGTACTCATTTCATTCTTGAGCTTTAATTAAGTGCTTCTTCATTCGGGTGCATTTTAATTAAGTAGGATTGTCTGCCTTTCAGGAGAAAAAAAGCTGCTAGGTAAAACCTGAAAGAGGGTATAAGTCGACTTAACTGGTAGTAAAAACCGGTTTAGATCGAGCCTGAGTCGCGCACCGAGGGTTCTGTGCTTAAGATAATATTTTATGCTTGGTAACAGAATACTCATTGTCATTTTGTTTCCGTGCAATAAGGTAAATAATTATGTTTACGCCAGTTTTTTGATAATTAATCTTCGGAGATAAAAGGGAGCGGTAATTTTTCGAATTTTTTTGGTTATAAATCAAAAAATAAATTCTAGAAAATTAAATAATAATATTTTTATACTCGTCGATTAAAATCTGTGTACAAAGATTTCATAGAGAATACTGCAACGTCACTCTTTTCATAGTTGTTACTTCCGAAACAACCGAAATAACTATTTCGATACGCTCTAGACAACCGAAAAAAATTTGAAAATAGAACTTCGGATTTCCATATAAATATGTGTCCTTGTTTAAGGAGCCTCGATCCGATACAAAATTGCCAATCTGTGTCGTTTCGGAACGTAGCAGCGTCGCATCATCTGTCAAAAATCTACTTTTAGTTTTCTTATATACTCGTATTAATGACTTACATTATTATATTAATTTTAATGAACTCGTACAAAAAGTATTGTTCACAATAGTGTCATAATTAAGCTTTTTAATCTCGTACCTTACTTAGGCCACTCAGCAAGCCACTCAGCAAGCTTCGTGGCCTAAACACGGTACTCGACTAAAAAGCTCTCTATTATAACACGATTACGAAAAATACTATTTTAAATATGTGCAGATTCAGCCCTTTCATATGACACCTCATATGATATAATTAAACCATTTGAATTTTTAAATCCCCCTTTCTAGACCCTTTTCAATTATTTATAAGATTAATTTCATTTTTTTTCACAGGGACTCCACTCTATCGTAATTACAAAGAAGGTGGCTAACTGCCTAGTAATCCTACTGATATTATAAATGCGAAAGTTTGTGTGTGTGTGTGTTTGTTACCTCTTCACGCTGCAATGGCTGGACGGATTTGGATGAAATTTGAAATGGAGATAGCTTATACACTGGATTAACACATAGGCTATTTTTTATCCCGGAAAATATAAAAGTTCCCGAGGGAATAACGATAATCTAAATCTACGCGAACGAAGTCCCAGGCAGAAGCTAGTTTATACTTTTGGAAGATAGGGAGACGGACAGACGGAGAGTGGAGTCTTTGTAATAGGGTCACGTATTTTACCTTTCGGGTAAGGTAAGATGTAGGTAACAGCAGTGTTTGCATTGTTGTGTTCCGGTTTGGGGATAAGACAGCCGGTGAAATGACTAGCATAGAGGCATTCCATCTTAGTCCTCAGGGTTGGCAACGCGTTTGCAGTCTTGCGAATGCGAATGTCTATGGGTCACAGTTTCCACTTACCATCAGGTGGCCTTTGTGCTCGTTTGTCTTTTCTATGCCATAAAAAAAAGGCTAAGAAATTATTTCTGTTGGTCAATTGTTTTTTTTTCATTTCATTTCCAATTGAGGTTGTCCCGAAGTTAATTTCCCATGCAATGAGGCAATCGTGCAACGGTTATTCAATTGGCCGGGGATCATGAAACGAACACACTTTCAAACTCTTTTAATTTACGAAACTCGAGTCGCATAAATAAAATCGGCATTCATTTGGAGGTAAATACAAACAAACCGTCATTACTTTGAAAAAACCACGTATCTCATATTAAGCGAGGTACGATTTTAAACTTAAACAAGAAGAGAATTAAGTTCAAATTCATACATCTCAAAATATCAGATACGAGTTTTTTTAAAGTAGTGTAAGAAAATATTTTCCTGTGAAATTCGTGTTATTTCCTTGGAAGTTTTGGATAAATTCCCTCACAATTCAGTATTTGGGTAATTAGTTTCGAATTTCTCCGAAGATATCCTTAAACGGTTCAATTATGTTAAGGTAAAACGTTTTAGGTAACAATAAGTCTTTGTCGATTATTTTCGTTTTAGTCAAGTATACTCATTAAGGCATCATGTCGTAATCGAAAATAGTCAGACGTTGAATGTGCGATCCGTCATAAACATTCACGACAGCAGCGGGGCTTTTTTTTAACGCAATTTGATGTTTTATAAAGTTTTATTTTAAAATACCTATGTCCCTACTAGATACATTCGGTGAACGTTGTCACGGTCGGAAATGTATAAGATGACGTAAACTGCCAAACGACCTCGTCAAGTACTTTGTCAAATTCTCAATTGCTTACATTTTGACAGTTTTCGATATTTATATATTTAGCTAATACGTTTTGATTACTTTTATTTTGTTAACAAATCTCACTTACAAATAATCATAACAATAAAAAAAAGAGACGATGGACACACTGGTAATTGTTGCGAAACGGTTCCAACTCAACATGTGCTGGGTGTGTAATTTCTCTTGACATTTTTAAATTAACGCTCATAACTATACTACTTCTACTGCCTACTACTATTCCTGTAATCTACTAAAGTACATCTAACATTGAAGTTGACTTGTATGCACTCAAATATCTTCTCAGGAATATTTTTATTGAAACATAAGTCACTTACTTGATTAAAACACATTTATGTCAGCTGGTTCGGTCATGCGGCGGCAGTAAATGGTAGTATATGGCTCTCAAGTCCTGTGGAATTTTTTATTTCCAAATATACGTCCAGTTTATGAAACGTCACGTAACCGTGTACTAAAATGTAAAACGTTCTATTCCATAATAAAATTTGTTTGGGTTGAACGTTTTGAATTTTTAAAGTGGCCATCCTTCTCAATAATCTTATTAATAAATTATGCCTTTTTTCTTACGGATTACGACACAAATTGATTTATTTTATATGCCGTTTGAAAAACCGGATTTGTTCCAGTGGTTTCAAGTGGGTCGTATAAGAGGGCGATCGGGCGGATATCTCCGCTGTTATCGTCGGATTTATCTCCGGATTTATCGTCGAATTTATTGGGAGGTTAGAGCCCAATTTCAATAACGATCTGGATTTAACGATTTGACTGACTGGAGTGCTTTAGTAGGAATAAGTGAGCGTAAATTTTATCGCGTGAAGATTGCAAACGAGCGACTTGGCCACCTGATATTTAATAAGTGGAAGTGTCTAACTGTAGCATGGTTGCGTATTTGTGTATAGTAAAACATAACTGATATGGCTTAAAAGAAATAAAAATAAAATAGCTATTAAAAAATTTCGTGTTCGTAAGGTTTTTAAATCATTTGTAGGTCAATGCATCCATTTCTATAATAAATTACCTGACGAAGTTTTAAAGTTACCACTTCCAGTACTTAAAACTTACTTGAAAAAGTCGCTGATGTCTAAAGCTTACTATAGGGTCGAGGACTATCTATCAGATAAAAGTGCTAGGCCTAAACTAAACACCCAAATAACTTAATAATAACTTAATCGTAAGAAATATATACTTAAACATTGTATATTGTCTAGGGGACACGGTTTCTGTAGGAGAATGTATCGAAACTTTTTATGTAGTTGTATTACACCATCATAATTAAGTATAATTTTCATAATTATTTTCTATTACTTACTACTAATTAGTTCTGGAGAAAATTCAGAGTTTTGACACATTTTCCTGCTCAACTACGCGTGAATACATTTATTTCTTATCGTATGTTAGATTCATTGTTTTATATAATGCTAGGTTAAGTTTTAAAATTGTATATTTAAAAAAACGACTAACTGTTGAGTTTCTTGCGGCGCTTCTTCTCAGCAGTGGTCTCTTGCGAAGCGCTGGTAGATTTTTGACGTGTAAAAGTGCCCGTGCGGCCTACTTACTGAATAAACATCTTTTATCTTTTTTTATCTTTATCTTTTTACCGATCTATGGCGCAGAAGGTGAATTTTCGAAGCGCGTGAACCAATCAGCGTGATCTAAGCTTTGCGCTTCTGTATTCTGTGCTTATATTGTTTATTTGTAACACCATGTTCACGCGCGCTCGCTTCTCATCCATTCAGTCAAACGTGCATGAGTGAGATGGAAAACATAGCTGCAATTTAATTCGCACTTTATTACGTACTTACTTTACTTAATGTAACTTAGTTTTAAGTACTATTATGTTTTTATGATTGAAAAAATGACCTTCTGCTGGTTTTTTTTGCGGCGCTTCTTCTCCGCATTGATAGTCTTGTCCGAAGCGCTGGTAGACTCACCCTATATTACCGATGTGTAAAAGAGCCCTCATGTGGCCTATTTACTGAATATATATTTTTTGTTTTTTTTTTACAACTCTGATCGTGGATTTTAGTCGTGCTTCCGGAAGTTATCGAAATCATTGTTCGTGTCTGCGCGATGGAAAATTCACGATATACTCGTATTATTATAAGATGTGTTCTACAGTATTAGCTTCTTCCCGACAAAATGCGGTTTATTTTCACTATCGTAATTCCCTCGAGAACTTTCAAAGGAGAACATTCATCCTTCATACATTTATGACCCTTTTTTTTTAGAGTTGTTACAAATTCTGTATCTCTGCCTACCCCACCCTGGGAATAAACGCGCGAGTTTATGTATGTATGTATGTAACATTCATCCTTCATACATTTATGGGCCTTTTTTATAAAGTACCGGCCAAAAGAAAATATTGGTGTACATCGCTAGAATTATTTATGTAACTGTCGGATCATTGCCTGACTTTTTATAGCGGTTCAGAATATCGACTTTTTCATAGCACAGTCACGGACTTTAATTGATGAGCCGTCATGGAACCCGTGTCACGGTAAACCGAAGATTATAATTTATAACCCAGCTTTCATGCCATAATAAAAGTTACTTAAAATAATTAATTCTTGCAATCTATACCAAATATTATTTTTGGCCTGTACTTTCGAAAAAGGCCCGATATGAATGATCTCCTTTTTCGGGATGAAAGTAGTCTATGTGTTAATCCATGGTATAAGCTGTTTCCATTTATAAATTCCATCCAAATCAGTCCAGCCGTTGCACTGTGAAGGAGTAACAAACTTACACTCATAATGCATATAACGCGATTACATCCCGTTTTAGATTTAAAACAGTAGGGTAACGGAACCAGTAATGGACAAGGATCATTGATGGACACCTTGATTCTTATTTTACCGAATATAAGGGTTATTCAATTGTTTTGCAACAATGAATTTAGAGCCGCATGAAATTTTACCCTGTATGTGAACATCGCAAAAGTTTTAAACAAACTATCTCCCTATTGACGTTAATATCATCCCTTACTTTACCGGATTAAGGCTAATCCTCATTTATCTTACAAACTATGGATTTTCCAGTAACCGTCACGCACACGTGTGGAAACATAAGTGGGTAAGTAACCGGTGAGGGCCCGGGGGACCCTTTGACGGGGGGAGGGGCTCCGGACGTTAAAGGTTAAAGTACAGCTTTATTGCACGGTTTAGTTTCGGTAAAAGCGGTACGTTATTAACGTAACAGTTTTTAAATTATAAAATTGAAATAGTCAAAGCGATAGAATTGTCATTTCGTATAGCAGATAACGATTAAGACTGCGCCGAGCGTACGCCGGATGTACAGTGGCGCCCTCATTACTATTATTCTGTTTTCTAATAAACTAATGTATTTTCTTGAAATTGGTCGGTAGGTTTTTGTACTACAAATAAAAACACAACTCATAGGGTATATCACATAGTTTGATAACAATTCACCTTCGAGTTTTCAACTTAACGGAAAAAGTGGCCACCTTTTCCCGTTAAGCTGACTACTCAAAGGGTAATTGTTATTAAAGTTTGTTACGTATCCCATAAATTGTGTTTTTACACAACAATCGCATTGTTTGAAGCGACCTTTTTTTTTGAATCGTCAATAAATTGAGTATGAAACATTTTACCCCGCGTGGTTGCCGGGTTAGAATAGTGCCACTCCATGTCTTCCCGTGGATATCGTAAGAGTCGGCTAAGAAAATAAAGGCGTATAGTACTGTTAGGCGATGGGCTTGCAACCTGTCACTAATACACTAAGTAAACTTCTTATCTTACTTCTTAATCTTAGCCTAAGTGTGCAAAATGTGGTTACAGAATTATCAACAAGTTTTTAGAGTTGTTGGTAATTCTGTAGCTCTGCCTACTCTCTCTGTATGTATGTATGAATGAAAAAAAAAATCTGCATAAATAAAGAATTTGATTTGAAAACTAAAAACATCCCTTTGTTAATAAGAACATACGCATTACTATTTTCGTTTACAAAAAACAAAAACGAAACATTTTAATTTAATCTGGCAATCTTGCTTCCCAGGTCCCGAGATTCATTTTATTATTCAACCGCACACACCCGAATAAGTATCATCTGCAATCTCAACGCTAATGGGGACCCAAAAACGTTCGTCGGCTCGTAAAAGTACCCTGGCGTACCCGAGCGGACCCCTAGGTGTTATTCTGGAGTAAGCATCTGTTCCCCAAACTTGATAATTTCGCGTAACATTTTTTCCTGTTGCGTTTTTCCCCGTTCCTGATTATACTAGCGTTTATAATACCAGATAAAGCTACCTGTTATGTTATGAGTTATGATGTAGTCCACGCATTGTATACTCTTTTGGTAATCACATTAACAGGTCGCAATCTAGATAGTGTTAGATTTTTTTTTTTGCGACCGTTGTTTTATGTGTGTAATTCCGTGTCTGTACCTAAAGATGATTTTTAAATTCTTATTCAATGATACCTTAATTGTCATAGTTCGTAGACTTTTTTATACATTTACAACATGACATCTTGTTACCGCCATATTGAATTTTAATTACTGGCATAGTGAGTTTTAAAAGGGGTATCATTAAATTCCGGCAACGCATTGGTGACGCCTCTGGTGTTGCAAATGTCCATAGGCGGCGGTGACCACTTCCCATCAGGTGGGCTGTCTGCCTGTTTGCACGTCGACGGCAATAAAAAAAAAAAAAAGTGACACACATAATTAAGACAAATCGAATGACATAAGATTCATCAAAATCTATTGACATGTTTAGTTCCTAGAACGCCACAAACAAGCAAACATACATACATAGGCTGATAAACACAATATCCTCCTCCTTCAGCAGTCGGGTCAAAAAAGGACAGTCAGCAACAAAATGTTAACACAAAAATATTTTTTGACAGTATCTTCACGTTAAGGGTTCATATTCTCAACGGTAAAGCGACAGATAATAACCATCCGTGCAGGATCGTTATGACGATAATAAAATCAACCCGCGACTGGTGCTCATTTTATTGTAGTATTATTACGAAATCGTAGCCTGATAAACGACGTATGTCCTTGTTAGCTATGACAATTGTAACGTTATAAATAGTTAAATAACGTTGCACGCAGCATGGAAGATGGATGTGAGATACTTTCTTATGTTCGATAATATACAATTACTAGCGACCCGCCCTCGCTTCGCTTCGGTTTATGTGACTATTTAAACTGTTTTAATATATAAAAACCTTCCTCTTGAATCACTACACCTATTGATGAAAACCGCATTAAAATCTGTTGAGTAATTAAGAAGGTAACAGACGGCGGAAGCGGCTTTGTTTTACACAAAGATGAACGGAGTATACTTCTATATGTAGACTTAAGCCCTTTTACGCTTGATCTTCGGAAGAAAAGCCCTTTCTACTAGGACCCCAGCTGGAGAACTAGTGAAAACGAGTATAAATCGATATAACTCGTAATAAAAAGGGTGTCTACCTAAACGGTGTATACTAGACTTTAAGACTGCACCGAGCAAACGTCGAGCGTCCAGTGGCGCCCTCATTACTATTATTGTGTTTTCTAATTAACTAAAGAATCTCCTTGCAATCAGACGATACTTTTTTGTAGCGCAAATAAAAACACAATTTATGGGATACGTAACAAACTTTAATAACAATTACCCTTTGAGAAGTCAGCTTAACGGGAAAAGGTGGCCACTTTTTTCCGTTAAGTTACTCATACTCATACTCATTTATTTATTGCATTACGTGTATACGTGATCTTAAAAATATATTTTGTCCAAACATAAACCCTGTAAGGGCGCTGCAATCAACTCAATAAAAACTACGTTATTAAAAATCAAATTCAAACATGTCATCATAATTACAATTAACTAAGTAGGTACTATAAATTAAATACTAAATATAAATGCTGATTATTGTATTATCATTCGTAAAAATATTAGAACTTACATTATGAATTAAAAGTCACTTAACTAACTTAACTTTTTTTTTTTATTTTATTTATGTTTCTATTTTTAACTTTAATTTTGATTTTAATTTTTAATGTTTGTGCAATAATTATGGAAAATGAATTTTCTGAAATAAATAATTTTGAATTTGAATTTGAATTTGAATTATGATGTCAGCCTATTACATTAAGTAGTCAAAGTAACGATTTCAATAAAATAAAATTAAACAATTGCCAATTTGTAAAATTCCAAACAATGTCATAACTACCGTTGATAACTCAAAGGTGAATTGTTATTAAACTTTGTGATATACCCTATAAGTTGCGTTTTCATTTGTAGTAGAAAAACCTACCGACCAATTTCAAGAAAATACTTAAGTTTATTAGAAAACACAATAATAGTAATGAGGGCGCCACTGTACATCCGGCGTACGCTCGGCGCAGTCTTAAACCCTTTTTCAGTTGATCTTCAGGAGACTTATACCCTTTTTCACTTAGACCCCAGTATCATTCTAATGTCGTTATCAATCTTTGAAGCACTTAACCTTTCTCATTTTATTATTATCAAATTAATTAGGTGTTATTAAGTTTTATTACAAGCGTTAAAACACGTTATAAACTAATTAATTTTCGTATTAAAAAAGCAATTCTGCTTGAGCATAGTGCTTATTAAGAATTTATGGAGTTTAAAAAGAATTTTATGCTTCATCGGAAAATGAGCGGCTTACAAAGAACCAGGACATCGATATACCTATTATCATTAAAATTATGTTAATATATGAATATGAATTTTAAACGGGTATGAAGTGTTTTATCTACTCTCATATCGTAAATTTCTTATTATAAACATCAAAACGGATTTATATTGGCATACTTTATAAACACAATACAGAATTAAAAAAAAACACTTTATAACATTATTTATTTTACAAAATAATGTTATAAAGTAATTTTTTTACCATTACGATACAAGTTAATCCAAAAAGTTAATATCACCAACGACGTTCCATTTCTATATCAATTATCATATCACTACATAGAATAAAACAAAGTCGCTTCCCGCTGTCTGTCCCTATGTATGCTTAGATCTTTAAAACTACGCAACGGATTTTGATGCGGTTTTTTTTAGTAGATAGAGTGATTCAAGAGGAAGGTTTTTATGTATAATAAATTTTGTTTTATGTACGTGT
Organism: Acleris laterana; assembly: GCA_963966035.1. Classification (NCBI taxonomy): domain Eukaryota; kingdom Metazoa; phylum Arthropoda; class Insecta; order Lepidoptera; family Tortricidae; genus Acleris; species Acleris laterana. The sequence goes on along the minus strand of OZ014438.1, from coordinate 701,711 downwards.
GTTATAGAAAACTCAAATAAACCGAAGCGAAGCGAAGGCGGGTCGCTAGTTTTTGTATAATGGAATGAACAGCTTTCATTCCAATTTTTACTTGTCCGTGACAGCGCCCGCTTTAACGCATGCGCGGTGATGTGCTAGGTTTTAGCGCCATTCATTGAATACGTTTTGTTGTAATGTATTGTATGAGAGTAGATAAAGTAGTGTATGAAACTGCACATAACTAGGTATTAAAACACTCGCGTGATACTATTAAGAACCTCGCGTAGCGGCTCGGTTCATAAACACACACTCGTGTTTTAATATTATAACACACACTCATTATGCAACAATTTCATAAACTACTATTAATAAACAGGTTGAAATTAACTATAATTAGTAGAAAATGTTACATTCATCACATCATTCATTAGTTCACAATATAAATAGGAGCCATAATTAGAGTTTATAGCGGAATTTAATTTATGTTGGCCATTAAATGGGCACAAACTGCAGTTTTTTTACCCGGTTTCGGGGTACTCGTAAATGTGCACCCGAGTGAGATAGGCCTAGCACGAAATTTTTTTCGGGATAATAAACGTCAGATCCATACGAAAACTGTCATTTTAACTCGGGCTACTGTCTTAACCCAGTGTAAAATTCTCTGTGCGAGTGGCCTTAAATTATTTTGTAGAAACTTGTTTTTAAAATTTGAAACAGCGTTTTATGCATAACTCGGCAAATTGAGTTATCGAGACTTACTAGCTTTTGAAACGGGGCAGCCGGACAGCGATTCAGCATTTCATCCGTAAACTTCGAGAAATCCAACTCAAGCTCTACATCTAGGGCTTTGAAAACACCGTCATTGCCAGTTAGCAACGCCGAGAGCCGATCCGCTGAGAGCTAAGACGGGGAGATCTGATAAACGGAATAATCTGTGGTATTGGGATGATTCCAAGAACCCTAAGGCTGCGTTTGCACCAGAGATGTGCGACGTAGCTAAGCGGCGCGAGGCTGTGTAACGAGGTGTAACGGTGTGAATGTTTCTATCAAAGATGTGCGACGTAGCTGAGCGGTGCGAGGATGCGTAGCGAGGATGTGTAGCGGGCTCTTTTTAAATAAGCGGGCGGGGTGCGGTGAGGCGGGAGCGGAGCCTGACGCGCCGCCTCGCAACACATTCCTCGCACACTCCCTTCTTTTGTTTTGTGCGCTTCGCTGAGCTGTTTCCACCAGAGCTAAGCTAAGCGAGGATAGGTAAATGAAGTGTTTCTATTGAATCATGACAAACACATCCCTCGCAACGCATCCTCGCACATCTCTGGTGGAAACGCAGCCTAAGCAATCTGAATTGAAGACTATTTTAATAGATTGAAACTCCAAGTTATACTCAGAGAGTGTAGGCAGGTCTATCACCTGCAGTAAAAGGTCCTGAGCTGGAAGGCACCTGCTGTGTTCCAGGGTGCCCTCAGCGGAGTAGGCGAGGAGCCTTGTAAAAGCCCTCGCCGGAAAGCGATCCCAAAGGGCGTCCGCTATTGAGGGGGCTACGTTTTGGCGCTATAGCGGTCCCGTAGCCCCCTCCTAAAGCGATTGGCGCAATGCCCCGGGGTATTAAGTCCGTGCAAGTTGGACGTAACCCGCTCAGGCCCGGGTCAAAAAATAAAAAAGGCAATAATATACTTTTCACTTCTCATGCTCTTAAAATGTTACTTTAGTCTCTGCACATCGGGACTAAAACTCTTTAGGGATTAAAGTAATATTTTTTTAATTTATTTTGGAAACTCCTAAACAGCGAATCACGGTGTTTGCGATTATCGCCATGTCCAGTGATTGTGTATGGACCATTTTTTGAGCGTGGAAATAACCACAAAATGGCAACTGTGCAAAAATATAAAAAAAAACAATTGCATTACGTGACACGATTAATGATTACGAACATGAATCTATTAAATTATATTAAGGAGGATTCATTTTATGATGCATGGTCCAATTAGTAATAAAATAGTTTTCAAGTTTGAATCTGTTGGCTAAATATGCAAGCATTCAAAACGTCACTTTACAACAAAACAAATCCGAGAAACAATTTTGTAAGAAACTTTGTTATAATCAATATTGTAATTTTGTATATGTAGAACGTCGTTTTTTTCCTCGCATTCAAAGTGAAAAGTAGAGTGTTTAACGCGAGACTAAACAACCATAATGACATTAATGACACTCGAACTATAGCCACCCGCGCTCCGCTTGTGTGACTAAACATCTCGTGTCATTATGGCTTGTTTTAGTCCCTTGTTGAACAATCTACTATTTAATCTGGGACCAACTTCTGTGAAACCGGCTGATTGCTTTTAGTATGGGAGGTTCAATTCTTTTCTACCGATTTTCATATTAGACCCGTAGTAAAAGTTGATCGTAATCATAGGTTGATCAAGAAAATAACATTTTGCATTACGTCTTCGGTGCCAAATTAACGCTCGTGACCGTACACTTACTTTTTGAATTCCTTGACTTTTCTATGTACTTAACGCTAACAAATAAAATAGTATATTGTGTATTAAGGGTGGTAAAGAAAGAATTACAAACGAGAGTCTGTTAGAAGCCCGAAGCCGTAGGCTGAGGGCTTTAATGACTCGAGCTTTGTATTTCCTTTACCACCCGTGTAACATACAATGTTTTTCATCACAATTGCGAGGAAATGAAATAAAATCAGACAAAAGATCATATTTTTAACTTATTAGCGGCAGACTACATCATTGTCTGTGACTTACCACAGATAATGTCAAACGTGTTCGGAGTCCGATTCTAGTGACATATGAGATCAATAGTTTATTATGCGAGATTGTTAGGAAATAGTATTCAACTGACATTTCATCTCGAATGAAACTTCATATCGAATGGCACAAGAATTGGGGTCCTGACGTATTGTGATAGTTTGAGTCCACGTCTAACATTTAAAAAAAAAGCTATTACGCACTTAAGTAACGTAATGGTAAAAAAAAGGCCCGTGGGTATTATTTTGGATTTACGGTCGATTTTTCTAGCATGTTAGGACACTATTTACGAGCAAGTGTGATGAAAAATAAATAACTTGTATAGAGCCCCGCGATATCCGGGTTTTACGTAACTAAGCACATTAAAGAATAACGGATCTCTCACTATGGGAGGGTGTTGCTAGGTCACGTTGCCATAGTAACGGAGCGAGGGACCTGCTCTGTTCCAAACGGCTTTAAGGCATCTCGCTTCAATATTCCAATTTGATCGTAGCTGAGAACATCACCCTTCTACGAAATACCAAGATGAGCTGGACAAAAGTAGATTAAAATTGACTTTTTCTAGTTTGATTTTGGTTATCTAGCCTTCTTACAATAGGCTAAGTAAAGTTTTTGGAAGATATGTATATTATATTTATTTTCGATAGTCGTCATCCTAAAGATCATGAAATTGCGGCTCTTTTATTTTTATTTCCTCTAATATTTTAGAAATATTTTTTTTAGTTATGAAGTTGACATTTGTACACTTTAATGACCGACTAGCTGGTTGCCTTCGTACTTAACGAAAAAGAAAAAAAAACACTTCTATATCTGTGATTGTCAAATCAAATCAAAGTAAACAAACGATTCAATACAACGGGTCTTTTCTGTTTGCTTGTGTTTCATGTGATCAGTGTTTTTAGAAATATTTTTAACGATCTCAGAACGAACTCCGGACTTTCGTTTTGCCGCTTTGCTCTAAGACCTTTGCACGATATTTTGGTCTACGATTTATTTTCGACCCCTTTGGCACTTCTTCTTGGACACCGATTTCTTCCTTTCTCGACGACTCTTGCTCTGCTTTTTGATAGCCACGAGAGCACTTTTGAATTGTACAATCCACGCAATGAATTCAGGCAATCCCACACGGACTGTGGAAATGGAGTAGGTATTACAAAGATTTACTTGAATTTACTTATTTGAATTGAACCGTTTGTTTACTTTGATTTGATTTGACGTTGACAGATATAGAAGTGACAGTTTTTTTTTCTATTTCATTAAATACGAAGGCAACAAGCTTGTCCGTCATTAAAGTTTACAAATGTCAACTTCATAAGTAAAAAAAAGATTTCTAAAATATTAGAGGAAATAAAAGTAAAAGAGCCGCAGTTCCATGATCTTCAGGATGACGACTATCGAAAAAAAATATAATTTACATCTCTTCCAAAAACTTTACTTACCCAATTACTCAAGTTTTTTTAATTGGAGAATACTTATGTCAATTTTACATCCATACTAATATTATAAATGCGAAAGTGTGTCTGTCTGTCTGTCTGTTACCTCTTTACGCTTAAACCGCTGAACCGATTTAGGTGAAATTTGGTGCAAAGATAGTTTGAATCCTGGGAAAGGAGATAGGATAGTTTTTTTCCCGAAATTCATCCCCTAAGGGGGGCTATGGAGGTACGACATAAACGAGTTCCACGCGGACGGAGTCGCGGGCAAAAGCTAGTCTACAATAAAAACCGATTCATGTAACAAAAACAGTTCAGAAAGATAATACACTCGCGGTCAAATAATTCGGGTCAGAGTGCGTTTTTCATACAAACGAGGCTATTTCGAAGCCTTGGTTCCTCGCCAGGGGATGCTTGTGGTGAAATCTGATGATGGATACCCCGAGCATACAGGACTTCCAGGACACCCAACTGATTGAATCTGCGGCTAACCCCGGAATTGTGCATCTTCAGAAAAACATCTAAAATGACAATAAAATGTAAGGAAATCCAAGTGCTGACCCAAACTCTGTCGCTGTGGTGTCAACTGATTGTGCTATCAGTTAGGTATCTTAAGAACTTTTGACCTCCTCTATTGAACCTTGGAGTATCCACCATTAAACCTCACTCAAAACAACCCCTGGCTAGGGACCAAGGCTAAGGCTATTTCGAATAGCCTCGTTTGTATGAAAAACGCACTCTGACCCGAATTATTTGACCGCGAGTGTATTTTGAATAGCTATAAAAATATGTAAAACATAATTTAACATGGAGTTTATATGGCCGACGTGTCACATGCCGTCACACGGCATATCTGATATCTCTGTCTAATCGCTGTCTAATTACTATTTTAAAATGCTGCTTATATCATCCGTATTTCTAGGCAGATTTTAATTTTAATTTCACTTTTGGTTATCTCTTTTACAGTTTTGTCATATTCTGTTGAGAAACGCGATTTAAACTTCATACATATTATTACTTATTCTTAACTGACGAGTTAAGATCATTTTGTATTCAGTGAAAAACCGCTTTAACCCATTATCGCCCAAAAGTAAACTGTCTATTTTTTTTGTTTTTATTGCAACAATAATAACCAGTAACCTACGAACTAATAATATTTATTAAGAAAATCCAAAATTAAATAATTCCTTTTTTTTTGCTATAACTAGCTTTATTAACATCTAATTCGATTTTCTTAATGCATAATCAATTTGTCATAAATTAAGAGACATGTATGACCATATTGAGCAATGATATCAATTGAGACTCCAGAAAAACCACTGAAATCTCAGTTTTATTAGCTGTACCCGTGCGAGTACAGTAGGCGTTAAAGGGTTAATACCGTGTTTTCTCGTGGTCCCTTGATTTGTCTCATTAACGGGACAACGAGGGAGAACCGTTTCTCGTACTCCCATTAGTATATACGGTTGTGGAAATTTTCGTCCTATATATAGAATATAATACAATACGTAGGTCGGTTATGTTAGTTTCGCAGCAGGCCCGAAAGGCCACACCAGTCAGAAACTGGAGCTCCGCAGCGCAGCTACGTCGACACGAATTCATTTCAAATTAAGAAACACGCATACCTATTATAGTATAAACTGTAATTTGATTGAATGGGACTCGGAGAAATATTTGATGGGACAAATCAATGGACCACGAGAAAACACGGGCAACCCACATGAGCGAGCCTAGTGCAGTCAAGGACTTTAATTGTTAAGCCACTATGGAACCCTGTCGCATAACGTTGATCATTAATTTTAGCGTAATTTCTTTCATATGGTTTGACGCTGTCATTATGACAGGGTTCCATAGTGGCTTAACAATTAAAGTCCTTGACTGTACGGTTGCGATTAGTGATGTGCCGGCGGTAACTTACTCGTTACCAGTATAATACCATTTGGTAAAATACTCAGTAAATTACCAATGCTACCGGTAATATTACCAGAAGCGGACATAGAGATCGTGTATTTCTGTTTTGTTTTCTTTATTCATTTATTAAATACAGGGTGTCGGATCACTAGTGGTCCAAATGAGAAAATTAAATAGAACACACCAGGGCTACCAAAAACACACCCATGTTTAGCGATTTTTAGTACTTTCGGAGATATTGATAAAACTCAAAAACTCATCAAATTGATGTATTATTTAAATATTTTTTCAGTGGTTTCTTACATGGATACAATCATTATGAACTTAGAATGTTTTTAAAGCTACTTGCCAGTTTTTGTGTAATCACGCAAAGCTACTTTCTCCATACTAAGTGAACCCCATGTTAGTTTTTCATCTAGTTACAAGTGTAATTATTGTAACGATGACTGTGTATAATTTAAAAAAAATATATTCTTTTATTTATACTTACTTCGGTATCCGGTTTTCACGTGATGGATATGTATGAAGTATAAATATGAGGGAGTAATATTCCCGGTGACATTGGTAAAATACTCGGAAATATTAAGTATTTTACCATTAACATTGGTAATATACTAAACTACTAAACCCATCTTATCATTATGAGTTAAAAAGGGTCCGTCTGGTACTAAAATAGTATAAACATGTATAAAAACATAGGTTATATGTACGAAATTTGAATGTTACCGTATATTACCGCTTTTTGGTAATGTTTCTGGTAGCGTTACTGGTAAAATACCCGCTTCGAGTAAGTTACCGGTAACGGCACATCACTAGTTGCGATTATCGCGTGACAAAACGAGGATAAAATATTCGACACCCTCGTACTTAGATTCATGTCAAAAAGTGACGGACGTTTTATCCACATTTTATCACGCAGCCATACTAAAGTCGAGTCCAGAATTAGGCGAACTAACTTGACAGTTCATTGTACACTAATGTTACCACAGTTTGGCTGGTGCTGTCAATATCGATAGCTAATCGAACACATAACGGATTTGGAATTATCATCGACGATATACAGTGTGTTACCAGCACCCAGGCTTTTTTTAAAGTAGGTTAAAATAACGTATATCTGTAACGTAACTATGACATTAATTTAATTAATAAACAACTTTTCAGGCTTTGTTAACTTTCTAACAAAATGTTAATTGCCAGCAATGTAAAGCACAGCAATTTGACAAGTGTAAATGACAGTCGACGGCTACTTTGATTATTATGATCTGCCCCCTACCACGACATGCCTTGTACCAAGCAACAGCGATACTGATAACGATGAACACGCAGCACATGCACTACATTAAAAATGGACAGTATGTAAGAAAATAATTGTGAAGTTATTTTAATTATTTTTTAATTGATAATACTTGCAAACAATTGCTAAAGCAACGTATTATCGGCAGTTTTAATAAATGCCCGCATGCCGGTAACACACTGTAACACCCCAAAATCGGGTTGTCATTTTTTCTTTGACATACTTACAGTCATCCTTTCTTTTGTGTATAGCGTTTTGCTGTATAGCACTTTCATATTTGCAAGAAAGATAGGGATGAATGCTATATGTATGTTACATTTACTGTACCGTACTAGCCCGACAGAAACCATCTAAAAGGATCACAATGGCCTGTTGTAATAAGACAGTGATTTTTGTATTTTATTCCTAATTTGAGCAGTAATATCGAAAATATCCGCTTTAAACCGTAGGTACATCCTTCATAAGTTCGTCCCTATTTGGCAAATATGTATGAGTGTGAAAGTTTCGTCGACCATTACTTGATAAAATATAAATAGAATCAGATTTATAGAAAGCACAAGATTATATCGACATATTTGTGTTGACATAAACCTATCACTATTTATTTTTTCCTATGTCTGGCAACATTTTCGGCTGTCAAGTTAGTTCGCGTAATTCTGGACTCGACTTTAGGCCCCCAGCATCACAATCCAAATTAAAAGGCAAATCGATTACCGTCTTTTACCGACGACATAACATACGTAAACAGACACATGTCAAACAGGCACTCGAAACCATTTTCGAATCACGATTTAAAACGCGAAGCAAAAGTGATAACGGTATTCAAAAATGTCTGGCACTTTTTCCGCAATAGTTGTTTGTTTTTTTTCGGCTTATTTGAACGTTTTGTGTCATTCCGCTCGCCCGTTACGTTATTTCCCTTTCATTGTAAACTGATGTTGGCAGCCGTTACGGTAAAATGGAATGATTTGCGAATGTAAGTCATTGACCTTTACACCTTCTTTACATAGTTTTAAACAAAGCCACTTACCGCCATCTGTGTCCGCCATGTGCGGTCACGAGCGTTAATTTGGAACCCATTTAAAGAAAAATGTGCTTGAAGTCGTCAATGTCATTAGAGATGTCAAGTCATTTGTAACTTTTAGGAAACTCAACTTTATTGTTGTAGAATGTTAAATTGACTTTGGACATAAGGTGGGTACCAAATATGATCTCCCGACTGTACTATCTATACTTCTATAGTGAGGTAAAGTTGGTGACGTTGTAAGGGGTGATACCTGAACCTACAAAACCGATTTAAAAAATTATTTTACAGATAGAAAGCCACGTTATTTGTTAGTGAGTAGACTATATTAAATTACATTAACCCAAAAAAAATAAGTGGACACGGGACAGCTTAGTCTATACTAATATCATACTCGTAAAGAGACGATTTTGAAAATTGTTTAACCAATAGAAACCAAATTTTTTTTGTGTCATTGGCTATAATATAACCCAAAAAAAAAATTGCTCAACGAAGTGGACATGGCAACAGCTATTTTTACATAGTATAAAATGAAGTCACTTCCGCTGTCTGTCCACTTTCAGACACATATTGTATAAGTACGAGAGTGACGGATGCTTTATCCACATTTTGTCACACGATGAACGCAACCATACTAGGGCGCTGGATAAAAAAATATATGAAAGTTTTGAACTAAATATTGTAGCAATCAAACAAACAAGTGATGGAAGAAACTTATAAATACGTTCTTTAAATACACCTTCGTTTTCTTAATAACCATAAAGTCCATAAATCTTAAAAATGAAGCCAAATTGATTATACAGGGGGCGTAAAAATGTAAAGCATGTAATCCAAGAGGAAAATTCGTTAGACAAGCAATTGATTCAAATTAAAATTGGTCGGAAATTTTAAATCACGCCGAGGCGCCGGTTAATCCGAGGTAATCTTTTAGAAATTACATAATGTAAGCGCTAATAAATCGGGGTTCCTTATTAACAGAGGGTTCCGCAGATTAAGGGGCAGTGGGGGTTGGGTGGAACCCCCTTGCGAGATAAATTAATTATCAAAGACGCGATCAAAAGTGGTCGGTTGGTAAAGTGTTTGCTTACCAGGTTTCACACTTGCTAGATATTAATAGGGAATAGGGGGAAGGGGATAGTAAACTAGTGTGTGAGAGAGAGGGAGTTAAAAAATAAATATTACAACTAGGTATAGTTAAATAAAATAAGATTCATAATGAAATGAAACTAATACTTCAACTTCTCTAATCATATTAAGACGGACCGTGCGTAATCTTCAAAGGTTATTGATAATTTTAGGCCGCGTTCAATTTGTTGAGAACAATTATATCGTTTGCCGTCTCATCTCAAGAGCGACAGAGTGAAAGGGAAGCCCGGGGTAAATCACTATTGTTCCGGACTAGGGTGCAAGAAGAAACCTCTAGTGATCGGAATATTAAAAATCATACTGTAGATAGAATTCCAATTTTAAACCGTTTTCTCGTTTAATCGGTTATGTCAGCGTTTTTTTTATTAACATTCATAAAGATTATAGTTTTTACTAATTAATTATCATGTAAAAGTCACCAAAATATTAATTTAAAGCGGAGTTGGCGGTTTTTTTTTCGATTAAAATTCTGTCTAAAATATCGAAAAAAAATAGTAATTTCGACATAATTTCGGTAGTCAGTGTTAATTATAAGTGCATTAATTGCACTTTGGTTGCATGAAATACTTTAAATTATAAGTAGGTTTAGAACTTTTGGTTACATTATCGTGGTTTTAGAATCAATGGAGTCGATATTTCCTATTTTTTATAATACTTACAAAAAAAATATATACCGCTAAACTAATTTAAATTAACTTTGGTATGGAGGATATCTCTGCTGTGAAAGCTTTAAAAACAAGCAAATACGATAAATAAATAGGTATATTATAAATCGAACCAAAACATGTATTTAGTTTATATTGAAATATGACAATACTGACGGCCAAAATCAAAGTGGTATGTTTATAATAATTAGGAAATAGCGACTTCATGGGTTCTAAAACCATGATATGCCACTAAATGTAGTAGTACTATTGATAAGTTTCCGCCTCTAACAGTCAATAAGTAGACGCGTGCTTAAAATAATAAATTTACATGACATTACGCTCATAAGCCGTCTGGCGTCTCACCCCAAGGACATGCGGAAAGGGAAGCCCGGGGCGACTTCCTAACTGGGCTCAGGAGGTGTGAGCCAATTGACGGCTCTATTGATCCGTAGGTATAATAATAATCATGCTGTAGATTGATTATATGGATAATGACTAGGGTTAGGACTTTTTTGGCATATCGTTGTTCTAGAATCCATGGAGTCGCTATTTCCTAATTATTATAAATATACCACTTTGACTTTGCCCTTCAGTATTGTCATATTTCTAAATAAATTAAATACAATTTTAGTTTGTGGTTTAATCATACCTATCAAGTAATACCTATATTTTTGAATATTTGTAACGCTTTCACGGCGGAGATATCCTCCATACCGAAATTCATTTAAACTGGTTTAGCCATTGATTGACGAAAGAGATATACAGATCGAAAGTGAGTGGACGGGCCGGAAGGGGCCCTAGGCGTACTTTTTCGAGTCAAATCGGAGAAATACTGGAAAAGGGCCGAATCTTAAGTACCCGAAACTGACGTGCGTGCAGGACTCGATGATAAATGTGGAAGAAGCGAAAGAAATTTGTCAAGATCGTAGCAAATGGAAAGAAGTGGTCTCTGCCTACCTGACATTCTACAACAATAACGTTAAGTTTCCTAAAAGTTACAAATGACTTGACATCTCTAATGACATTGACGACTTCAAGCATATTTTTCTAACCGACAAAAAACGATGGAAAGAAATTATTCTCTACATCTGCACATACGTTTTACTTATAACGCCCCCCCCCCCCCCTTTTGTCGGGGTTAAGGTCGTAACTCGAAACCTTTTGAATGTTTGATTTGAATAATATTCTTGTAAAATAAATGGATATTCTAAGAAACACAAGGAAATTCCACAGACGCCACACACCCTACGGCAGGGGTCAGGGCAAAAAATACGAAGGGCGTGCCACTACAGAATTTGATTAGAAAATCGTCTTTTTACCACTGACAATGTTATTTTTGTTATAATAATAAATTAATAAAAAATAACCATCAAGGGCCGATACGTCTCACAGATTGACCTAGTCCCAAACTAAGCTCTAGGCTGGTATATAAATACGATAAACACAAAAAATTCTCTCAAAAAACAACATTAAGTATATAATATTACATAAACTTATTCTTTATTTATAGTACTTTATTTGTAGTTGAGTAAATATTATATATAAAAGATAAATAAAAGATAAAAGATGTTTATTCAGTATGTAGGCCGCACGGGCATTTTTAAACGTCAAAAATCTACCAGCGCTTCGCAAGAGACCACTGCTGAGAAGAAACGCCGCAAGAAACTCAACAGTTAGTCGTTTTTTAAATATACAATTGGGTAAGTAAAGTTTTTGGAAGAGATGTAAATTATATTTTTTTTCGATAGTCGTCATCCTGAAGATCATGGAACTGCGGCTCTTTTACTTTTATTTCCTCTAATATTTTAGAAATCTTTTTTTTAGTTATTGTGTTGACATTTGTAAACTTTAATGACCGACAAGCTTGTTGCCTTCGTATTTAATGAAATAGAAAATAAAACTGTCACTTCTATATCTGTCAACGTCAAATCAAATCAAAGTAAACAAACAGTTCAATTCAAATAAGTAAATTCAAGTAAATCTTTGTAATACTCCATTTCCACAGTCCGTGTGGGATTGCCTGAATTCATCGCGTGGATTGTACAATTCAAAAGTGCTCTCGAGGCTATCAAAAAGCAGGGCAAGAGTCGTCGAGAAAGGAAGAAATCGGTGTCCAAGAAGAAGTGCCAAAGGGGTCGAAAGCAAAGCGGCAAAACGAAAGTCCGGAGTTCGTTCTGAGATCGTTAAAAATATTTCTAAAAACACTGATCACATGAAACACAAGCAAACAGATAAGAGCCGTTGTATTGAATCGTTTGTTTACTTTGATTTGATTTGACAATGACAGATATAGAATACACAAGATACAATCCACGCGATGAATTCAGGCAATCCCATACGGACTGTGGAAATGGAGTATTACAAAAATTTACTTGAATTTACTTATTTGAATTGAACTGTTTGTTTACTTTGATTTGATTTGACGTTGACAGATATAGAAGTGACAGTTTTTTTTCTTTTTCATTAAGTACGAAGGCAACAAGCTAGTCGGTCATTAAAGTGTACAAATGTCAATTTCATAACTAAAAAAAAGATTTCTAAAATATTAGAGGAAATGAAAATAAAACAGCCGTAATTTCTTGATCTTTAGGATGACGACTATCGAAAATAAATATAATATACATATCTTCCAAAAACTTTACTTAGCCTATTATAAAACTTAACCTAAATAGCATTATATAAAACAATGACTCTAACATACGATAAGAAATAAATGTATTCACGCGTAGTTGAGCAGGAAAATGTGTCAAAACTCTGAATTTTCTCCAGAACTAATTAGTAGTAAGTAATAGAAAAATAATTATGAAAATTATACTTAATTATGATGGTGTAATACAACTACATAAAAAGTTTCGATACATTCTCCTACAGAAACCGTGTCTCCTACAGAAACCGTATTATAATCCAACCGCGATACCGCATTTAAAATAAACTTATACGCTGTCAGTTCTTTTAAGGCTTATCGAGTCCCTCGCAAAATTATCGCCTGTCCTTTATACATTTCTTAGAAAGACAGCTCCATCGAGAATTCTCTTTAAACATAAAAGCAGTAAATAAATGCGGGTGGTAGGACCTTGTGCAAGGTCCGTCCGGATCGCTACCACCATCTTATCCATTAACCTACCGCCAAACAGCAGTGTTCGCATTGTTGTGTTCCGGTTTGGGGATAAGACAGCCGGTGAAATGACTAGCATAGAGGCATTCCATCTTTGCCTCAGGGTTGGCAACGCATTTGCAGTCTTAGGATTGCATTGCAGTCTTGTGATTGCGAATATCTATGGGTCACAGTTTCCACTTACCATCAGGTGGTCTGTGTGCTCGTTTGTCTACTCGACGCCATAAAAAAAAAAAAAAAAGTAAAAGCTTTCAAAAACTACTTTCTCGACTTTCATTTCAACATTTTCCCCGTGCAATTTTCACAACTTCCTTTGAAGGCCGCCATAGTAACAACCGCTAAGTTCCTCTGTGTGCGGTCGAAGGGAAATTCAACAGTCTTATAGCTGAATACTCGTCACCTGAGAGAGAGTATGACTTTTTAAAAGCATCGATTTTTATAATCGCATTTCACATCAAAATGAGAAAAATACCGTAAAAGAGATCAGTTGGCCTGGTATGGCTGCGTCTATATCGCGTGTCAAATGTGTATAAAGCATCAGTCACTTTTTGACACGTGTACTTATTAACGTGTCAGAAGGTGACGGATGCCATATCCAAAATTTATAAACACAGCCATATTAGGCCTCCTGGGGCCACTAGGAAACAGGAGATCAAGCGGTGTTTCACTGAAAACAAAATGGTCCTAACTGTTAACTGCGGGTGGTAGGACCTTGTGCAGGGTCCGTCCGGATTGCTACCACCATCAAAATCAAATCAAATCAAATCATTTATTCTGTAAGTAGGCCCTGTAGGCACTTTTACAAGTCTGAGTCTACCAGCGCTTCCAAAGAGACCACTGTTGAGAAGAAGCGCCGCAAGAAACTCAACAGTAAGCCGTTTCTTAAAAATAAATCACTTATTACAATACTAAACTTAAGCTACATAATTTAAATGTCATAGGGATGTACAGGTCCCAGTAGTAATAATAATTAAATACATCAAAATGTCAGATTAAAATAAATAATACAATTTCGGAGATGTAAACAGGCTCCAGGTAATATAGGGTGAATCTACCAGCGCTTCGGATGAGACCATCATTGCGGAGAAGATGCATCTTATCCATTAACCTACCGCCAAACAGCAGTGTTCGTATTGTTTTGTTCCGGTTTGGGGATAAGACAGCCGGTGATATTGAGAAAACGGCTGACGGTTGAGTTTCTTGCCGCGTTTCTTCTCAGCAGTGGTCTCTTGCGAAGCGCTGGTAGATTTGCGACGAGTCAAAGTGCCCGTGCGACCAACTTACTGAATAAACATGTTTTGTTTTTGCTTGCCCATACTGACCTATCTTAATGTGCTACCCAGTATTTCACAAAAGGACCGCACCTACTCTAATTGTTCAACCGGCGCTGCCACCGAAGGGATAAAAATACCTACATCTCGCTGCTTAAATACAAAAACGCCATAAAACAAAAACAGATAAGTATATAGCATTCCGAATTTAAATGCTACACAAACACATTTTGATTTGTGGCCCTTTAGTATTTAAGCAACTATCTGTAGGTAGTTAAATTAGTACTTACTTCCTAATTGATAGGAAAGCATAGAGGGAGTATAAAAACGGTTAATAGAAATAGTGGTCTTCGCTATTACAAATGCCCTTCGTTAAAAAGAGTCGTCTATACATGACCGCTTTCGATTGAATTTCAAAATTGTACAGTCGACGCCATTAATATGTTTACACTTTAGTACCTTGTCTATGTAGCGTCATGTTTAAACTGCCATTTGAAATGGTCGTAGCGGGTAAAGTGACGAGGTACTAAAGTGTAAACATATTTATGGCGTCGACTGTACCACTTTTTCGGTGTGCCAATGTGTGACTCTGCATTAGTGTGCGTAAGTTTGCAGTCACGGTTTATCAATAATATTGGCTACAAGCTGTGTTGTATACAGAAGGAAAAGGTGGTACGCTTGACATTTGGCTACACGGTGTCTATGTTTGTCTATGTCAATGTGGTTGATCCTCAGGAAATCGATTATCTATCGATTTTCTGTGAACCTGCGTGACTAACAATCGTCTGCCGTGAGACCGCTAACGAGTCTATAATTAGACTGAAGTGATATCGCTGGGAAAGGCCTTATATTCTGTTACGAGTACTAATTGGAACACGTGCCATCATAACTTTTTTTTAAATGCTAACTATAACGTCGGTGAAACTGCAAAACAGCGCAAGTAACATTTCCACTAAGCAGCGAAATGTACCTTTTTAATAAGAAGGTAAGGTTAATTATGCTCTGGCACGATTTTTTTTGTTACGCGGAATTGGCATGTCACCGACGATATTACAAAACATCTGATAAAATTTGATCTAAGATCCATATAATTATTATAGACAATTGCCGTCTCAAGCCTATTATCTCAAGGTTCTAATACAGCAGATGCTTACATAAAACCAAATATTTTCTTACTTTGCACGTCTGTGTTTGGGTCATCAATTTACAATGTGTACTTACCAAATTTTAACTCAATCGGTTCAATAGTTTCGGAGAAAACTGGTTGTGACAGTCCGTCTGTCTGTTAAATTTCGTATGAATATGGCACAAACCATAAAAAAAACAAATCGCTCAAAGGTTAACTGGAAGAGATCCCTTAAAGGGATAAGTTCGCCTTTGTACATCCCTGTTATATTTTATGTCTATTTTATAATTGTTATCTCTTGATTGTACAATAAAGTGTTTACATACATACATACATACAAATACTAAATGGTCAAGTATGCGTTGGGCTCACGCTGATTGAATATAATTAAATATACGGTATAGATTTTTTTAATTAAAAAAGTGCGCGTCCAATTCTGTCTATCCTGTAGACAAATAACCCTATTTGTCGTCAATAACCGGCCACTTGAGAAAGTGTCATTTAGTTACAACAAGCCATCAAATTTCTTACTGACGCTGTAGGTAAAGATACTTGGACAGTACTCCGGGTAATAACTCAGGATCTAGGTAGTCTAGTTTAATTGCAAAAATGTGAGCAAATGTCTTGCTTTACACATTTTATAGCTAAGAGGCCAGTTACCGGAGGGTGGCCAGTTACCGGACGGTGGCCATTAATAGGCGATGTACTTATAAACATCCCATTTGTAGGGCTCAGGGGTTGAATGTGCCACAAATGTTCTCTTTCTAACACTTGAGCAAACAAGAATGAATCTTTGAGGCCGCAATTTGACGGAAACACATTAGACCCCAGAAAAAACTCCGTTTTATCTCGAGTGTCGCTCTCTTTGCAATTACCAATTCAAATATTTCTTTATTTCCTTATTCAAACGTACTAAAATCGGCCCTCGACGCTCCTACACCCCAAATGCAACCGTATAATCACCCAGTTGTAAGCTAAATTCCACCGGTTTGAACGTTTTTTGGAACAAGCAAGAAAATTCCATGAGATTTTTTACCGTATTACCCACAATTATGGTTGAAACTTGAAAGATAAAAGTTTTAAAATGTGTTCAAAGTGTGATGCTAAGGCGAATGGAATGTAAATGTATGTAATTAAAATAATTGCCTTCCCGTTCCATACAAGGGAAACATTTTCATGGAGTTTTATTGATGTCGATTTACGTCTCTTGTAAGGTGTTGATATCTGACGACGCGCTGGCCTAGTTGGTAGTGACCTTGCCTACGAAGCTAGCGGTCCTGGGTTCAAATCCCGGTAAGGGCAGATATTAGTGTGATGAGCGCGAATATTTTGTTCCTTAGTCATGGATGTTTTCTATATATTTAAGTATATATTTCTCTATATAAGTATTTATATCGTTGTCCCATAATACAAGCCTTGAGCTTAGTTTGGGACTAGGTCAACTGGTGTGACATTGTCTCCTGACATTTATTTTATTTATTTTATCTAGGGTGAAAAAACCCTCCGTCCACTAGAACCATTGATAGGATCCATTTAAGAGGTGAAGAAAACTTTTTTTACATTTCAATCCATTAATGGAGAATCCGTTGGAATCCATCACTGGATTCTGTTGCAATCTTAGTTATACTTCGATCCATCAATGGATGTTAGTATACTACCTATGTATAACTTATTATGAGTATCCAACAATGTATTTAATTAAACCTTACATCCATACAAATATTGTAAACCCGTGCGCACATAATGACCACCATAAATTACACTGTTTTGTTAGAATACATTTCTTATGTGTAAAAATGTTATTATTGCTAAATAATGATAAAGTCAGAGAGAAATGTGGAATAAAAGAAGATGTAGTGACTAAGATTGAAAATGGCATGGTTCGATGGTTCCGTCATTTGGAAAGGATGGATGAAAGAAGATTGACGAAAGAGATATACAGTTCAAAAGTGAGTGGACGGGTCGGAAGGGGCCGCCCTAGGCGTACTTTTTCGAGTCAAATCGGAGAAATACTGGAAAAGGGCCGAATCTTAAGTACCCGAAACTGACGTGCGTGCATGACTCGATGTATGAATGTGGAAGAAGTGAAAGAAATTTGCCAAGATCGTAGCAAGTGGAAATAAGTGGTCTCTGCCTACCCCTCTGGGAAACAGGCGTGATTTAATGTATGTATGTATGTATGTATGCTAAATAATAACATCGATTTCCAACCATTCCGTCCAAATCTTGGTATTTTTTATTGGATTTTAGCAAGTACCTTAATAAGAATGCGATTAGGCCATTCCTGTTCACCTAAAAATCTTGCTAAAAGTCATATAATCGACTTTTCTATTTGTGAGTGTGGTTTGGAGGTGGGTGATATAAACCACATAATTCTATCTTGTCCGCTTTATGATCGTTCTTCATTTTACAGTAAACTAACTACACTCCGTATTCCTTTATCTACATCCGTATCCTGCTTATTGTCCATAAATACCCCTAGCATTCATTATTTGTTGGCCTCTTTCCTTAAACGACATAAAATTGTTAATATGCAATTCATTTACATTTCTATTATTATTTATTTAACCCAACTTCCCTGATCCTAATCCAAATTTCCTCAATTTTGACACTGGCAAAGTGGCACAACACTACGCGCTTAATGCTATAAAAAAACGATAATATTATTTCATTCAAATTTCGAACATCTCTGAAAAACAAAGAAATTTGATTTGACCTCTATTCTCATATCAGTCGAGACGACGTTTGCAAACAAATTTGACAATGTCGCATGTAAGTAAGATATCGAACGATATGATAGTAGGACCGACTCTAGTTTGACTATGAATTAAAAAAAAACAATGACAGCCGCCAGAATCTTTTTCAATCTTTACCGGCCATTACCGGTTGGTTAGAATTTGTTTGCAATGTGTTTGCAAATGCATGATGGAGGCTCATGATATTATGTGGGTAGATAAAGTAGTGGATGTAACTGTACATAAAAAGGCATTATGAATAGTCACAAAAACTACTATAATGCTCTTGGATTCATGGAATTTGTAGTATAACAAAATCCATTGATAGATCCCGGAATATGAAAGTTCCTTCCATGGAACTGAAAATAGTTTCTTACTAATTGACAAGTGGAATTAGGAAGTATAATTATGATCAGTTTTTTTTAAGTTTAAAAAACAATAACCACCCTTCAAAAAGCAAAAAACGCCTTCTTTTAAAATAGTAGGTCCAACTCTCGTCGGCAGTGTCCTATAATATTTTTAACCAAAAGCAGACTTCAGTTGGACTAACCTATTTTTAATTTAACAAATTTTTTTTTGACGGCGTCTTTTTGTTTTTTTAAACTTTTTTTTTTGTATCTAAGTAATGTTATATCATATTGTCGCTAATAAATGTCTTTTTATTAATATCTTTATACAGAACGTACAGTCAATCACGGCAAGATATTGCAATTCCTGTTTACCAAGTCCAGGTAAACTATCTGCACCGACCTCACGAGGAAGTTGTTACCTGATACCGCGTCAGATCTTGTTCGATCGGACCACGGCCCCAAGAGAATGCCACAGGCTATAACAGAAATGGCACTAGGGTTATTTCTACCAATGATATTTCATATTAAGATACGTCATCAGCGCGCAAAAGCGTTCCTCAAAAAGGTTGGTTTACCTTACTACGTTTACTGTGTAGTTGCTTCACGGCCGCGGACACGCACGCACCAAAGACAATTTATCTTTACTACGGAAAAAATGCCGTCTTGTGTTTTTCGAGGCTTCTCAAATTATACTTTAACTTAAAAAGGAAGAAAGGATCATTTCATTCGTAAGTACCGTAAATATTTTTTAAATTTTTACATTACGCCATAATAATTATGTTTAATTTGTACCAGCGGCGTCACTAGGGTAAATCGCCTATTACTGGCCACCCTCCAGTAACCGGCCACTGTGCAATAAAAAGTGTAAAGTAAGAGATTTGCTCACATTTTTGCGATTAAACTAGAATACCTAGATCCTGAAGTCCAAGTATCTTTACTGATAGCACCAGTAAGAAATTTGATGGCTAAATAGTAGTAACTGAATGACTTTTTCTAAAGTGGCCAGTTATTGACGATTTTCCCTATCACCTGTGAAACATGAGATACCTACACAATTAGATATCACATGAAAGCGATAAAGAGGCCGTGAGCGGTCACGATCAATTTGAAACAAGTATTTATCTCTTTCTAACAATAGCGTTCGCTACGTATATCCGTTTTTGTCTGTAGAAATGTGGTAACGTAGCAAGTGTCAGTAATTGACGATGAGTTTTAATTGCGTTTAGTATCTAAATATAAAATATCGTTGAGTCCTTAGTGGCCTAGAAATCAAATTGGTTAGCTGTAAAAATTGGCGTTTAAAAAGGTGTTAACGTGAATTTTTTTTTTTTTTTTTTTAAGATTTAGAGTAGACAAACGAGCACACAGGCCACCCGATGGTAAGTGGAAACTGTGACCGATAGACATTCGCATTCACAAGAATGCAATGCAATCTTAAGACTGCAAATGCGTTGCCAACCCTGAGGACTAAGATGGAATGCCTCTATGCTAGTCATTTCATCCCTAAATATGTAATATTGCCCTTATTGATTTTTCACTGTTTTAATAAAGCCTGTATTCTCAAGATTGTTTTTGTTAAAAAAATATTTAATTGGAAGTGCGGTAAAGTAAACCAATGACTGCGCTGCTGGGCTCCCTGCAAACAGGGAACTGATTAAGGCGAGCAAATATCAAAGTTTGATTGGGGCTGTCGGGCGTTTTCAATCAGGAATAGGTAGTTGTGACCGTGGAGAATTCTACGGTAGCGAAGACGTAATTAAACCAGTTGTTTACTGTTATACTAGGGAACGGTACCTACATTACTGCAGAGACTGCAAAATGGACTGTTGAAGGACATGTACAAATGAGTTGGCGTGGCCTACGGTATTATTCTATGGGGGAACTCTTATCACGCTAATGCGGCATTAATAGCACAAAAGCAATGTGTGAGGGCAATATGTAATGTAGACATTTTAACATCCTGCAGACCATTGTACAGAGAACTAAAGCTGCTTACGGTCCCTTGTATGTACATATATGAAATCTGCTTGTTTGTAAAAACGCAGCCCAACTTGTTTAAAACATGCAAAGAAACTTGTAAGTTTAACACTAGGTACCCTAACAAATTGGTAATACCAGAAAAAAGAACAAAATTGTCAAGTAGAAATGTAAACAGTACTTATGTCAGTTAGTATTTACAACAGACTGCACGATGAGATAAAAAAACTGCCACTGGCCAGTTTTAAACGTGCACTCAGAAAATGGCTTTTTCAAGAGTGCTTTTATTCGGTCAATGAATATTTTGACTATAATAAATAATTGACTTTTTTACTTTTTTTATTTTTTTGCATGCCAGCTGCTGGTGAAATGTGTGAGACTAATAATTTTAAGACATCTTAATATTATGTACCTACCACATTTTAAGCAAAATAAAGTTATTCTTATTCTTCTTATTCTAAGATGCAAGTGATACGAACAATGTGAGAAAACACAACATAATTGTAAATAAAGGGCATCGGGTAAATCTGTTCGAAGAATATTGTAATTTTTTTTTCATAGTTATTTAGAGGACCTCGAAATACACATAGATACATATAATTTATGGACTTAAATAATAACGGAGCCGAGATTTTTAAGATTTAAGTGTTCAGTTTTTGGTACTAAAAGTACGCCTAGGTAAGAATATTAAATATCTCGGCTCCAATACACTTAAGAGTACGAGTATTACATTACGGCGTGTATCCACTTCAATGGCTTGGCGTGATCTTGACCACTAACTCATTTGGAACCATCTTTTCACTGTTATTTTATTCAAGTTCTTCATCAATGTTACAAGTAGTCCCACAAAACTGCCCCGGATTTGCGAATCAAAATTAACAATAAAATTATTTACAAAAAATTAAATAATTGGACCGGTTTTTTCAGAATGACAGCCAGTCATAGACCCGTATTTTGATTGTTTGTTTACATTATGTTTGAATGACGTTCGTCTATTATGACTTTAAAAACAGATCACAGATAGTAAAAAAAATGTCTTTCCGAACCTTACACGAGGTATACTAAGTGTTCTTAATAGCTCCGCCATTTTTGCACAAAAAAAAGGCAAGGTTAATTTTTGTTGATAAATTGTTTTAATCATCAAGAAATTAAATGCGAAAGTAATTCTACGAAATTATGATTCTGCCAAGGGTTGGTAATTCAAATTCAAATTTAAATCATTTATTCTGTAAGTAGGCCCTGTAGACACTTTTACAAGTCTGAGTCTACCAGCGCTTCCAAAGAGACCACTGTTGAGAAGAAGCGCCGCAAAAAACTCAACAGTAAGCCGTTTTTTCCTAATAAATCACTTATTACAATACTAAACTTAAGCTACATCATTTAAATGTCACAGGGATGTACAGGTCCCAGTAGTAATAATAATTTAATATATCAAAATGTCGGATTAAATTAAGTAATACAATTTCGGAGATGTAAACAGGCTCCAAATGCTCCGGTATGCAAAACGAAATTATAATAATCAATTTTATGCACCATAATTCCATAATAATTAGTGTTAGTTGAGGTAATCTGTATTCTAAATCATTCAATTGCTTTCATTCACTTCGTGCCTGGATGTTTACATCGATTCTTTTAACCCAATTGGTCGTTAACCTTGACTTATCCCATTTAGGAATAAGTTCGCTTTTGTCCATTATTTTAATAACAATGTTGTAATATTTATATTTTTGTGCACTATAGAGTTTACATACATTACATACACACTTATAAATAACAAACGAGATTGTCAATATAAAACATAGTAACCCATGGAGGAGCAAAGTAGAAACATTTACGTCAGCTAAATAAAAATATTACGTTTAAAAAAAAAAAATTTCTTGCATGTGCAAAACTTATTTTTCTGGAGTATGCACAGTTGATATGTTTGGGGTTTCAGAAGGATTAATAAATATCGTTTACTAATATAATAATAAGTTATCCAACATTAGCTATCCACATAATTATAATACCATAAATGGTTCAAAATATGGGTACATTTGAAAACTATAAAAAAACATTATCTCAAAAACAAAAAAAAAATCGACTGTGACAGATGGACAAACAATGAGTGAGTTTTTACAAGCTCTCCCATATTAAACCTCCTTATGGGTTCCGTGTTGAGGTGCAGAACCCTAAAATTAACAGGCCGTTTCTGCTCCACTGCTACCTTGTTCCAGCGAACTTCGTAAATCAGCATATGAAGCTTCGACTGAGTAATTCATAATACATTACTGATTAATGACCGACGACATGTTAAGGGACTGGTGTCTCAACGGCAATGTATAGACAAAGCAAGTCGAAGTATAATAAGATGACATAAGATGCAGTGCCATGTTTGGGCATTTTTGTTGTATGACGTGATTTATTGGTTGAAGCCAATAAGAAAGCTTGGCTCTTTGCGGACTGTAACTTTTTCTAAAAACTCATTTTGCAGTGTGACACTTGTCACACTCATCCCACACATATTTGGCATGACAGACCAATGACAGACTAATAGTGAAAGGCGAGTTCAAACTATCGAATAACAAAATTGTTTACAAAAACGTATCCAAAATTCTAGAAGTAAACAGATTATTTTCAAGAAAAAAACTTGTCACGAACTTGATTTCTTCTTGGATAATTTCGTGGCAATTCGTTTGGCAACTCCCCATTGAACCTGACTGAAGAAGAAAAGGATATCAAAGATTTGTAAGCTAGAAATATTTAATACTCTGTATTGATAAAAATATGGGAGAGCTTTGTAATTATGTCCGCGTCACAAGCTGGCTGGTGTGCTGGGCTCTGGTAACTGGTAATCCTAAAGCCAAGTTAGGCGAATTCCCATATCACGTTGAATTCAAATCAGGTATGCATTTAAATAATAAAACCCTATACACGAGTTATTGCTCAGGAGCTTTGATAAGCGCTAATAAGGTGCTCACTTTAGGAGCGTACCTGTTTATAGGCGGATTCTTTTGCGAAAACGGTTTTTGTGAGACACAAAGTAAATTCGTAGACGTGGATGACGTGTACGTAGTGGCGGCGAGTTTGAGTAAAATCGAGGTCATGGATGAAAACACCGACTCACAGTGGCGGCAAGTAAGGACGGCCAGATTTACTGATGACCTTACGTTCGGCGTTGCCTACACAACGAAACCGTTCGTTTTAAACGAAAAGGTCAACACCATCCCTCTTGGCTTGAAACATTTGAAAGGCATTGTGGATTGCGTAATAACAGGATTTAGTCACAAATATGATTATTATAACTACGTGTACAGTGTGGACCAACGCAACTTATCGTACGGAAATTATTGTTCTGCAGGAGACGATGCCGTCTATGGGAATCAATTAAATACAGAGTTATATTTTATTACCAGATTCATAACTGGGATGGAACCCTTCTATACACAGCCTCTGGTGTGCTTCAATACGTCAGATCCGAACGAAGGAAAGAATGGGGTTCTAATAGGAAGTTGCATCGAAAAAAATTATCCTCATTTTGACGTCAAAATTGCTACGTTCATAAGGACATCTAACTACAAGGATTTTTTTATTAACAACGCTTTAGTTGAGACAGAAAACGTTCTATGCTACTGCTTACTGGTGACTTTACCCCAGAACTTTTTGTATGTTTTTAATTTTTTTGATATTTTTATTTGATAACTTCCCAAAACAATGTTGAAAGATGTATTAAAGATTAAATTAAAAACGAAGAGTTGATTCACGTTTGTCGGCGCGGTAGCCTAGTTAGATTAGAAGTGACCCTGCGCACACGCAGCTAGCGGGCCCGGGTTCGATGCCCGGCACGGGCAAGTAGTTTTGCGATGAGCACGAGTGACTGGCGAGGGTGACTTCAACCTCACACCTGCTTCGTCACCTTCCTTTGTCGTCCCCAATTACAAATGACCCACCGGTCCCGATACCACATACCTATTTTGTCGACTTCTTATCCTAATTGTGAAATGGTCATCTCTCCTGATTAAAGAAACATAATGGGCCATATAGAGGTAAAAATGTAGGCGAGATAAGAAATTGTCGAAATAGTAATGTGAACACGTTAGGAAGATGACAATTTGGGAATTGTTTGCAGGTGACATGGGATTGTGGGCGACGCAAGAAAGAGACCAATAGGAATGAGGGAGAAGTCATCCCGAGCCGTGTTGGCTTCTTAGTCTTAGATGTTTTCTATTTATTTAAGTGTTTATTACTCTATTTAAGTATTTACATCGTTGTCTAGTATAGTCACCAGCAATAATAACGTTCATTGAATACAAAACGGACACAATCCGAAATGAGTCAGTGTTGCATTTTAAAATTAGAAGCGGTTGCAATACGATTTTTAATGGAAGAGCAATTTATTTTGGAATGTGTCCGTTTGGGCTGCAACATTGCGCTGAAAAATATCTGACAAGCTCTTATGCCAATAGTAATAGAGTTGTCAGATAGTTTTGAGCCCAATATTGGATAGTAAATTATTGCTGGTGACTGTACCCAGAGAACCAGTCTAGAGCTATTTAATTTGTTTGGGGCATCAAAAGCAACATTCTTTATCAAAACAAATTAAGCATGATACGAGTACAAAATAGTAAGCCAATTATTTTGTTCCTCCATTCCACTAGTCTCTACCAACGAATGTGCCATGCCAACCTGAGGGGCTATTGCCTGTCGCACCCGCAATCGCAGTCGGCTTCAAAGTCGAGAAGTTGTTTTCATTTTTTATGCAGACAAGCCTACGATTTTCAAAATGAAAACGATCGTGATTGCAAGGTTGTTAGACAATAGGCCCGCTGGTCGGTAAGAGTTCTCTCGGGAGCAGCGTCGCTATTGCCTAACGCACTCGCCATCTCAATTGGCTTCAAAGCGGATCAATTGTTTTCATTTTGTATGCAGACAAGCCTACGATTTTCAAATGAAAACGATCGTGATTGCAGGGTTGTTAGACAATAGGCCCGCTGGTCGGTAAGAGTTCTCTCGGGAGCAGCGACGCTATTGCCTAACGCACTCGCCATCTCAATTGGCTTCAAAGCGGATCAATTGTTTTCATTTTGTATGCAGACAAGCCTACGATTTTCAAAATGAAAACGATCGTGATTGCAGGGTCGTTAGACAATAGGCCCGCTGGTCGGTAAGAGTTCTCTCGGGAGCAGCGACGCTATTGCCTAACGCACTTGCCATATCAATTGGCTTCAAAGCGGATCAATTGTTTTCATTTTGTATGCAGAAAAGCCTACGATTTTCAAAATGACAACGATCGTGATTGCAGGGTCGTTAGACAATAGGCCCGCTGGTCGGTAAGAGTTCTCTCGGGAGCAGCGACGCTATTGCCTAACGCACTCGCCATCTCAATTGGCTTCAAAGCGGATCAATTGTTTTCATTTTGTATGCAGACAAGCCTACGATTTTCAAAATGAAAACGATCGTGATTGCAGGGTCGTTAGACAATAGGCCCGCTGGTCGGTAAGAGTTTTCTCGGGAGCAGCGACGCTATTGCCTAACGCACTCGCCATCTCAATTGGCTTTAAAGCGGAACCATTGTTTTCATTTTGTACGCAGACAAGCCTTTGATTTTCAAAATGGAAACGTTCGTGATTGTGAGTGCGTTAAGCATATATTATTGTACCGTGGTACTACTAGGGTAAATTGTCAATAACTGGCCACTTTAGAAAGTGTAATTTAGTTACTAGCCATCAAATTTCTTACTGACGCAGTTAGTAAAGATACTTGGACAGTAC
The DNA here is from genome assembly GCA_963966035.1 of Acleris laterana. NCBI lineage: Eukaryota > Metazoa > Arthropoda > Insecta > Lepidoptera > Tortricidae > Acleris > Acleris laterana. The sequence continues at coordinate 675,191 of OZ014438.1, read as the reverse complement.
TCCGGGTATTAACTCAGGATCTAGGTATTCTAGTTTAATCGAAAAGATGTGAGCAAATCTCTTGCTTTACACATTTTATTGCAAAGTGGCCAGTTACCGGAGGGTGGCCAGTAATAGGCGATTTACCCTACGTGATATTTTCTAAAAGTGACCACATAATGTGTGAAATAGAATTAATACTTTGGGTTATTAATACCAGTCAACCTCTTTTCAGTTAGACTTGAACCTTTTTAGGGTTTCGCCATGTCCGTCCGTCCGTCCGCAGTCTAGCTCAGAGACTCTGTTGTACTCAAAGGCTATGAATTCGCATGAACATATATATAAGTCACGCTAACAAAGTAGCAAATGATATTCTTTAAATATTTTTTTTTGCAATTAAACATAATTTACTTTTGTGCAGACGTGATGTGCTAATTTGCCCTCAATAAGCAGTATTTGAATTCAATTAAACAACTCAAAATCCTTGCTAGTTTAGTTTCACGTTCAAAGAAGTTGTATTAAAGTTGATTTTAAAATACAGTTGTATTTTGAGTTACTACTGTTTTGATCTAGGAGTGCGTATGGTTTTACCGCAAAATTGGGCTCTATTATATAGGAATTAAGACTTACCCTCGCTCAGCAGCGGCTGGGCTTCGATACTAGGCTTCCCTGTGGGGCACAGCGGCAGCGCTGGAGACGCACCGTTCTCTGATTCGACCTGAGGATAAACATAAGGTTAAAATTTCATCATCAATAACAAACTTTCGACTTTTACGTTATTAACTTGTAACTAGGGTTAGGACTTTAGTGGCATATCGTGGTTCAAGAATCCATGGAGTCACTATTTTCTTATTATTGTATTATAATCAAAGAGCGGAATTCTTCATAGCAAAAATCAAACTGTCAGAGGGATTGACCTAACTGTTTTATCGACTTATCAATAAATATTTGTCACTTAACGAAACAAAGTTAAAGTAATGAAATCAGGCTTTTGGATATACATACAAACAAATGAACGGTGTCCCTAATTAGCTGACCGCCACTGTATTTTAGTATATTAGTAAAGAATAAAACAGAAAATACTTTTTTTTAAATTTTCTATATAAAATAAATCTTAATCTTTATTTTCTATATCCATTTTTTTATTGTTTTTCTTTTAGGATTAACCATTTTAGTAGCACGGCACGGAAATCACTCATGAAAACTCAAGTGACATAAATGACATGTGACGCTGACATGATTTACTTTAATATGGAGACGCAAGTTGCTTATCAAAGAGGTCAAATGTTACAGAATAATCTTTTAAGTTGATTATGGATACCTAATGCGATATTATTCCGTAACATCGATAAGTCGATAAAACAGGTCAATCCCTCTGACAGTTTGATTTTTGCTATGAAGAATTCCGCTCTTTGATTATAATACATGACAGTTGATTTTGACCTTCAGTATGGTCGTATTTTAAAATGAACTAAATACATTTTTAGTTTGGTTATTTTATACCTACCAATATTTGCTTATTCGTAACATTTTCACAGCAGATATATCTACCATATTAAAATTCATTTATTGGTTTAGAGGTTTAATGAATAAATGAACTTGAAATATTAAAAAACTGAAAGTCAAAATCAAACTGTCTTTTTTATAATAATAAGCCTACCATCCTCCCTCCATTAATTCTAGAAAAGATTGTATTTTTGTTTTGGGATTTTTAATAAGTATTCTATGTTATTTCCCCGATCTCAAGCTAACTTTGTATCAAATTTTATTATAATCGGTTTAGCCGTGAAAGCGTAACAGACAGAGTTACTTCCACATTGAACAACTTAGTATCAATATCCCTAGCTTCGAAAGAGCTTTCTGCGGGCTATCACTACCTGTATATGTTACTCGCATGTCAAAGAAAAACAAAGATTACCTACGCTTAAGAAAATTTGGTTGTAAGTTTGATTCGCGTTGTCTAGTTTCCATAGATCTCTGAAAATAAGTTTTGTCAAAAATTTCATTTTTGGGCCATGCTTTTCATGCCCACTGTACTTTTTTTTGCACAGTCATCATCTCCTTGTCAAGACGATTCTAACGAGCCCTAACACGACTTGCCTATCAAGTGTAATTCAGGAGTTCTTATGGCCACCCTGAGTCTCCATCATCAGACCAGCTCAATGATACTACATTATTGTATTGTCATCAGAACTAAAGGCGTATGCAAATTTTCAGCTTCATCGGAAACCGGGAAGTGGGTCAAATATAACTTGCAAGATTTGACCGTTACATACATACCTACATACATTGCATGTTAATTAAAGCTTGTAAAAATGGTCACTTTTAACAAGATTGTGACTGTTATGCGCAAGCGTCTCGGATCCATACGAGCCAAGAAACTTGCTGTTGGTACTATGTCTATACTTTGGTTGATATAATATGGGTGCGTATCTACTCACATAACATTTTAAGTCCTATTATCGGAAGTCCGAAAATGTTTCTCATACCATTTTACATCATAATGATCACTCTTCATAAAAAAAAGTAGTACTAACGATCGGAACTCATAATCGTCTGAATTCATAACGCCAATATTAATGAAGCCGTACACTTTTCACAAATTCTTTAATATCTTACGTGTAATAAAGTTAGGTCAGGTTAGGTTAGGTAAGATTTATAAATAATCTCAAAAAGTAACAGTGTCTTAAAAAAAATGCATTATGAATTGCGATAATTATGACTTCAAAAGTATGAACAAAAAAGTACTTATGAGGAAAAAAATTATGAAGAGTAATTATTATGAATACAAATCGGTAGGAAAACAAAAATAGGAATTAGAATTTGATGTGAGTCAATATGGACCCATATAATATCCATAACTATACCAATTTTTTATTGTCAACAAAAGAAAGTCTCTCTTTCTTTGCTCTATTTTTTTTGAGTGAGATCCATATGAGTGTGACTGCCTGTAGTTTACTATTATTAAAAAAAACAATATTTACTTGTAAACAACCGCACTTTAACCGTTTTCGCTGGGGAATCATTTTCTGAGTTGGGCCAGTGTCACTCGTACCAAACTTTAACTCGTAACACAGTTCATTTTCATATGTTTTTAACATCCGCGGTTAAAAATAAACATAAGTTTTGTGATTTTCGAAGCGATCGCGCAAAAATATTATCGGATTCATTTCACAGATAATAACGGTACATCTGACACGTTTTTTTGGGTGACACAAGTCACTGCCGGAAAGGAAGAGAATAAACAAGAAGTAAGTTATTTAAGGTTCTGTAACCTTCTGTAACCTCCGGGGAGGGAAGATAGCCGATTCAAAGATTACCGGCTTTTACTTTTCATTTATTCTATTCACTGATTTACTCAATTAAAATTTGTGAAATCACTTTGAAATACTGCGGTGAACCGCCATTAATATACAAAGAACAAGAGAATTATTTTAATGATGAACAAAACTTCTTTTAAAACTTTTATAAACGACCAAGAAATAAGGCTAAATTTTGCGGGTGGTAGGACCTTGTGCAGGGTCCGTCCGGATCGCTACCACCATCTTATCCATTAACCTACCGCCAAACAGCAGTGTTCGCATTGTTGTGTTCCGGTTTGGGGGTAAGACAGCCGGTGAAATGACTAGCATAGAGGCATTCCATCTTAGCCTCAAGGTTGGCAACGCATTTGCAGTCTTAGGATTGCATTGCAGTCTTGTGATTGCGAATGTCTATGGGTCACAGTTTCCACTTACCATCAGGTGGCCTGTGTGCTCGTTTGTCTACTCAATGCCATAAAAAAAAAAAAAAAAAAGGCTGGCTACATACATCTCTATACTCTACACATATGGTATAATGCTAGGTTTACGTGTTTTGTAGCGAATGCTTAGTACTTGTCACTAATACTTGTCACATGTATATAAACATATTGTATAAGTACTTAGTGTTGGTGCAACTGCAATTGCAAGTAATTAGAAGCTGATTCTATTTGCTAAACGACAAGTTTAATGGTATTATAGACCTGAGTATGACTTGACAGAAGCGGGTGGTGCTTACCCCATGTGCTTCTGTTTAGTCTATTGGAGAAAATTCTCTTTAACCGAACAATTGTCTTCGCGTGTGATATCCACGGACTTATTGCTCAAATAAGTCCATGGGAGTGTCTATAAATAACTTGACATTGGCGAAATACACCTTAAGAAGAGTGAAAGCCACTAATAAAAAAAAAACTTAGTATTTTTGCCGACGACCCCCGACTAATAAGGGTACTTGTTGACGCTTCAAAAACCCTAATTTCCCAACCAGCACTTTGTCCTTAAATTAAAGTTTATTTTTCTGTGTTTCTTTTGTTTTTTGTTTAATAAATTTGTGTCAAATTGTCGATGCTGTGCACTGGCTATGTAGGTATTTCTATTTTAAATATGTTTCGGTAAATTATATAAATGTAGTTTTTAAATTTAATTTGTCACTAACTATAAGTATCTGTTTAGTAGTAGGTATATATTTTTGTATAACACTATATTTATTCGTTTAGCGTACCGTCCGTCTGTCACAAACGGAGCTGGCTGACAATCAGCGCTGCAGTATAACACCTCAGCATTATTTAATTGCTGAGCCAGTGTCCGATTATTACTTTTTCTGTTTTTACTTTCTTTTTTTCTGTGTGTCATGTGTGTAATCAATAAATGTATTTTTCTTTTCTTTCTTTTCTTTCTATCTAATACTAGCGATAGCGACCCGCACTCGCTTCGCTTCGGTTTAGATTTTTCATACAAAACGATTTTCCCGCTAATTCCCGTTCTCGTGGGAATTTCGGGAATTCCTTTCTTAGTGCACCTCTACGGTACCTAAGCTACGTCCCTTCCAAATTTCAAGTGCCTACGTTTAGCCGTTTAGGCTGTGCGTTGATATGTCAGTCAGTCAGTCAGTCAGTTTCTCCTTTTATATATTTAGATAAGTGATTAGTGTTAGTGCAACTGCAATTGTAAGTAATTATAAACTGGTTCTATTTACTAAGCGACAAGTTTAAAGGTATTATAGACGCAACGAATTTTAAAGCGGTTTTTCTTCAATAGAGTGATTCAAGAGGAAGGTTTTTATGTATCATTCATTTTAGTTTATGGTCACGAGCTTTGGGACCCATTCCAAGAAAATTATGCTGGAAGTCGTCAATTGTCATGTCATTAGCAGACCTAGGAATATTCGGGGCAAAATTAAACGACAGCTAGGGATTGCCTATATCGATAAACTCAATTATCGATGTTTTTCCCATAATATGATCGCTCCAAGTTTTGTTTGTAACAATACATTTTTATTTCAAGTATGCAATGAAACAAAATAGTAAAATAATTCTGGTTATTCTTTATTTTAAAAGGATTTTTTAACCTTCACTCATCATCATCATATATTTTTTCCGTATTGTGAATTTCAGAATGACTGTCCCATTTACTGTTGATAAAATAAACACTAGAATTTGTTACGAGTAAAAACAATATGACGATGATGGGTGAAGGTTATTAATCCTTTTAAAATAAAGAATGACCAGAATTATGTTGCTATTTTGTTTAATTTGCGTACTTTAAAAAATAAACTATTTTTACAATCAACACTTGGAGCGATCACTAGTATATGGGAAAAGCATCGATAATTAAGTTTATCGATAAAGGCAATCCCTAGCTGTCATATAGTGTTGCCCCGTATATTCCTAGGTCTGGTCATTAGAGATGTCAAATTGTCAAGTCATTTGTTACTTTTAGTAAACTCAACCTTATTGTTGTAGAATGTCAGATTGACTTTGAACCTGGGTACCAAATTTAATCTCGTGACTACTTATAAACCTCTGTGCTGACGAACCTAGTTTTAAATCGTGGATGGAAGAGGTCATCTGTCCTGGAGTGGGCGGGGGGAAAGGATTGAACCCTAAGTAAATCAACACGCACCCTAGTGCACGGCATAGCAGCCCTTTCACTGTTTTTTGATGGTATTCATCTAACAGATTCCCAGTACCACAGATTCCCACCCCTAAAATTTTGTTTACTGTAAAGTTTTCCAACTTTATTTATTTGTAACTGTACTATCAGACCATTGGAACCTTGACCCACCATAGAACTGTGTCACAGAGACGTTATGATTCAAGTCATAAGAAGTGTCAAACAAATTGTTTTATAATGTCACTGTGACACCGTTCTATGGTGGGTCAGGGTTCCATTGGGCTGATAGTACAAACAGATAGATACACACGTAAAATAAATACCTAATTTCATCGTAGGTAGGTAACGTTAGGTTAGTTTTTATAGTAAGACTGCGCCGAGCAAACGCCGAGCGTCCAGTGGCGCCCTCATTACTATTATTGTGTTTTCTAATTAACTAAGTTCCTTGGAATCAGTCGATACATTTTTGTAGCGCAAGTAAAAACACAATTTATGGAATACGTAATAAACTTTAATAACAATTACCCTTTGAGTAGTCAGCTTAACGGGAAAAGGTGGCCACTTTTTCCGTTAAGTTGATAACTCAAAGGTGAATTTAACTATGTGATATATCCTATAAGTTGTGTTTAAATTTTTAGTACAAAAACCTATCGACCAATTTCAAGAAAATACTTTAGTTTGTTAGAAAATACAATAATAGTAATGAGGGCGCCACTGTACATCCGGCGTACGCTCGGCGCAGTTAGCCGTTGACTGCCAAATTAGATTTTCTAAAGTTTTCTAACTCTATGGACACAGAATGAGCTACCGCCAAGACCGACCAATCAGGGACGGTTGACTAGGCCAAGGCCTGTAGTAATGGGAATCTGTAGACATGGGATTCTGTTGAATCGTAAACCTGTTAAACTGGCAAACTGTACAGCTGGTAAAAATCGTTGGCTATTGCCTAATCGTTTTCATTTTGAAAATCGAAGGTTTGTCTGCATACAATAATTCCTCTTTGAAGTCGATTGCGATGGCGTTTATATTAACTTTGACATAATTTAGTATGGGTTTTAACTCGACCGCCATTACTGTCAAGTCAATAAGAGCGATTATGTCGTCAACTTCGTGAACACATGGTTGAGGGAGGCGATGGCTCAGACACGTGTCATACTCGTGACGGGTTTTGTTGGGTCCGGTATACACGGTGATTTTTTTTTGGTGATCAGCAACCAATTTCTAATTCAGTTATTAATGGCGATCACGTTTATTACACAGTTACATGAAACAAAACTTATTTTTTCATGTAAAAAATTTATTTTGAAACTAACTTTTAATTGAAATAAATTGTCACCTTACTAATTGTTTAGTCTATGAGTTAACAAGTATCAAACACTTAACTGATAAGTTCATTGGCGTAACATCTGTCAAATTTCCCGCCAAAGCGATGGCACTTGACGTATCTACTTCACTTAAATAATTAATGTAGGATGTCCATGTATCCAGTGGTGATTGGTTTCAACAATATCATTCATTACCTTAAATAAATTAAACAGTGAGTTAATTGTTTGAGACATCAACCATTAAATTCAAATTTTGTTGCTTATTAATAATTTTCAACTCCTGATCACCGATAAAAAATCACCGTGTATAAGGGTACAGTTTTGAATTTTTTGTACGGAACCCTAAGACGAAGATCCCCGATTCTTATTCAAATTCAAAATTCAAATTCAAAATATTTATTCAGTAAACAGGCCACATGAGGGCTCTTTTACACGTCGGTAATATAGGGTGAGTCTACCAGCGCTTCGGACAAGACCATCATTGCGGACAAGAAGCGCCGCAAGAAACTCCAGCAGAAGGTCATTTTTTCCAATCATAAAAACATAATAGTACTTGAAACTAAGTTACAGTAAAGTAAGGTACAGTAAAGTAAGGTACATTAGGTAATAAAGCATTAAATAATAAATTCTTAAAACTACCAAAAATATTTTTTACGAACCTTAAACTTGATAAAAAAAACTATGAGAACAACACGACGAGGTCTCTATGTCAAAAGCCATAACTAGAATAATTTATTTTATTTATTAGAAAAACGAAGAAGAAACGAAGAAGGTTTTGAAGATGGTGAACGAAGAAAGACATATTTTAAAAACTATAGAATGTAGAAGAGGAAAGATGATAGGACACTAAACTTGATACGGCATGATAGTTTCTTTTTGAACATTTTAGAGGGTAAAGTCGAAGGAAAAAGAGGAAGAGGAAGACCTAGGCTTACTTACTTCAACCAAATAAGACAGAAGGCCAATGCCGTGTCGTATCAGGAGGTGAAAAAGCTAGCGCAGAGTAGAGAAAAGTGGCAATTACTTCACCGAAAAGAGCCTAGCTCTTAAATTTAATGATGATGATTAGAAAAACGGTAGCGTATATCAATTAAATTTAAAGATAGCCTATATGACATGTGCCTTATACAACGTATTACAAAATACCCCGTAAAAAATCTAATAAATTATCAAAGCCTAAAATATTGTCAACCCTAGTAAGCTGTCATGTCAGGGAACCGGAGTTAGCATAGATTATTTTAACAGAGAGGCCTACCTACCAATTTAAAAATTTTTCAATTTAAATGGGTTTAAAACCATATCCCGACGAGCGAGGTTGTGCATTGAACAAGGCAGAGCTCACTTTGAGCCGTTCCTGTAATTTTGACGTACTTTACGAAAAAGTAAGTGCTAGTTTAGGTTACTTCGTAAGTAGTTTAGGTCTTTTAAAATCTTCCAAAACTCGACTTGTAATATTTATCTAATCGAATTCTGTACATTTTGTTAGTATGTCTCTAAATCGTTTCACGAATTAGGTAAAAATGTACATAAACAATCTGCGTAGTTTACTGTTTAATTTTACTGAAATAGGGTTTTCACATCAATGAAAGCAATAATGGTTTTATTTTTTTTGCCGGTAAGTCATGCGGTGATAGTACGGCTCTCAAATATTGTAAATGGACTTATTATAAGGTACCATTTAACCCCCTTTCGGCTTTACGGGTATTTTTGTAACACCTTGTATAAGCCACTACTTAACTAGCTTGGTACCGTAAAGAAACTTAAATACGGCCGCAGCTTATTTTTCACCAGACTTCGACTTGTGCCTGACTAAACTCACTTTAAATAGCCTTCCATAAAAAAAGGAATAAATCGCTTCATCCGTTTGTGAACTACATGGGTACAGTCAAGGACTTTAAATGTTAAGCCACTATGAAACCCTGTCATAATGACAGCGTCAAACCATATGAAAGAAAAAGAAATTACGCTAAAATTAATGATCAACGTTATGCGACAGGATTCCATAGTGGCTTAACAATTAAAGTCCTTGACTGTACAGACATACACAGATACACTTTACACTTGTCACAGCTGCTTGCTTAACCCTTAAAAGCATAGCGTTTCGAAAATCGAACGCGTCTTTAAAGTTCGTTTCCTAATTTGAATTTGACAAAAGCTACAAATCTAACTGCATAAATTCCAAGTTTAAAATTTACTTAAAATGTATGTTTGAAATGGAACTTTAAAATAATCATTATGGATTTAAGGGTTAAAAAATAATGTGTTTTTGGGTGGATGAATGAATGGATGAATGAATGAATGAATGAATGAATGGATGGATGAAATATTTACTAACGGTGAAGAGGCTGTTCCATTTGATTTTAAATGGACTTATTGAACGCGTCAGCCCGGGACGATAGTGCCGTAGATTTATAACGGATGCTGAGATTAAACACCACGCGTAACGGATATATCTCGGGATTGGAACCATTTCGGCCGGAGATCAGTTTATTTTTACCCAATAGTACCCTAACCATGAGATATCATTACCGTACTCGAATCGAGTCGAATGCTCTGTCCCTCGCAACCTCGCAGTATTCTTATAGCGTGCAAGGGACAACACATTCGACTCGCTAGCGATAACGGTAGTTGTAACTCATGGTAAGGGTATTGATTGATAAGGGTAATGTTAACCTATATGTGTAGGTATGTCTATGTCGGAAAAGGCAAATGAGCCATGAAAACTAAACAATGCGGCTGTATTCTACGTGGTAAAACCGTGTTGATTTTGTCATGAGTAGAGTTAGGTTTCTTGGTGGCATATCGTGGCTTAAGAACCTATGACTTCTGACGTAGTTTTAAACTTACCCTTTCCAGCACTTAAAAAATATTTGAAAAAGTCGTTAATGTCTAAGGCGTTCTATATTTAGGGTCGAAGACTATCTAACAGACAAAAATGCATGGTCTAAACCCGAAACATAGTCAATAATAATTTGATCAATTTTAATAGTACATTGTGTATTAAGGGTGGTAAAGAAAGAATTACAAACGAGAGTCTGTTAGAAGCCCGAAGCCGAAGGCTGAGGGCTTTAATGACTCGAGCTTTGTATTTCCTTTACCACCCGTGTAACATACAATGTTTTTCATCACAATTGCGAGGAAATGAAATAAAATCAGGCAAAAGATCATATTTTTAACTTATTAGCGGCAGACTACATCATTGTCTGTGACTTACCACAGATAATGTCAAACGTGTTCGGGGTCCGATTCTAGTGACATATGAGATCAATAGTTTATTATGCGAGATTGTTAGGAAATAGTATTCAACTGACATTTCATCTCGAATGAAACTTCATATCGAATGGCACAAGAATTGGGGTCCTGACGTATTGTGATAGTTTGAGTCCACGTATAATATTAAAAAATAAAGCTATTACGCACTTTAGTTACGTAATGGTAAAAAAAGGCCCGCGGGTATTATTTTGGATTTACGGTCGATTTTTCTAGCATGTTAGGACACTATTTACGAGCAAGTGTGATGAAAAAGCTTTATCTTGTCTAGGGGACACCGTTGATGTAGGAAAACGTATCGTAACTTTTATGTGGTCATCTTGCACCATGTTATAAATTAAAAAGAAATATAAGTAGGCGAGTTTTAGTTTTTTTTCTCTCCTTCTTCTTCATTTATATCTCTCACGTAACATTTTTGGGATGTTTTCCTGCTGATCTACGCATGTTACTCGTATTTGATATTATATTGAATTTAATATTTATTGCCTTATATAATGCTAGATTAAGTAGTACCATTATAATATGTTTAAAAATTACTGACTGCTGAGTTTCTTGCGGCGTTTCTTCTCAGCAGTGTCTCCTCTTGGGAAGCGCTGGTAGATTCTTGACGTGTAAAAGTGCCCGTACGGCCTAGTTACTGAATAAATGTCTTTCATCTTTTTTTTTATGGAGTCGCTATTTCTTAATTATTATAAAAATACCACCTTGATTTTGACATTCAGTATTGTCCTGAAAATATTTCAAAATTTCATTTAATTTCATTAATTCATTTGTAAATTGAATTGAATTTTCGTAAGGAGGATATCTTCGCTGTGAAAGCGTTACAAACAAACAAATATAAGTAGGTATTGATAAACCGAAGCAATTAATATGACAATTAAATACTGAAGAGGTCGGACTCGTGCAAGAATCGACGACGACGCGCTGGCCTAGTGGGTAGTGACCCTGCCCTTACCGGGATTTGAACCCAGGACCGCTAGCTTCGTAGGCAGGGTCACTACCAACTAGACCAGCGCGTCACCGTCGTTTATTTGCAGACAAGTTTGTCAAGTTTATATCGTTAGTGATATAGTTATTCTATTCGTACAGTCAACCAATTTGATTCCTAGGCCACTATGGACTTTGTCAACGTGACGTTGTAAACCAAATCATAGGGAGTCTCTTACGTTTTGGTTGACAACCGTCACTTTAACATAGTCCAAAGTGGCCTAGAAATCAAATTGGTTGACTGTACATAATAAACAAGTAAACCAAAACCGCTACTAATTACTCGAACTAACGTTTCGACCTTTTCTCACTATATTTATTTTACAAACCCGTGTAGCACGTAACCGCGTCCATTTTACCCGACTAATTGCATATTACTGGGCCATTCCAGCGGTTTCCAGTAATTAGGAGGCCGCGTGTCAGCGGCAGATACATTAGGCTTCATAAGAATGACATACTTGATAAAATACTTGGTAAATATACTAGGTAATATACTTGGTGCGTAACAGGTAAAAATATTAGGTAAAAAGTACGCGTATAAAATACTAGGTAAAATACTTGTTTATTGCGGGGAGATGAAGTGTTTGTTTTAGTAATTGCACTCCTGGTTTGAACAAGAGGTTAAATTAGTGTTTACGTAGTACACTGGGTGCGTGTAGTGAAGTGTTGACATAGTACCTATAGTTGGCTTACAAAAAAAATAGATGTTTTAAATTGTTATTGCGGTTTTTTCAACGGACCGGAACTTCGCTTTATTTTGATAGCGTCAATTTTGGTACAACAAAACGTAATTTCAAAGATCATTAGGGTTCCGTAGTCATACTTGGAACCCTTAGTAAAATAAAATGTTGAATGGGAAATATATATTTTTTCTCGTCTACCCCATTGTGTGGGGTGTTGTTGGATAGGTCTTTCAACAATATAAAAATTACGCAAATTTTTGTTAGACTCAATCCCCCCCCTCCCCCCTTCCAAAAGCCAAAACTACCAACACTAAAAACCTGAAAAATTCTTCAATGAAAGCGCATATAACAAGTCGATAAAGTAGACAAAAAAAGCTAATCGACAAAAACTACTATTGATGTTCCCATTCGTGACGTTAGGACGGATAGAAACACAAACAAACCGCTTTGTTTAGTCTGCTCTTTGAAGCAACACTGCCGTTACAATGCGTAGCTATAACAATGATCTAAACTAAGGAAAGCTGTGAGATATATCAGTGGCACAAAGCGTTGCGACGACAAGAAACTCCACTTATTCAGGGTTCCGTACCAAAATGGTAAATACTCGTAAAGAACCCTTATGGTGGGACTTCGTTGTCTGTCTGTATGGCACAATGGGTTTTCACAGCAACTATAAATGCTATGAAATTTGGCATAGGTAGTTGTATACCTCGCTTGCCCGCACTAGCTTTAAAAAAAAAAAGGTGTAGTATTGGGGAGTTAAGGAAGAATGAAAGTGGTTCGATTATAGCAAATGGGGTGTCATATGAAAGGGCTCAATTTGCACATTTCAAACCTATTTTTTGTCTAATTTTGTGATTAGTACTTTTTGATGTAAGCCAAAAATGGAATGCAAATAACCAGTTATAACTGGTTTTCAACTGTCATTTTCATACAAAAACGGTTAGTAACCGGTTAAATTCCATTGCCTACTGTTGAGGCAGTAAAATGACTGGCCCAGCGGAAGCAAAGGCAACAATTAAGTGACTCGAGCTACTAAGTTGTCTGGAAGCTGGCGCAATCAACGCTAAGACAAACAAGAGACGCAAGTGCCCCTCTCTTAGAAGGGGGGCAATTAGCAGGTAATTAAAGTCGAGTCCAGAATTAGGCAAACTAACTTGACAGCCGAAAATGTTGGCAGAAAAATAAATAGTGATAAGCTTATGACGGTATAACCTTGTGCCTTTTATAAATCTGATTCTATTTCTATTTTATCCAAAGAAATTGCCAAATAGGGACGAACTACAGCAATTTTTATACGTATACACTTTAGTACCTTGTAATATATAATATGTATACACTTTAGTACCTTGTCACTTTAACCACTGTGACAGTTCATATATGGCAGTTCAAATATGACGAAATTAGACAAGGTACTAAAGTGTGTACATATTTTTGCCCTTGACTGTACGGTTTAAAGCAGATATTTACGATACTTACTCCTCAAATTAGTAATAAAATGCAAAAAAAATGCTGTTATTACAACAGGCCATTATGATCCTGGCTTTGGTCGGTCGGGGTCGGGGGTAAGGGCAGATTATTTGTGTGATGAGCGCGAATATTTGTTCCTGAGTCATGGATGTTTTCTATTTATTTAATTATATATTTCTCTATATAAGTATTTATATCGTTGTCTAGTACTCATAATACAAGCCTGAGCTTAGTTTGGGACTAGGTCAATTGGTGTGACATTGTCCGCTGATATTTATGTCCCCTGATATTTATGTCCCCTGATATTTATGTCCCCTGATATTTATGTGTGCCAAGTTTCATACTGATCCGTTGAGTAGTTAAAGCGTGATTGAAGAACAACCATCCAAGCGTCGACACATCCTATAGATAGAATATGCAAACGTTTATACCTACCTACCGAATAGTTCTGGTGGGAAAAAATAGTCAGCCTAACGTGTGCATATTCTATAGGCATATGTAATTTGTCTATTAAACAAGCAATTGCCTTTTTTTTGTTTTAATATTGATTTTTAAATTGTTAATTAATTATATACTAGACGGAAATTTTTCATCCTACCTATTCGCCATTTATTTCTTGTTTAGAACGCATCCAAAACTCAGCTATCGTGACGTCACTACGCGGCGGTTGGGACATTCAAAATCAGACAGCTGTTGACCAACGAGGATATCTTACCTTACCATCAAGGAATGATCACGCACATCTCATTCGCTTGTACAGTCAAGGACTTTAATTGTTAAGCCACTATGGAACCCTATCGCATAACGTTGATCATTAATTTTAGCGTTATTCGTTTCATATGGTTTGACGCTGTCATTATGACAGGGTTCCATAGTGGCTTAACAATTAAAGTCCTTGACTGTACGGTCACGAGCGTTAATTTGGGACCCATTTCAAGAAAAATGTGCTTGAAGTCGTCAATGTCATTAGAAATGTCAAGTCATTAGTAACTTTTAGGAAACTCAACCTTAATGTTGTAGAATGTCAGATTGACTTTGGACCTAAGGTGGGTACGAAATTAAATCTCGAGACTGTACATACTTTAAATTACGATCAAATAAATAATTGTAAATCAGCACAATAAAATCATTCACTAAAAACAACCCTAGGTTCACGGTATCATCTGTCATAGGAGCGCTGCGCTTGGGTGGCTAAACATCTCGTGTCATTATGGCTTGTTTTAGTCCCTTGTTGAACAATCTACCACTTATCGAATAAACAGCCCGGTGAAAATCGTATCCTATTCGGATCTCCTATCATCAAATCCGTGATTGCAAAGCGATTGAGCTCTTCAAAACGTTTCAAACAATCCAGAGTGGCTAGTTCATGAAACGTTGAACCATCCTTAAGTCCAATCACGCAACTCCAGCTAACAAGAGCAACCCCAAACAATAGGTACAATTGCGCTTTGATATCCCCTTCAAAATTGCAGCCGGTTACAAATTGAGTATGCACTTTTGAACTCTGAATTCCAGAGTAATTTTTTGTTTAATAAATTGGGTTTATTGTTGCTCGAATGCATTGAAACTTGTCAGGGGGCCTAATTGAATCCGAGCCTTTGTTCCGCATCGGGAAAAATCCCATTGTCACTGGCAAAAAAATACTGGTCACTGAAAGCCATGTCGTAAACAATGTGACTGCAAAAATGGGAAAAAACAGCAGGGGAATTGGCTTACGCGTGTCGCTATCTATGTACTTCTATGTACATAGGCTCACGCCTTTATTCCCAGAGTGGGGTAGGCAGAGCTACAGAATTACTAAGAACTCTTAAAACTTGTTAATAATTCTGTAACCACATTTTGCACAATAAGGCTAAGAGGTTTACCAGTGTATTAGTGACAGGTTGCAAGCCCATCGCCTAACAGTTAGTACTACACAGCCTTTATTCCCTTAGTCACCTCTCACGACATCCACGGGAGGACATGGAGAGGCACTATTCTAACCCGGCCACCACGCGGAGATGTTGCAGATCTGTCTTTTGACATATTTTTTTGGGAGTATTCGCTCATTCAATACAAAACGGACACATTCCAAAATAATTTGCTCTTGCGTTGGAAATGTTATACGAACAGCTTTAAATTTTTAAATTTAACACTGTCTTATTTTGGAATGTGTCCGTTTTGTATTCAATGAATAAATATGGTAGATATTGTATCATACTTTTTTACATGCATATGGGTAAATAATAACGGTTACTTAAAATGTCTATTGATTGAATAAAATATTTGTCTAAGGCACCATTTATACAGTTTTACCTCATATTCCTGAAAGTCTGATTTTTTCAGATCATTTGGTAAATAGTTACATACATACAAACATTAAATCACGCCTGTTTCCAAGTGAGGTAGGCAGAGACCACTTCTTTCCACTTGCTACGATCTTGACAAACTTTCGCTTTTTCCACATTCATACATCGAGTCATGCACGCACGTCAGTTTCGGGTACTTAAGATTCGGCCCTTTTCCAGTATTTCGCCGATTTCCTTCCACTCACTTTCGACCTGTATTATCTCTATCGTTAATCTTCTTTCATCCATCCTTTCCAAATGACCGAACCATCGAAGCAAATAGTAAATAAGTAAGTAACCAGTTAATCCTTCTCAAAGTCCCACGAATATATGCATCTCTAGTATTTAATAGAGCTCCAGTGAACGGTTAGAAATAAAAAAAAACAATTAATTAAGGGATTTTCGCTCGCCCACCCTTAGCTTAGCTTCTTAGTAAATTTATAATTGGATGAACTTTGCTCAGCGACTGGCGGTAACCTAACTTATATTTTTAATAAGGAAACGCAATTATGTCATTCATAATTTGTAAAATTGCAAAGTTGTTTGTCTAGGGGACACCGTTGATGTGGGAAAGCATATCAAACTTTTATTTGGTTGTCCTGTGTTTTTTTTTTCCTCTCCTCTCTTCCCCACCCCCCCCCCTTGTCTCTCTCGTAATATTTTTGACATGTTTTCCTGCTGAACTACGCATGCTATTTGCTATTTGATATTATATTTAATTTAATATTTATTGCTTTATATAATGCTAGATTAAGTACTACCATTGTAACATGTTTAAAAAATGACTGACTGCTGAGTTTCTTGCGGCGTTTCTTCTCGGCAGTGGTCTCCTCTTGGGAAGCGCTGGTAGATTCATGACGTGTAAAAGTGCCCGTGCGGCCTACTTACTGAATAAATATCTTTTATCTTTTATCTTTTTTTATGTCTTTAACCCTTTAACGCTTACTGTACTCGCACGGGTACAGCTAATAAAACTGAGATTTCAGTGGTTTTTCTGAAGTCTCAATTGATATCATTGCTCAATATGGTCATAAATGTCTCTTAATTTATGACAAATTGATTATGCATTAAGAAAATCGAATTAGATGTTAATAAAGCTAGTTATAGCAAAAAAAAAGGCATTATTTAATTTTGGATTTTCTTAATAAATATTATTAGTTCGTAGGTTACTGGTTACTATTGTTGCAATAAAAACAAAAAAAAATAGACAGTTTACTTTTGGGCGATAATGGGTTAATATACGTTTTATGGATAAATTAAGTGAAAGTAGCGAGATCCGAGACCGATATGAATTGAAAGATGAGGTAGTGACAAAGATTTTGCGGGTGGTAGGACCTTGTGCAGGGTGTTCGCACTGTTGTGCTCCGGTTTGGGGATAAGACAGCCGGTGAAATGAGAGGCATTCCATCTTAGTCCTCACGGTTGGCAATGCGAATGCGAATTTCTATGGGTCACAGTTTCCACTTACCATCATCTTATCATCATTTGAAAAGGGTATGCTAAATTGTAGGGGAGCCCGCGACACTAGACCTAGTTCCATAAGACTGCTGTATGATATGTGTTACACATTGACATTAATATAATCTAAGTAGTCGCGTCATTAATGGCGGAACACGAAATGTCATGCAATTCAAAACACCTGGCAAAGTTATTTTTTTTTGTTATAGTTATTATAAGAGAGTGACTAAAGACCATTACTTAAAAAAAACAGAATGCCAGATAGAATCAGCTTGGAGTAGTTTATGCCATGCTGGTAATTCCTTATCTATAATTGTGACATTTGCATGTGACAGGAAGTGATAAAGCAATGCGGGATAGAAGCTTTCCGCCTACATCTCGATATGGCTAGGCAGCTGATACGACCAGATCGCTTTGTGACTACATCTCGATCTGACTACATCGCTTTTTGCCTAGATCGCTATACCACCAGATCACTTTACGACAGCATCTCAAAAAGTCCGAGTCGCTAAATGACCACATTGTTTTTTTCACCTTATGTCTGTCTTAGCAATATTGACGGAGCCCCGCATGGCGGGGCTCCTATTCCTGGGCTATTTGCCCCTCGGGCATTTGAAGTTACCTAACGAACCTAACCTACCTAGTAACGCAAACGAAGTAGTCATTTTGCAACTCGGACTTTTAGAGATGTAGTCGCAAAGCGATCTGGTCGTATTACGATCTAGGCACGAAGCGATCTCTTCAAATGGAGATGTAGTTGCAAAGCGATCTGGTCGTATTTGCTACCTAGTCCTAACGAGATGTGGACCTAAAGCTTCTATACCGCATAAAGGGACTATTCCAAGCTTATTCCAGGTTTATTAGTAAGGAGGGTTATGCAGAAAACTCAAACTAAACATCAGCCATATTAGTTTCAAAACAATCAACTCAAATGCAACTTTATCTTGTAAGCATTGTTATAACAACAAACTAACTAACTTCTAAACTATCGGCGAGTAACCATAAATTGTTACTCGTAGCAACTAAAATAACTGTCGAATAACCAGTGAGGTGATATGAAGTGGAACATAGACTATGTTTAAAGTGTTTTTGTAGTTGAGTAAAGCTTAGGATAAAACGTTCATTGAATACAAAACGGACACATTCCAAAATAATAAACAAAATAGCTCGCTTCACATATGCTCTCTATGAATTAAAAAAAATTACTAATTTAAAAACTGCCTTAATAGCCTATTATGCCTACGCGCACGCCTGGCTTAGTTATGGAGTGATCATCTGGGGCAACAGCACCAATGTTAGCAAACTTTTCACTCTACAAAAAAAATGTATTAGGATACTGGTCAATATTAAAGCAACAGATACTTGCAGGCCACATTTCACACGTTTAAATATCCTTACACTGGTATCTATGTATATTTACGAAATATGTAGACTTGTACGAAATCACAAAGCCCTATTTGCTCACGAAGAAAATAATAAATGTCCAATTAATCTTAGGCAGAGAAATAAGTTAATAAGCTCTTTTACTAATTTAAAAATTGTTAGCTCTGGAACACATCACATGGCTGTGAAAATTTATAATAAAATACCCCTTACAATCAGAAACATAACAAAAGAGTCTATATTTTGTAGTAAGTTAAGGAGCTTTTTGATTTCAAAATGTTTTTATAATTTAGAAGAGTTTTTTGCGTTTCAGGAGTAAATAAAATCTGTTAGCCTTGTATTATTAAATTTCATCTGTTATATATTATAATATAAATGTGATTTAATAAATAGACATGTAAGTATATTATTGTGTCTTGTTGCAGTGCCCTTGCAGGGTTTATGTTGAAGCTACCTACTGTATTTTTAAGATCTCATTGTACAACATAAAGCAATAAATGAATATGACTATTATGACTACCTATATGAAAATGAGTCAGTGTTGCATTTTAAAATTAGAATCTATTCGTATATCACTACATAGTATAAAACAAAGTCGCTTCGCGCTGTCTGTCCCTATGTATGCTTAGATCTTTAAAACTACGCAACGGATTTTGATGCGTTTTTTTTTAATAGATAGAGTGATTCAAGAGGAAGGTTCTTATGTATAATAAACTCTGTTTTATGTACGGGTGTTACAGTAAACTCTCATAAACCGAAGCGAAGCGAGGGCGGGTCGCTAGTGATTTATAATGCAACATCAAATTATTTTGGAATGTGTCCGTTTTGCATTCAATGAGCGAAAATAGGACAAAAATAAAGGGGCATTGTAAATACGAGAGCGCTCTGCTGAGAGGATTTTTGAAATCTCTAGCTGAAAAAATAATAGTTTAATAACCCTTTGGCAAAAATAACAAAGGGTAGAAGTGTATTCGAAGGGGCCCATCTATAAGATAAGATAAGAGAAAGACAGCTCCAATTCAATTGGATTTCCGGTAGCAATGGATAGTAAAGTGCATTTTGAAAAATGCAATTTCACGTAAAAGTGTCGTAAAAGGCTGTGTCAGGAAGCCAATAGAAGGGTTCCACGAAAATGTAACGAAAGTTACCATTTCAACGAGTGTATTTTGAAACTTTGAATGCTCATATTTTTCTAGATAAAATTTTAAACACGTATATAGAGAGAAATGAATCCTTCTATTTTTAAATATAACTAAAAAAACATGCAGAATGCTAGATTTTTGGTAACTTGCGTCTGCCATTTAATTGCCCATACGCAAATTGAGTTCAACCGCTAATTTCACTTCCAGGACGGATTTTAAAAATGGTTTTTAAAAATGGAAGCATCGAGGATTGTAATTGAAGGGAGCGTCATATTAATTGCCAGACGGAGGGAAAGAGGTTTTTTTTTATTAAGAAGCCGTCTACGTTTTTAAATTATTGGCTTCACTCATAATAAAACCTACGTCCAGAAGCGCATTTTTTCACATAACTTTTTTGTTCATAACCATTTCGTTTTCATTCATACAACAGTAACAGTAACTGAAAAAAATACGTTATGAATTCCGTTGATTATGACTTAAAACACTTTATGAGTAAAAATAATTATAAGAGTCAATATGGACCCCCTACGTCCAACTGAGATAGTTAAGCCAAATTAAGATTGAATTTGAATTTTAAAGAAAATGTAGTCAAATTTATTATAACATCATTAAATTATTAATCCATTGAGTAGAGAAATTTAATGACACTCTTGTTAAAAAAATACATAGTTTTCATTCGCACTCAAAAATAAATGATTTATCTTGTTTGCCTTGTCATTATCACTCTTATTTCAAAAGCTCGCTATTTTCGCGGTTTCCTTAATTAAACGGAAAATAATTACTTAATCAAGAACTGAAATTTAACCGGAGTCGAATTAATACACATCGAATAATAATAACAGCATTAATGATGACATGATAAAATGTGTCTTTTGTTGTTTTTTTACACCAATTACGGCACACAAATAATCAGTCGTGATACCAAAGAGGGTGTATAATAGGGTTTTTTCGCTAGCCTATTTTTGTATCCCACTGGTGGGCAAAGGCCTTCCCCTCTTTTTTGCCACTCACCCCTGTCCAGAGCGCAGTCTTGCCAATCCTTATATTCTAATTGTCAAAAAAATATGCTGCAATTCAATTCAGTTTTTACAAGATTTTATTTATCTTGCAATGTCTTGTAACTATGTATGTAAGGGTCAAATCTTGCAAGTTAAAGGGTAATGGGCAATTTTGTATGGGCCCCGTCCCCACCCTCCAACAGCCACGGGATGCATGTCTATATGTTCATTAGGACCCAAAAAAAGACAAAATACCTATTTTAGTAGCAAAATCGATGGGAACTTTTTAATGAAAAAAAACCTTTTAAGTGCCAAGCAAGGCAAGAATGTGTTTATTTTCAAACAATTTCCATACGATACGATTATGATTTTCCAAGAAAACCCCATACATATCGCGATCGGGTGCGTAACGATCGATATAAAAATATTTTCTATAATATCAGTCGATATAACGCTCATTTGATATAATAATTAAATCATATAACAACATTTAATATATTTAAATATGATATAATTATCATTTTATATAACGATCACTTGTTCTAAAAATATTTTATATAACATGCATTAAGTATAATGCATATTTACTATACTCAACTTATGATATAAAGCTAATTTCATATAAAGTACAGTTGGTATAAAAAAATATAGTAACCCCTATTGTCGAAGTTGTTGACCAAAAAAACACCCTGTATAGGTTAGGTTAGGTTAGAATTGTGTCAAGGCGCGAAGCGCCATAACTACGCGGAATAGGAGCTCCGCAAAGCGGAGCTCCGTCGACTTTGCCTCACTGTCAGCGTTGTACCAAAAAAACATGCGACAAAAAAAGTTATTCCAAAGAAATATACTTAACAACTACCAGAAAAGTAGTTTAGGTTAGGTAAATAAAACGCAATTTGCACATTAATATATCTATTTATATATATATTTTTTACTACCACTTGATAGTTATACAATATGATTTTTATACAAAATGATGATTATACCAAATGATGTTTATAATAAATAAACGATATACCAAATGATAATTATAGTAAATAAAAATAGATATTTTGATAATATACCAATCGTTTATTATATAAAATGAGTGATTATATCCTTTAAAATTATATCAAATGTTATTATATTAAATGAAATTATATTAATTATTTTTATAACGATCATTACACACCCATCGCGATCGTCGCCATTGTAAAAATACATCATGTTGCCAAGATCTATACACTGAGACATGTTTCATCTCTGTTGGTGGGTGGGGACACTTTGCCCATCGTCCTTTGACCCACTTCCTATCTTCTATGAAGCTGAAAATTTGCATATGCCTTAGTACCATCGAGCTGGTCTGATGATGGAGACACAGCATTTGTGAGAAGTAGTATTACCAGGGTGTTCATTCTGTGTCCATAGGCTGGGGACACGTTGTATAAATATACATTTTGCTTATAATAACACCCCTCTTTTCTAAACAAAAGAACAAAAATATTTTACAGTTTTTATTATGTACGGAACTCTTATTACGCAAGTAAACTCGCCCTTGACCGAATTTGAAAATAAAACAAAGGGCTGAGCTATTATAAGAAGTTATTGAGTTTATATCTGAGCAAAAGCTATAAGCATTATTAAAAGTAATTCGTTGAAAGATATAAAACTATCAAGAGTAATAAAACGTCTTATATTTAACAAAAAATTAAATAAGCTATTAACAACCTTAGCTTTCAAGGTATAACCGTCAGATTGCGGTGAGAAGAATGTTAGTTAGGGCGTTTTTGTTACAAGTACGCTAGAGTTTTTTTTATCTTGAAGTTCTTTATCTATATTTTATCTCTGATGTTATTTTGTTTATGAATTGACTGGCGATTGACTTCTATATTACTCGATGGCTTAGGGTGCATTTGATCAAACTCGAATTAATACACTCAAGAAAATGAGAACCAACAAAAGGGAGACATACATACATACATACATTAACTTACGCCTTCATTCCCAGAGTGGGGTAGGCAGAGCTACAGCATTACCAACAACTCTAAAAACTTGTTGATAATTCTGTAACCACATTTTGCACAAACAGGCTAAGATGTTTACCAGTGTATTAGTGACAGGTTGCAAGCCCATCGCCTAACAGTACTATACGCCTTTATTCCCTTAGTCGTCTCTTACGACATCCACGGGAAGACATGGAGTGGCACTATTCTAACCCGACAATCACGCGGGTATTCTAAGCAAATGGGGGAATTAAATAAAGTATTATTTTAGAATATTCCTCTATCATATTTAACGTGGCTTTACTTTGTGATCAAAAGTCTACACTTGCTTCGTGTAAACGTAATTCAAATAGTTTATGTGTTTAAGCTCCCAAAGCCCGCATCCAGTCTAGGATCTACATTTTCATGTTTACATTACAAACTTTTCTGTTTTGCCTCCTTGCAATTTATGTTTTAACGACTTCCACGGAAAGACATAGAGTGGCACTATTCTAAACTAGCAACCACATATTATATATCGTTGCTTAATTTCAAAAGGGCCACAAATCAAAATGTGTTTGTGTTGCGTTTAAATTCGAAATGCTAAATACTTTACGTATTAAATCAAACTATATCTGTTTTTTTAGTGCTGTTAGGCGATGGGTTTGCAACCTGTCACTAATACACTGGTAAAAATCTTCGCCTAAATGTGCAAAATGTGGTTACAGAATAATCAAAAAGTTTTTATAGTTGTTGATAATTCTGTAGCTCTGCCTACCCCACTCTGGGAATAAAGGCGTGAGTTTATGTATGTATGTAAGTACCTGTTTTTGTTTTGTGACGCTTTTGCATTTAAGCAGCGATATGTCACTAATAAAGATTTTCTTTCTTTTCTTTTCCTGCCTAAAACTTTTTTATTACGCTGCATAATGAATACTTCGTAACTGTTAATTTCTGCTCGATAAGCACCTGAAGGGTTTTTCCTCCGCCGTTTTCAAATTACTTAAATAAAAGAAAGAAATTGAGTTCTTACTAGAATAACCTTTGAAGGTTTCTCTGAACTCTGTAGCAAAGAGAAATGTTTTTGCGTTTATATTAAAAGGTGGTACAGTCAACAGCATACATAAGTGATCATTTCTGTACCTTGTCACTTTAACGTCGTGTTTGAAATGTTATACAAAATTGTGAAACGATTGAAAGCGATAAGGTACAGAAATGATCACTTATTTATGCTGTTGACTGTATGAAGTTTGATTTGGGGAACGATATTGCGTAAGAAACATGTATTCACTTCTCATTCTCTTAAAATGTTACTTTAGTCCCTGCACACCGGGTCTAAAGCTCCTTAATAATCTCTAGCGATTCAAGTTTTTTTTAAATTACAGGAAACCCCTAATTAATCAATCACGGTGTTTGTGAATGGAGGTTTATCGCCATTTTCATAGACCATTTTTTGGGCGTAGAAAACACTTCAAAATTACAACTGTGCATAAATATAAAAACTATTTAATTTCGTGAAACACGATTAATAATGATGATATTTAATTAAGAATATTAACGATGAATTCATTTTTTTATACATTGTCTAATTAGTTTTAAAATAGTTTTCAAGCTCAAATCTGGTGGCTAAAAATGCAAGCATTTAAATCGTCATTTCACAAAAAAATTACCTGTATAACAAATTTGTGAGAACTTTTTTGTATTTTTTTTTTCTCACCTTCTAAGTGAATAAGTAGAGCGTTTAACGTGAGACTTGAAAAACAATACTGTTACTCGAACTATAGCCACCCTCGCTCGCTCGCTCGTGTGGTTTAACGTCTCGTGTCATAATGGCTTGTTTTAGTCCATCGATGAACAATCTACTATGATCTACTAGAAACACTAACTTGGGCTCTATTTCATTCTGCATAATCACATTGCTTTTGACATATAACTGCAGAGCTCTCATAACGATAACAATAAGATGCCATTTCAATAGCAATAATAGGGGCTCCCAAAATCTAATTTGATAATAACATGTACCATCAAAGACTTCAAATGTTGACCTAACATAGAACCTTATCATAATGACAGCGTCACGTGACGAGATAGAAATTACGTAGGAGTTAATCGTTGCTTTTATGCGACAAGATTCTATAGTGAATCATCAATTAAAATTCGTGACCGTACATACCTAATGATTTTGTAACAGCTATCAATGGTATCTGGCTTGATGTTATAATGTGAAACAAGTTTTTTTCAAAACTTTTATTTTTGGGTCATGCTTTTGTCTTTTTTTTGCACAGTCATCATCTACTCGTCAAGACAATTCTAACAACCCCCTATACGACAGGTAAATCATGTGTAATTTAGGAGTTCCTATGGCCACCCTGAGTCTCCATCATCAGATTAGCTCGATGGTACTATATTATTGTATTGTCATCAGAACTAAAGGCGTATGCTAATTTTCAGCTTCATCGGAAACCGGGAAGTGGGTCAAATTTAACTTGCAAGATTTGACCCTTACATACATACACACATTGCAAGTTATATAAAAGCTTGTAAAAAACTCTTCCTTTACTCTTTTTAAGACTGCACCGAGCAAACGTCAAGCGTCCAGTGGCGCCCTCATGAATATTATTGTGTTTATAATTAATTAAGTAAATAATTTCCTTGCAATCAGACAATACCTTTTTGTAGCGCAAGTAAAAACACAATATATATAGGATACGTAACAAACTTTAATAACAATTACCCTTTAAGTAGTCAGCTTAACGGGAAATGGTGGCCACTTTTTTCCGTTAAGTTGATAACTCAAAGGTGAATTGTTATTTAACTATGTGACATAACCTATAAGTTGTGTTTTCATTTGTAGTACAAAAACACACCGACCAATTTTAAGAAATTACTTTAGTATATTAGAAAACGCAATAATAGTAATGACGGCGCCACTGTACATCCGGCGTACGCTCGGCGCAGTCTTAATATCCGTTCGACACCTAGAAATATTTCTTTCATTTCCACTAGCACTAGGTAATTTCTTCTGTGTCGAGTAATCTTCTCAATGGAACGTAGTGGACGAACGCTGCGTCTAGTAGACCGATCGGAAATTGGAAAATAGTAGTGTCAAAGTACTTGGATCTTTATTAGCTGTGTGGAAAATACTTGGCACGGAACGGGGAAAAATACTTGGCTTTAAAGTCTTTCATGCTGTAAATGCATCATAAATCATACGTTGATTATTTTGATCGTAAATGCGTATTATTATTATTTTTGACCTGTTTGCATGTTTAAATAAAGTACCAGGAGCGGAGCGGTAATTAGAAGGTGCGAACACGAAACAAACTTTGATAGAGTTACGTGTCCACCTCCCCTACAGCTAAAACTACAGATACCTACTAAAAATTAGAAAAATATCTTTAATGAAAGCGCATACATAATAACAAATTAAAAAGAAAAACTATCATGACTAGGTAAACTTATTTAGTTCCTGAGATACAGGCATCTAAAGTGTTTATACCTACTAAAATTCATCTAAAACAAAAACTAGTTCATACACATTTTTTTAGTTCTTCGTGTTTGTCGTAACGGCTTCGGAACCCTACACTGAGCATGATCCGACATGCCCTTACCCGCTTAATATTATTACGTAAAGCGTTTTAAACAATATTAGAACAAGGCTATTGTACTAATATTTTAACTTATTATGTAATCCCTTTGACAACTATAATAAGGCCCCCTCTTTTTGCGTAGGCCTGTAATCCGCCGGGAAGTTGCGAGTTGCTGGCTAAGCCGCGTCAAAACGGAAAAAGTTGCCAACAAATATTATTCAAAATGTCCTTTACGAGGTAAGCTCGTTAAGTATCTGTTCTGGGGGAGTTTTTCCGAGTAGTTATTATTTAACAGTTAACAAGTGTAAGAAAAACCAAGCTTGAGTAAGAAATAGAAGGATATAAAGGTCTCTAACACATCTTTAGTCCATTTTTTTCCAATTATATCTGCTTTGTTAGGTTAGGGTTATAATATAACACTAAACAGATTTAAAATTTAAGACTGCGCCGAGCGTCCAGTGGCGCCCTCATTACTATTATTGTGTTTTCTAATTAACTAAAGACTTTCTTGAAATCAGACGATACGTTTTTTAAGTGCAAGAAAAAGCACAATTTATGGGATACGTAACAAACTTTAATAACAAAAATGGCCGTTAAGTTAATAACTCGAAGGTAAATGGTTTTTAAACTATATGATATACCTTATAAGTTGTATTTTCATTTGTAGTACAAAAATCTACCATCCCATTTCAAGAAAATACTTTAGTTTATTAGAAAACACAATAAAAGTAATAATAGCGCCACTGTACATCCGGCGTACGCTCGGCGCAGTCTTAAGCGGAAATAGCTTTACATATAAGCACACTTCGAATCCCTAACCACGTTTATCGTAACACATCGTTAGTCCATCTTTTTCCAATTATATCTGCTTTGTTAGGTTAGGGTTATATTATAAGAACACTAAAAAGATTTAAAATTTTAGCGGAAATGGGTTTACATAAGCACACCTCATTTGTCATACTCGAGTAAAGAGGTTAGGCGAGCAGGTTAGGCTCCACGATGGATAAAAGAACGATACATTACGAGTAACAAAACTGGTTTTTCAACAGTCGAATGATACTTAAAAAATATTTATTCCATTTCATTTGCATACAAAACACAAACAGGAAGAAACGGCATTAAAATATAAATTGCAAGGAGGCAAAACAGAAAAGTTTGTAATGTAAACATGATAATGTAGATCCTAGACTGAATGCGGGCTTTGGGAGCTTAAACACATAAACTATTTAAATTACGTTTTAACGAAGCAAGTGTAGACTTTCGGTAAAGCCAAGTCAAGTTAATTATGATAGGGTGATATTCTAAAATAATACTTTATTTAATTCCCCCGTTTGGTTAGAATAGTGCCACTCCATGGTTTTTCCGTGGATATCGTAAGAGGCGACTAAGGGAATAAAGGCTTGTATTGTTAATGGATGGGTTTGCAACCTGTCACTAATACACTGGTAAATATCTTAGCCTAATTGTGCAATATGTGGTAAGATAATAATTAACAAGTTTTTAGAGTTGTTGGTAATTCTGTAGCTCTGCCTACCCCACTCTAGGAATGAAGGCGTGAGCTTATGATTGTATGTATGTATTAATGTAAAATGTTGCCTTATTTCATTTTAGCCAGTAATAAAGGCGACTAAAGTGTTTATACCTACTAAAATCATCAATGACAGCATCAAATAACTTTGAACTATTAATTAGTTCACGCTTGTTTATTGAGATAGTTATTGTGTGGTCAGAGCTTACCCGCGTGGTTACCGGGTTAGAATAGCGCCACTCCATGTCTTCCCGTGGATGTCGTAAGAGGCGACTAAGGGAATAAAGGCTTGTATTGTTAGGCGATGGGCTTGCAACCTGTCACTAATACGCTCTGGTAAAATATTACCCTGCTTGTGCAAAGTGTGGTTACAGAATTATCAACAAGTTTTTAGAGTTGTTAGTAATTCTGTAGCTCTGCCTACCCCGCTCTGGGATTACAGGCGTGAAGGTGTTTTATGTATAAATAAATAAATAAATAAATAAATATCCGGGGACAATGTCACACCAATTGACCTAGTCCCAAACTAAGCTCAAAGCTTGTATTATGGATACTAGACAACGATATAAATGCTTATAATGGAGAAATATATACTTAAATATATAGGAAACATCCACGACTCAGGAACAAATATTCGCGCTCATCGCACTAATATCTGCCCTTACCGGGATTTGAACCCAGGACCGCTAGCGTCGTAGGCAGGGTCACTACCAACTAGGCCAGCGCGTCGTCGTATGTATGTAAGAGTTTGAGCTTCGGAACTCTACATTGAGAATGTTTAGACATGTCCCATATTTTTTCCAGAATGAAAAGACTACAACAGAATAACTAGCAAAACGCTTCAGTGAGTCCATACCTCGAGTATCCTGAAGCAATCTCTTTCCAACGCCCTATCCTGATTAAAAGAAACATCCTTAACATTATTAGGGCATTCCAATTACTGAGTATTTGCCCGTGGCTATGTTAACTCCGTTTTGCGAACCGTTTTCTTAGGCGCTGTACCCACAAAAACACTCATTGCGTTCTGAATGGCTATAATTGAAAGAACTGGAAGGATTTACCATTGTATTGAGAAGCCGTAAGTATCACGAGTAATATTGGTGATTATTGTAGCTTTGAAGAGATTATGTAACAATGGGGGTGGGTGAATATTTGGCGTTTCAACCGCCGTCATTATTATTTTCGCATATTATTCAATATAAACTCAATAACTTTCTTGTTTTTTTAAATGGAATGGATACTACCCCCGGGTCCGCTGATTTTGACATCAAAAATTGCTGGTAGTTATCATTATTTTCGTCAATGTATTAAAGAGAATAATGACGGCGGTTGGAACGCCCGAATATTCACCCGGGTAAGGATGTCGTATAAAATTACGTTGATTATTCCAATTATACTTCGAAAATTAAAATATTTATTGTGCTGGCCTCTGAATTTCTTTTTTTTTATTTCGATTCCGCTCGAACGTGATCGATAATTATTTCGATTCTGATCTAAGAGCAAAATAACGGTTCATTTCGCGCGCTAATTCGCAACGCCATCGTGTTCTCGTCTTTCCTACCCTATTAGTTAGCTCTTTAGTTACATTTTCACTTGTTCATCTTGAAGTCAAGCCGGCTTTATAAATACACCGGATAGACGGGGGATAAAATTGTACCAATGCTAGTGATTCATTAAATATCGACTAAGTTTATCGACAACTTTTTGCAAGACGTAATAGATCTTACATTTCTTGCCATGGTA
Organism: Acleris laterana; assembly: GCA_963966035.1. Taxonomy (NCBI): domain Eukaryota; kingdom Metazoa; phylum Arthropoda; class Insecta; order Lepidoptera; family Tortricidae; genus Acleris; species Acleris laterana. Next base: position 645,435 of record OZ014438.1, on the reverse strand, counting down.
AGTTGTACCGTTATCTTCTATATCTGTGTCATCAGCTTTCCATGAAGATAAAGGATCTTTTTTCTTTCGAGGCATTTTAACCGACTTAAAAAAACAAAAAAAAACTCTATTTGTCGGAATGCCAAATAATATTATTTTACTAAATAAATTTGTTATTCAATGTTATTTCAATGTTTGTCAAAAGTGACTCGAGTCCAGAGTCAACGTCAGACAGCGGCTGATTATAGTTGAGATAAGTACTTATAAATAAAAGAGGTTTTGCACATAATTACAAGGTATTCAAACTTGGCCATTACTTATCATAACGATGATTAAACATTGCTTATTATCGTTGTCGATAAACTTAGTCGACATTTAATGGTACATTTTTGCCCCCACCAATCCGGTGTATGAATTTTTGTCGCTACGACATCCAACTGCAGGAATGATTAAAAACCAAACATACCCGGTTAATCCTAACGATCATAACGCTCGAGAATCGATTCCGCTCTGAGGAGCGAGCGTTTACGAAAAAACTGGTTAATAACCAAAAATTATCAATTAGGTACTTAGCTTTATACGTTTCATCGTTAGACAAAAGCCTAATTGTTAAAAATAATACAATAAAAATAAAAAAATAAAAAAATGATTTATTCAGTAACTTAAATTAAGTAACAATATCTGTGCTGGTGCCTCTTTTTAAGTATACATGATACTTGTGTTAAGAGAACACCGCTCCTCCACACGTTGTATCTTACAAAAATAAGAATAGGTGTAGGGACATCTAGCGGTTGGCGAAAGCCTAACATTTAACATATTCAATCATTTCAAGAATAGAAAAAAAATAATAATAATAATAATAAAACATTAACAATAGATAGAGTACTAACTTAGTGGGTAAAAAAGTAAGCCACATTACAAAATAGTGACCTGTTATAGATTATTGTACTAAATTGTGTATGCGTGTGCGTGTGTGTGTGTGTGTGTGTGTGTGTGTGTGTGAGTATGTGTGTGAGTGTGCGTGTGTATAAATATAATGATATTATAATATAATATAATGTCTCAGAATTGTTAAAATATTGTTATGTTATTAGCTGAGCCCGGATTTTTCGCGGCAAAACAAAAAACTTTCACAATCTAGCTAGTGTTAAGAATATTTTTTATCGATATATCGATAGTGTAGTGAACTTATATAAAAACAGATGCAATTTCTTCTTTGAAATCCACGTCAGCACACGCGGCAGCACATGCCATTTAATTTGGTTGGTGATAAAGATAGGAGTCCATAATCGTTAATTTCTCAAAATTCTCCGGAAGTAGACAGTTTCTGAAGTGTGTATTATGTTCCATGAGATAGTATAGTCACTTCATTCAAAGTTTTACTTCTTAGTTACCCGACTGGTTATTTTATTTTGTTCGTTGTATTAAGCCAATTTCCTTGTAATTTCTTATATAAATATTATGAATAATTAATGAAAAAAAAATGCACGCGCTAAAATGTGTTTTGTGCTCGCCGTTTTATCGCCGTTCCTTTGTTTGACCGACCGAAAGCCGTTTTTTTTATTTTCTTTTTACCCGTTTCAACCCCTGTTTGGTAGCCTTATAAGCATTTTACATTTATTTGTTGTTATAGCGGCAACAGAAATACATCTGTGAAAATTACAACTGTCTAGCTTTCACCTAATGAGTTAGAGCATGGTGACAGACAGACGTCAGTCTTAGTAATATGGTCCCGTTTTTACCCTCTGGGTACCCTAAAAAGGTTCCCAAGTTGAAGTCACGGCAAGAATGAAATTGGGATAGGCCAAAAGAATAACTCACAGTTTTTACATTCTAGTTCGTAAGAATACGTCATTTTAAGAGACTAATTTCATTAATTTTGTATTTGACACGATAGTTTTGTTTTAATATATTTATTTATGAATGACATGATTATTGTAAACTTGCGTTGTCATTTCCTAATAAATTGAAAAACATTTTAATGATCTAATGTTAAAAAGTGATTGTAATCTAGTGTATTAAAATATACTACCTAGTTCAAGCTGTTTTCGCCTAACCCGTACGATATATTACGCCTAGGAGGGCTCCAAGCCGAAAACGAAAGTCAAACAAAGGTTAATACTTTTGTCAATATATCCAAAATCGATAAGTATTTCACAAACTTAATAATGCAGAACGGCTTACAACCCTATTCCTCGAAATGGTTTTCGAATTGGAGTAATTGAAAAATATGAACAATCCCAATTGAAAAATATCAACAAATCCTCCGTTCAACTGAAAGCTGTCTGATCTAACATTATTTCTGATTTTTATATCCAAAGATCCCTGCTTCGTCCCGTAATGTGACACGCTGTCAATATGTCACGGGAGATAATAGATTTGTCGTATTCCTTCGATGTTGACAAATAGCTTTGAGCTGGAACACAATAACGATTTTGCATTAGGTATCGGCGGTTTTAGGAGCTTTATTTTTTGCTTTTTACCCGACTGCACGATGCAAAGGTCAGTAATGTGTTTATCTGCCTGTATGTTAAGGTAAAAATATGGGTGTTAAGAGTTTATAAAGTGCGTCTCTATGTCTATGTAAATATCTGAGTGTCTGTTTGTGGCATCGTAGCTCCCAAACAGACCAAGACTATTAAAAAAAAATGAGAGTAAGTTTTTTGCAAAACATAGAAAAGGTGAGAATAGTAGAATATTTTCCTTTGGGATACAGCTGTTTTCATTTCGGGCGAGTTTGAATCCCTCGCTGAACTCAGGACTCCGTTATAATTCCCTCGCTTCGCTCAGGAATTAACTCGTAACACCCTCGATACGCTCGGGAGTTAAATCTTGAGCCCCTCATTTGCTCAGGATTCAATATCGCCTGTGACATAAAACAATGCTTTATCTCCTCGGTGTATAATATACTACTTTAACTCGAGAGCAAATAACAAATTCTCAATAAAAAAACGAATATTCTTTGTATTTGCCCGATCGAAAACTCGTGGAAATAGAAACGCGATTGCAAAAGTAGCTTTGTCACGATCAGTTGTGAGTTATTTTTGATTGACATACGTGGATCAATCACAAATCTGTGTTACTGGGGTGGGCATGACTGGTTCTTAACCCCTTAAGCAAAAAAGGGGTGGTTTTGAATCTGTGTGTTTGTTTATGGCATTATAGCTCTCAAACTCTGATGACCCGATACGGACGCGATTTTTTTAAATGAAGTGCATTTTTCTTTTTTTTTTGAAAACTGTGTTTTTCCAAAATGTCTGCCGTAGTATTTATTTCAGTTCGTTATAACGCTGTAAATACAATGGTGGATGGATAAATAGACGAATAAAATACATACATACCTATACATACATAAGCTCACGCCTTTATTCCCAGAGTGGGGTAGGCAGAGCTACAGAATTACTAACAACTCTAAAAACTTGTTAATAATTCTGTAACCACATTTTGCACAATTAGGCTAAGATGTTTACCAGTGTATTAGTGACAGGTTGCAAGCCCATCGTCTAACAGTACTACATATGCCTTTATTCCCTTAGTCGTCTCTTACGACATCCACGGGAGGACATGGAGTGGCACTATTCTTACCCGGCAACCACGCGGGGAATAAAACTACGTTTTTAAATCTCACCGAAAAAAAAACCACTGTATTTTCCAACAATGTGACAACCCTATGTGAACGTTCAAAATGTGAAGTAGAAATCCCACTTTATTACTGTTAAGGGAAGGTTAAAATTCCGCGTTGCTAAGATACGAGCATCTAGGCAGTTCGAGAGATTAAAAAGGAAACAATAACATTCATTCGTTGAACCCTCGAGCTGCTTTTGACATTCCTATTGTCTATCCTTGCAACGTCTCGGTCAATCTTATTCAAAGGGAAAAAGGTAAGAATTTGAATGGCGCGCTATAAATCAATCTAGGGGTACCAAAGGCTGCAAATGTTATGAAAGAAGTTGTAATATTTCTGTTAATAGGTTTCCTGTATAACGTCTTTTAAACTGTAGCCATGTTGAGTTGATCGAGCCATTTGACAGATTTTGAGATATATAAGAAGACTTATATTATTTTCTGTATAAAAGTACTTACCTATACTTTTACACTTAACTGCAATCAGTGATAGGCAAAATTTAATCGACTAACGATTAACGATTAAGATTCATTAACCTATTTAATCGCGAATAACGATTAAAAAAGACGATTGATTAATCTTAGTCATAAGAGTATCGATATATTTAATCGCGATTAAATTAATAGAGATTAATTTTGTGATGATTGATTGTTTAATCGATTAATTCGTCTATTAAAAACAACTCGTTTAATGCCCAACTCTAAAACAGTTTTATAATATTATTATAGCACTGTAAGCAAAAAAAGGTGGTTGCACAACTAAGTGAATTAGACAAAGAGGAATAATATTTGGTCCCGTGCTTTAACGTAACCATATTTTTAATATTCGGCCGCTCGTGCATTCAAAATTTATCCAGCGTTATTAATATGCATCACAAATTTCACTGAAATGTTTCACACGCTTCGTTACATCAGTTTACTTTAACATTTATTCATTCATAAATGTTCTCTTTGAATATTCATTCGTTTCACTGATACAGTTATATTTAAAAAATTGGTTTCGATCAAAGAGAAAGATTTATTTATTCAATTTGACGACGCAGCCTGTTTGCTACCTGACCAGACACTTGTTTGTACACTTTAGTACCATGTCGCTTTAAAGCCTTTGATGAATTATTGCAGCAGTACAAGCATGGTGCGAAAATGACAAAGGACTAAAGTGTGCAGCTATCGGGGCCGACCAAACAGTTAGAGCATATAAATTTGTGAGATGAACGCCTTTTTTATATCAAAAAGAGCGGACAGGCCACCAGAGGGTAAGCAGGGTTATTCTGTCAAAACAACGGACGGGCGCGGGCGGACGAACGACCGAAATTGCAGCGGTGAGTTTAGGTAGTCCCGTCAGAGCGAACAAAACACATTTTAGCGCGTGCATTTTCAATTAAACAGCAGTTACGTTCGATCCATCGGCAGAAACCATGCTGGTAAATTGAAAATACACGCGATAAAATAGGTTTTGTTCTCACTGAAGGGACTAATTTTCACGACGCGCTGGCCTAGTGGGTAGTGACCCTGCCTACGAAACTAGTGGCCCTGGGTTCGAATCCCAGTAAGGGCAGATATTTGTGTGATGAGCGCGAATATTTTTGTTCCTGATGTTTTCTATGTATTTAAGTATATATTTCTCTATATAAGTATTTATATCGTTATCTAGTACCCATAGTACAAGCCTAGAGCTTAGTTTGGGGCTAGGTCAATTGGTGTGAGATTGTCCCCGTATTTATTTATTTATACTCGCCGCTTGGACTTGTCCGTCCGTCCGACCGTTGTTGTTCAGAGACCCAGTGTCCACTTACTATAAGTAAATGGAGTGGTTTTCGCGCAAAGAGCATTTTTTATTAGAGTTCTGACACTTAGCCCACTCGTTCTTTAACCTTTTAAAGGGATGAAAAGTCGTGGGAAAATTCGTCTTAATAAAATAACTTGTCTTTAAAACGTGTCGTATGGAATATAAAGGTTTAACGAGTTGATTTTATAAATGTATTTTTAATTTTTTTGGTGGAAAATGACTTTGACTTTGAGTTGAAAAATTACCAAATGAGTTTTGAAATGAAAACTATTTTTAGCACTGTTGTGATTTGAAAACTAGTGAAAGAAAAAATCGACGTGAATCTGAGTGACTCTACTAGTTTCAGAAAAGAACATCATTGCGGAGAAGAAGCGCCGCAAGAAACTCCAGCAGAAGGTCATTTTTTAACCCCCGACGCAAAAAGAGGGGTGTTATAAGTTTGACTGTAATTGTTTCTGTCTGTGGCGCCGTAGCTCTTAAACAGATGAACCAATATGGATTCCGTGTTTAGGGTTCCGTATTCAAACAACGAGCTCTTAGAGAAAGATGTAATTTGGCATAAATATAAAATAATATTCTTGAAAAAAAATTTTTTTTACTGTACCACCCCTGCACAACCACGTACATTTATAATTGTTTGTCAAATAAAACATAATTAGATAATTTTAGCTGAATTTAAAAGCTCTTAATAGTATCAAGCTGTGTAAAACTGCACCATTTCCAGTTTTATAGTAGCGATAAACGTTTACAGCATCATTATTCGACATGAGAAAGAACAAATAACTGTATTAAAACGTTCCTCTGGCTTTTATACGACCACTTTGTTCTAGGATAATCTTATACCTAAAGGTTTCACTTATTGTTTCCTAATTAAGGATTTCCTGTCTCGTGCAAAAGGAAATCTTATAACAGCCAAAATAATTATTATATCCTGTTTTGGATAAAAGTAACAGGATGTCGTTATGTTGTTTTACGAAGCAGCAAAATGTATCCTTATTATCGAGAATACCCTTTTCGAAGTAAAGTTCACAGGTCAGGCGGATTAATATATAAGGTAAGTTACATTACTTGGTAGAAATGTAAAAAACAACTCTAAAAAATTGTTGATAATTCTGCAACCACATTTTGCACAATTAGGCTAAGATGTTTACCGGCGTATTAGTGACAGGTTGCAAGCCCATCGCCTAACAGTACTACACGCCTTTATTACCTTAGACACCAATACGACATCCATGGAAGACATGGAGTGGCACTATTCTAACCCGGCAACCACGCGGGACCAAATATAATGAACACGCGAACAACTTGACGAGGTCTACTAAATGCCATGACTAGAGTAATTAACAGAACATCAAGTTGTTGTAAGCGTGAACAGACCGAACCCCACAAACAGCACCCATCGCCTCCCCCAACCAAGTGCTTGGGAAAGCTGTGACCCCAAATAATTTGCACCCTACTCATTTAGTAATAAATAGGTCTTCTTGGTACTCGATACTCGTACGAGTTTGAAAGATGAAAGTGATAGTAGCCCGAGATATTAAGGCTGCAGAAGCAATAGCGAGTGCGCCTATAGTTCGAGGGCGCAATTGATACTTTCACCCAAGTTCAACACTACTTTTCATTCCGATTGAGGAAAGTAAAAAAAATAATTTTTTTTTTTAAGAAAAAGTCGCGTCATGTACTAGGAGTTCAAAAACAATAAAAGGTGACCTACAGTACATTATTCGCAAGACATCCGCGCTGTGTCGTGTGCGTCCGCCCGCTCGCCGGTATGCACCTCCTAATTACTGCTGGTCTCCTGGTACTTTATTTGAAAATGCAATTACTTTTCTTCCCTAGAGTGGACATCTTTCAACCCTTTTCTAAGATCAATGGCCTACTTTCAGAGTATGAAACATGTTTTTTTTTAAGAAAATGCCTTTATTCTATCGCCATTTTGAAATACATAACTACAACTCCCGATCTATTGGGGAGGGGGCGCCGGGAATGCGATCAAATCGGATTCGATTTACGACGCGCCTATTTTAGGCCTGTCGGTGCGTTGAGCATTCCGCAAACCGTGCATTGTTGTTCATGTGGGTTTAAAGACAATAGAAAAAGTGTTCATAACGACGGATTTATTTTCGAAAAGATTCGTCGCGTATCTGTGGTTCCAGACCGGCCGACTTTCGACTTGCCCTAACCCTGTTATATGAAATGAATACGAGAAAATATCACAGGACAATTTCACAAAAACTTACCTACACCTAACAGAAACAGAAAAATATTTATTGCCCTCTCAGCACAGTAGTTTTACATATTAAAGGTTCAGAAATCAGCATATGCGGTGAGACAGGTTTGGACAACGCTGTTTTTCAGCCTGTTTCTGTCTCTCACTGTTTTTTTTTTATGGCATAGAGAAGACAAACGAGCACACAGGCCGCCTGATGGTAAGTGGAAACTGTGACCCATAGACATTCGCATTCACAAGACTGCAATGCAATCCTAAGACTGCAAATGCGTTGCCAACCCTGAGGACTAAGATGGAATGCCTCTATGCTAGTCATTTCACCGGCTGTCTTATCCCCAAACCGGAACACAACAATGCGAACACTGCTGTTTGGCGGTAGGTTAATGGATAAGATGGTGGTAGCAATCCGGACGGACCCTGCACAAGGTCCTACCACCCGAAATATAAGATAGACAAGATGCTTTACGCTAACGTAAACGATATTCGAAAACTGTCAAAATGTATGACAATGACGAAGGCGCTCGACGCAACCGACTGAGCTAACGTCAATCCTTTTCATTTTAGTTAACGATACAGGTAAAAACTTGAGTAAGGCTGCGTTTACACCAGAGCTGTGTGAGCCAGCGAAGCGGTGCTGCGAGGAAAAATCCACCAATAGGATTCATTTGTTTTACTAGCTTCTCTATCCTATTGGTGGCATTTCCTCGCAACTCCGCTCCGCTGCCTCGAGGTCGGTTGTAGTTATGTACAAAACTTTGTATGTCAAATTTCAAATATATTTAGAATGTCGAACGGTCTGTACAGTGTTACAACTACATAGAAGAGGACCTTTACTTAATGCATCTTGTCAAAGGCCTCTGTGCTCCATAGTAAATCTATTTCATTTCAAAACTCCTTGTCTAAGTAACTCCTTCAAACTAGTTTCAACATGTCTTACTTAGCAATAAACGGAAATTTCTATCACACAATGGTACATGTCACTTACTCGATTCAGCGTCTTTGCATTGTAGTTTCACCAATGCAGGTATTAGGCGGGAAACATAATGGACGCAGTTGTGATTGACAGCGTCTTTGGAACATTAATTACCTCCAGCTAATAGTTTCCTATGCGAGAACCTAATGGCACGATCCAAATAAACTCGACGTAACGTCTCTATAGCAACCTTTCGTATCCATTATAACAGCGTGATATTAAAGACGACGTTATTACCTCCACGACGTACATACCTCACTTGGTAAATGAGAGGGAACTTAAAAATATGTTTGTTGAGAGAATTTTAATAAAAGTATATTAGTTGCGCTCTTTGCGTAGAATAATAGTGGTGTGAAACTGATTGATAGAGTAAGGAATGAAATGTGGAATAAAAGAAGATATAGTGATTAAGATTGAAAAGGGCATGCTTTGATGGTTCGAAAGAGATATACAGATCGAAAGTGGACGAGGCGGAAGGGGGGGGGGAAGGGCTGAATCTTAAGTACCCGAAACCGACGTGCGTGCATGACTCGATGTATGAATGTGGAAGAAGCGAAAGAAATTTGTCATGATCGTAGCAAATGGAAATAAGTGGTCTCTGCCTACCCCTCTGGGAAACAGGCGTGATTTAATGTATGTATGTAATATTAGTTATAACAAACATTGATAATAACAGCAAGTTATTTAGTGATTCAACTAACAGCTTAGTTGATGTGTCTAACGGCTTGTTAGGCTTGTATAGAATCTATACGCTTGAAAACAACAATCACAATTTTGTTAAAAAAAAAAACCTCAAACATGCTCGGAATGATTGGCCTTTTATAAAAAACGAAGCCATGAAGTATCTCATTTTCCTACTAGGAATATAATAAACGTATGAAAACACTTTCCGTCCATGTTCATGTTGTTTTTTTAAAGTGCTCTCCTTTGCATATAAAATCGAAAAGACCATGAAAAACATCCCATGGCTGCAGAGTGGCGCGGCGGCGACTCGTGCGTGAAACTATCTTAACTAAAACATTTGCGGGTGGTAGGACCTTGTGCAGGGTCCGTCCGGATCGCTACCACCATCTTACCCATTAACCTACCGCCAAACAGCAGTGTTCGCACTGTTGTGTTCCGGTTTGGGGATAAGACAGCCGGTGAAATGACTAGCATAGAGGCATTCCATCTTAGTCCTCAGGGTTGGCAACGCATTTGCAGTCTTAGGATTCCATTGCAGTCTTGTGAATGTCTATGGGTCACAGTTTCCACTTACCATCAGGTGGCCTGAGTGCTCGTTTCTCTACTCGATGCCATAAAAAAAAAAAAAAACTATTCGAATTTGTCAAAGATTTTTAAAGATGCTAATAATCAAGTATTTGTAAAAAAAGCATTGTTTGAGAAAAGCATTACATTTGCCTCGACGAGGATTTCCTGACTCATACTGTAGCAGGCCTCGTTATTGCTCGGCCTACTAAGCACCTCGTCAAGAAAACCCTTACTTTTCGCGCCTAGGCAATAATATATTATTATCCCCGACTCAAACTACTTTAGACTTACGTATTAATTAATGTGCCATTTAATCAATTCTGACAAATAGGTTGAACTCTAATGGAATTTGATATTTTTTAAATGCAAAGGACGTTGGTCATTGTCCTTAACAATCAGAGCGAGACCTTCTTGCTCACGCTAAACAGGATTGAACAAAAGACAGGTACAGTGGGTCAAGTACACTCACGTACAAATTAAGAGGAACGCACCCGTTGTGAGGTTTCCGAAGTAACCCTTACAGTTTCGCCTTTTCGTTTTTCTGTCTGTGTGTGACGCTTTTCCTCAGAAAATATCAAAGTAACAAAACGTAATTTTGTTCATTAGTATCAATGATGGAAAAAATAGGGCACCTCCCATACATAAAAGCAAACATTGTTTTAACATTATGACACTCAAGTCAGGTATCATTAGATAGCTTTTAAAATAGTAAAAAAAGATGTGTTTATATTTGTTTTTTTTGTAACGGCTTCAAAACCTAACATAGTAAAACCCAACATGCTGTTGCCAGGCTTTTTAAAATGGTTTATTTTATGACATGGAGAAAGGAAACGGGCAACACTGCCTAACCTCACCTATCCGAGTCGGTTCTGCCCTGATTCGTCTTGCTCGTTGCAATTTCAGGATATTGATGTTACAAATTTTGAAAATATTGCAATTAATTTTAAAAAGTGAAATTATAACCATTGATTTTCCTTAAAGGGGTAAGTTCACCTTTGTACTTGTTTTTTTGTTATATTGCCTGTGTTTTGTATTCCTTTTTATTCGTGTACATTAAAGAGTATACATAAGGTAAATGCACCCATCATGGACAGTGCTCCATTGATAAACAATAACAATTTTATAGGACAAAGAGGCACTTTCAAAAGATTTTGTTGTAATAGAAGTATAATCTTATCTACATAATATGTAATTACTTTTATTGGGATTGTACATGCCTAAAGTACTGTCCTTGATAGACGCATTTACCTTACATACATGTCCGCTGATTTTACAGTAACTAAGGGGATACCAGCCTATTTATTTATATATACAAAACGTATGGAGCGGTTCGAGAACTCGAACCACCACTATTATTAATTTTACTCATGCGAAGCAACAATGCTTGGTGTGCGCGGGCGCGGTTTTAATAGTCACTTTATGATCGCACAATTAACTCTATCGTTAAAACGTTTCCAGTTTAACTGCCCCGGCAACTCAGCGGTGAATGAGTCGTGTTTACTTCCAAACGCCATCTTGTACCACTACGAGTGTATTTTAGGCTGTAAAACCATATCGTATTTGACTTGTTATGGTATTGTTTTTAAGAGCGTTGCCAATAATTTCCGATTATTTTTTTGTTTCGGAATTTCCTTTCCCAATTTTTCACAATCACATATATTTTGATCCAAATTTCTCCCATTTGCAAGTTGTTCCACTTATAATTAGGTCAAAAAAGGAAGGCAAAAGTGAAGAGCCTAACCACGCAGAAATATCGCGGAACCCTGTCGACTTTATCAAATTCATTTTCAGATTTTTTGATTCTTTAACTTTGGAGATAAATTATTGGCTATAAATCAAAAAGTTTTATAATGTGCAGATTATGCCCTTTGATATGATATGACATCCCTTTTGCTATAATCAAACCACTTTCCTTTCTCAACCCCCCATTATAGACCCCTTTTCAATTATTTATAAAATGTATTTATTTGTTGTACAATTGTTCCAAATTTTAAATTGATAGCATTTGTAGTTGGTGAAAAAACCTGCTGTGTCATAAAGACACTCAACGAACCTAAAAAGGGCAAAAATAGACGTCATCGGCACCGAAAGTACGACTCCTGATTATTCCGGTAAGGAATAGGGCTAAATCAATTGAGCACAGGGGTGTTATTCTCTCAAAAACAACGGAGGATCACACGAACGAGCGAAATCGCAGCGGTGAGTTTAAGTAATCCCGTCAGAGTGAACACAATAGATTTTAGCCGTCCGTCCGACCGTCGTTGTTGAGAGAATCACTACCCTGCTCTCGAGTGTTTAAGGAGTCGCCCCAGGCTCGGCGGCCACTAACATGTTACACCCCCCTTAACATCCCCCTTCACCCACAATGACTATAGAAGGCTTTAAATAGGCTTATTATCATTTTATTTGTACCTCGTAATATAACTTAATTTAAAGCTGCCACTCGTTAATAATTTCAAAGTCAAAACTATGTTCTACGATATTTATTTATCTTGAAACCCACAGATCATTCTAACTCTCCAGATCTGAACCTTGCCAAGGACGATCAGAACATAAACAATATAAAATACTTCGAAAAATATGAAACCCCTTTATTTTTTATTTAATCTTCTTTTTAAGGCGAATAGGCATTTATGTTCAAATAACGAAAGCTGACAGTATTTTTGGCAAATTGCCACTACTATCGTAATATCTAACAAAGAAAGGGGGCTAACTGCCATATAGTTATCGAAGCATTCTGAACTCTATTTGTAACGCTATTCAATTTAAAATGCTTATACTATTATTATGCAGTTAGCCACCTTCTTTGGAACGCCAGACAGGGTAATGCTTAAGATACTTTTATTCGGTTTTTACAGTGATCGGCTCTATCGGCACTTCTTTTATGTATTGATGGTCTGTCCGAAGCGCCGCTAGTAGATTCACTCCAAGTTACCGAAGTGAAAAAGAGCGCTTATTAATTTTTTAAATAATTGCACAATACAAAAGTAAATTGGTTCATACGGCCAAAGTACTTTCTTTTTCATTATGAAATCTAGGATGAAGCTCGATGTTTTAGAAGAAACCGATTCACTCTTGACGTTTTGTTGTTTGTTTGTTTGTGTAATATGAATTAATTGTCTAACTAAAAGAGAGTTCAAACATTTTCTAAGTCGATTTCTAAGCGATATCGATAATAACCCAGAACATGACCGGCAGAAATGGAGCAATTAGATCAAAGAGAACATTGCTACAACTTGAAAGGTAACCTTGACAGCTCTGGTTAAATTTCTCAATGTTATTAATGGCGTGTTATAATATTGACTTTAAAACATTTAAATAAACGATCACAGAATATATCCGTTTGAAGGCATGATTAGACTAACTGGGGCAAGATTCTAAACATTAAAACATTATTGTTTTCGACGTGATATCGTATTGTCAATGTTTTGATAGATCTTGTTTAGTTACCAGTAATGTCGGCTGACTTAAAAAAAATAACACGTCAAAAGCAATATCGTTTTACCAAGTTGAATAGAGCCCTAGTAATATTCTTGGTGGGGTTTGATCGTGAGTAAGGGCAAGTATTTGAGGTAACAATCCGGTGCCGTGACCAGGATCTCGTGGTAGAACTTTTTAATAATAAAAAAAAATTACGATGCAGTAGGCTTATGAAGATAAAAGTATAAAATTTGTTGTCTTCCCTAATTTTCATAAAAAAATTATCAGGAAAACAAACGTATTTTTTGGGTAATTTTTTCTCGCTTGCAGTGCATAGTTAAAAAAGATAACCGTTGTAACAAGTAAACCGAGTGAAAATACAACGCGGTCGTCGACAGAATTGAGTATACAACAAATTCATGGTAATCCTAACAAACAGTTGCTAAAAAGAAGCCGCAGAGCCCGAAATTGCTAAAGTTATTGTTTGTACGGAACCCGCAGTCCTGCGGATGACAGGCTGCCTTAAATTAATTTCAACATTATTTGCTACAAACGAAATGTAAAAATGAAGGGCGGATTTTAATCAAACGCGTTATTTAACATTAAATAAAAGTTTCCAAAGATCATTGCTAATGGCACTGTTTCAAGACGTAGGTATCCTTTGACTAAAAAGCCTTCAACTTGTCTAAATAAAAAAATATAGTAAAAAAGAAAACTCCTTCACAAAACAGCTTGGTTTGTTTAGCTTTTATATAACCTTAGTAGCATTTTTATGACCTTAACATTACCGTATAATGTTATATCAATAAAGAGTATAGAGCTATTACTGGAATCCTATGGAAAAAAGACACATCTACTTTCTGAATTGTATTGCACTTCTAACATTATTATAACTGAGAGTTTAATATGCTGCTATTAATTAATTCAACTTATACCTATTTTCCGTAGGAGGTCAGTATCTAGGAGTCATATATCTCTGACCTCTTAATTTCCTGGTACTTGTCAGAGTTGTCTAAGGCATTCCACCTTTGCCAACCCTGCAGAGGGCGCACGCATTTCCTGTCTTAATAAACCGAGTTTTATCGTTTAGAATTCTGTATCTAAGAGTCTCCAATTTTTTTCCTAGCCTATATGAGTGTCTCCACTGCTGGGCAAAGGCCCCTTGATCTCAGTGAGTCCCTATTAGGTGCATCTTCAAGCCAGTTGCTATAAGGAATGCGTTTTAAGTTGTCCCGCCATCCATCACCGTCTAGGGTGCCCTGTCTACGTCGCCCAATTTGCGGCACCCTCTTGGTAGTCACGCTAGCGCACCGGTCCGGGTGCATGTGGCAGATGTCACCAGCCCAATCCCACTTAAACCCGGCGGGTTTTCCACCTACGTGAGCTATGCGTGTTTTGAAGCGCAGTGTGGTGTTCAGGGAAACTCTAGGCGGTAGAAACCAAATCGATTTTGATCTGATCTGTTATGGTATTTTAACTTAGCCGCCATAACTGTCGAGTAAATAAGAGCTATCTAAGCGTTTACAATACCTACGACAACAGGTTGTCAAAATGGTTTTTACCGTCTACGATCTCGACCCTGTGTGTTAGGTTGTTTTCTCTGTAATATAAAAAGAGGCAAAGTGCATTTTTTTTCGGATTAATTTAAGAGCGTATCTCACTTTAATGGGTAACTTATTTAACGACCCCGTTGCGAGTATATCATAAAAACAAATAACATTAACCAAAGAATCGTCATTGGAAATATTAAAGTATTTTATTACCAAATGAATGTTCAAAAGCTACGACGGGAGCGTCACAAGATTCGCAATCACGACACTTTATTCCTATCTGACTTCCTAAAACAAATTCAATTTTCATTCGTTGAAAATCTGCTCGAATTTCAGCGTTGCCCAAGGCTCGTTGTTACGCCCTGTATTGTACCTCCACTACATTTTAGTATCCTCGTGTTACGAAGCTCAACTATTATCCGTTTGATATCTAACCCCGTCGAGTGTTGGCAGGTACAGTTGGCTGGCAAATAAATGGACAAGAAACTATTGAGTTTCCAGTTCGGTGAGTTGACGTTAACTCGTTAATCTGTAATTGTAGGTGTCGAGTTCGAATGAAAATAGTAATAAATAGTAATAGTATCCAATCCTTACAATGTTAAGGTCACTGAAATTAGTTTATGAACCATTCATTATAGAACCTTGGCGAATAAAACCGACAACTAATTCCTACGTAATTTCTATCTCGTCACTTGATGGTGTCATTATGAAAAGGTTCTATGGTGGATCAACATAGTCCTTAATGGTTACATGTCCTTAGTTTAGGTTTGGGTTTTTTCTTATTCAATTGCTACAGAATAATTCTTGCAAATCAATACTGAACCTGTTTCTATTTTAATCGGACAAACAATATTGATTTTGACATTTAATCGTGTTATTTTGTGTTAAAAAGAGCTTCCTGCTCAGTTAAAGACTTAAATTTGATACCCACCTTAGGTCCAAAGTCAATCTGACATTGTACATCAATAAGGCTGAGTTTCTTGTTAGTTACATATGACTTGGTATCTCTAATGACCAAAGATCGGAATAGGTAGAGCTAATTTGCCTAAACTTGATGCACCTTCATTCAATAATGTATTCCCATTTCACTCACGCATGAATGAATATGCCTCAAGTTAAGGCAAATTAGCTCTACCTATTCCGATCTCTGCTAATGACATTGACGGCTTCAAGCATATTTTTGTTGAAATGGGTCACAAATTAACGGTCGTGACCGTGCAAAGTCCTTCGATCCCTAAATAAAGATCTAAAAAAACCGACCAAGTGCAAGTTAAACTCGAGTGTAGAGGGTTCCGTACACACGTATTATTTTTGATACAAAATACTTAAAGGTTTTCCTGTAATCTACAAGCAATGAACTTTACATTGTATTTTTTATTTGATATATGTATAACACAGTAAGGTTTGCAATTATTATTTTTTGCTGATTTTGACAGCCGGAAACGACCATTATTTAAAAAAAAACTACGCGTATTTGTATTTGGGTCATAAATTTACATTTATGTAGCAAAATTCAACTCAATCGGTTCAAGAGTTTTGAAGCAAATTAGCTGTGACAGACTGACGGACTGACTGACAGACGCACGGGTTAACGCTAAAAACAAACGATAAAAATTCTGTTCTATTCACAAAACAAGATCAAATATTACGTAATGTCATATCTCGGTACAACGTCCCGCTTCGATCTTGAGTGATATAATTCAATACTGAACTTGGAGGAGTATAGTCTGTAATGACTATAATTTGATCCCATTTGTTCCTTTACGGGAAAAGCGATTCGCTTTTGCTCTTTGATTGTTGAGAGGCTACGTTGCCATGGTTACGTTGCAAATCACTCATTCGTCATACAATTGGTATTTACTTAGGGGTTTATTTTTAGAGTTTAATTTGCAACATCGTAAAATAAATATACTTTTAACTAATTTATTTACAGAATTCAACAATAATACAATTCAAAATAAAACTAAGCTACTAAAATATTAAAGATTAAATAATAATCACCAGTATAAAAAGAACACCCCCTCTAACAGTTCCGCTCGCGGCACGGTCCCTGTGACACTGGCTGCATTACCTCTCTGGTTAGCTAGCCCAATCCTTTGGGAGAGGTAAGCACCAGCTCTAGGATCTCCAGAGAAGTCTATAAGGTCAGGGTGGCCAAACCCGTCAGCGGGGCATTTCCGTCAAACGGCGTTTGCGGCTATTCAAACAACAGTACACGCTTACTGTCTCGATCGGTAAAGCAGAGAGAAAATTTTATACCCGCAGTCAAAAACAGATAGCGCTGTCTAGCCAGTGAACGGAAAAAACCCGCCATCAAAGTTTGGTTGCGCTCCGAACTCGAACTCGAGTGTAGTGTGCTGCTGTGTTTCGTGACGGTGCGATGTGAAAATATAAGTTTACGGCTTGGTAAGTATGTTTATTATATAGTTCGATATGCATGTTTGATGGTAGTTTTATTAATTTTCAATTATAACCTGTTGGTGAGAAACTATGGGTAGTTAAATATTGGTATTAACGAAATGATCGAGCAGACAAATCCGTCAATTGTGAAACGGGAAAAACCGTCATGTGCCGGAATTTCCCTATTTCATATATTGCCAACCTTTTTGATTTGACTTACTTGAATAATAACATTAATAACTATGAAATTTTACCTACTTGAAGTCTCAATTTAATGTTAATGTACATATTTATAATATGGTTTGTGGATATTTTTGACAAATAAGCCAGTGACTGGTTAACTAAATTTATCAAGATATAATCATACATACTTACATACATACATATAATCACGCCTTTTTCTCGGAGGGGTAGGCAGAGATCACGGATTTCCACTTGCTACGATCCTGACACACCTTTCTTGCTTCATTCACTTTCATTACATTCTGCATACAAGCTCGTCGGTTTAGGGTACTCTTGACCTGACCTTTCTTCAGGATTTCTCCGATTATAAAAATATAATCATATTAAAATATTGTTTTGCAGGTAAAAATGGTGCGAAATTATAGAAAAAAACGAGATCAGACATATGATAATGATGACTTACAAGCAGCCGTAAGGGCAGTTCGGCAGGCGGATTACCGTGTACCATGCGGTGTAGCGGTGCCTCACTGCTACGCGAGTTCTTCGCCCAAAGGAAAAATAATTACCTAACCATGTGTATAATTTATTTAATGATTCTTAGTTTAATTTGCAGAGGAGCAAGTTTATTTTTTTAATTTATGCTTGCATTTTTAAGACTGAGATTAGTCCTGATTGAAAATCAGTAAGTAATACGTGTGATAATAAGTATTAAAATTATTGATTTTTTACTCTGTATTTTTATTGGACAATGTTAAGCACGATTCCAGAGTTAAATAATTAATTTTGATCGGTATAGGTAAAAAATAGCAGTATGATGGTAATCACGCTCTTTGATTGTTGTGCATTTAGGGTCATGAAATTTCCCATTTACTTATTAAATAAGATATGAAATTAAAAATATTGTCGCTCCCATAATAACAATGACTTTGACACTGTACTTTTGACCTTACTCAACACTGGCGCCAATCGGTGAGCACAAAAACAGTAGCCTATTATTTAAAAAACATGATGTCAGTTGACGGATTTTCCCTAGGGTTTGGGAATTTGTTTTAAAAGGTTTCCTACTCCTGATTATAAAAATAGGCCGGAATTGCCCCAAAAAAATATATTTGGCAATACAATCTAAAATAAACCTTAGATTGAGTTCGCTAGACTTTAGTTTCGATTAAAAGTCCAGCGGTATTTGTTCACTTGACGTATACGTTTGTAATACGTCACGATACAAGATAAATCGTTGGTTGACGGAATAGCCCCAAACCGTCGGGAAAATCCGTCAACTGACATGTTTTTAAAAAAGAAACATATTTAAATAACCAGCAGTATTAGCAATATAATATGAGTACATTTATATAGTTAAATAAATGCCCAATCTATTACAGTGATCAGGTTTATTAAAAAGTAAATATCCTCTTAGTAATGACCAGCCAAAGTAAACTTATCAAAAAGTATGACGGAAATGCCCTCATTGACCTTAAGCCGGGATGACAGGGCCAAGTAATAAAGCTATATTTTATATTTTTTTCTGTTTGAAATTGTCAATCGATTCCTTTTAACATTATAATTCTCTTTCTATATCCACAGCTGTGAGAGGAGCGTAGTTGTATACCGATATTTCAACGTTTAAGACATGATAAAACCTCGTTAGTAAATTGTGAACACAATGTAAATAGAATCATAATATCTACGAGTATGTTATACTTTCGTCGTAAAATTGCTACCAGTCGCCGATCGTTAATTATTACAATGCAAGGTGAAAAAATTGATACATCCCTTTGAAGCCGAACGTACATACAGTCTGCTAAAAATGTGGTCTACCACCCTACGGTTGAAGTTGAACAAGTTCAATTTTCCCTTGCAATAATATTATGACATTGACAAGTTTCAACCTGAGCGATAATTTGATCTCACAGATTTTTTTGTCAAAACTGATAGACCACCGTCTTGGCCGACTGTACTAACTGTAATAAATAACTAGAGAACATAGCTGCAGGCGGCAACCCGAATAATACAAAACAGTTTATGTTTCTAACTTCAACAGTTTTGCACTAATTCGTTAGTAAAGTTGCGAATTAAATTATGTACCTGGAGGACCGTATTTTTTCACATTGGACTTACCCTAAGGAATCCGTTATTTATGATTTCTATTTCAAAATTAAATGTAACAGTCGACGGAGCTCCTATTTCCGGGTATTTTGGCCCTTCGGGCCGTCTGAATAACTAACATAACCTAAACCTACCTCATATTTATTATACTAAATTTGGTCAGGGTGGCCGACCAGGGGAGCAACGTGACCTACCCCATTCTTTTTGGTAAGTTTACTAAAAAAAAAACTAGGTTTATTGCTCCTGAAACCCGCTGAATACTAAATTTCATGAAAATCGTTTGAGCCGCTATCGAGATTCAGATTATTCAAAAAGTTATCATGAAAATCTTTAGTTCTGTTTTTGGATTGTGTTTATTGAATGTCTGAATTATTTTCTATTAATGCGAGAAAATGATATCGGCTAAGTTGTACCGCCAGAATTAATGACCATAATACTGCCCTGCTAAGACAAATCGCGGTATCTGACACGAAACTCCTGTGGAAAATGCAACCTTATTGCTATCGGTAAAGGATTGAATTTGCTTTGGTTATTTAATTTGAGATACTGCCTTTTGGCTTATGAGGGCAGAATATGGACCTGATTTATAGCATTTTCCAAGACTCTTGCCAGAAATACCGGCGATAGGTTCACGCATTTTTGACGGATATTCCTTTCGAAGGCTTGAAAAGTCTAAGACTTGTTGACATAGAGAAACCCTAAAAAAGAAGACAGTGTAAAACTGTTGTTAAAATAAATTATTCTAGTTATGGCTTTTGACGTAGAGACCTCGTCGTGTTGTTCTCATAGTATTTTTTTTAAGTTTAACGTTTATTGACCTTACATTTGTAATGATTTTATTTTTGGTAGTTTAAAGAATTTATTATTTATTACTTTATTACCTAATGTAACTTAGTTTTAAGTTCTGTTATGTGTTTATGATTGAAAAAATTACCTTCTGCTGGAGTTTCTTGCGGCGCTTCTCCGCAATGATGGTCTTGTCCGAGGCGCTGGTAGACTCACCCTATATAACCGACGTGTAAAAGAGCCCTCATGTGGCCTATTTACTGAATAAATATTTTGAATTTTGATTTTTTTTGAGTTAAATTAGGTGATCTTGCCGACAAGTTCAACTCACCAAAACGAGAAATTAGGCGACCCGGAATCAATAATTCCGCCTTCTTGGGAAGTATCGTAATTCATGTCTAGTTGAAGTGTATTTTGTTGAGAGATACTTAGATCTTTGTTTAGTGGCACAAATATTTACATGTTTAAAGTGTGTTTTAAGTTTAACACACTTTATAAATGTCAAAGCAGAACTGACACTTGTCACCATTTTTTTAAATATAGCAACTTGCAAGAGAGTGAAGCACTGATGACTTTTGCATCAGTACGTATTTGTACAGGATAGGAAAACGAAACATTTATTCACATCCAACGAAGACAGAGTAAAACAAGACACAAATAGAGTAACAATTAACGACTGCTACGATGAATTGGCGTAAACTGTCAGACGGTCGGGTCAAGTACAGTCAAGGACTTTACTTGTTAAGCCACTATGGAACCCTGTCATAATGACAGCGTCAAACCATATGAAACAAATTACGCTAAAATTATTGATCAACGTTATGCGACAGGGTTCCATAGTGGCTTAACAATTAAAGTCCTTGACTGTACCTACTCAATTCTATACATTTTCTCAGTTCTCGAAAAGCGTTTACGTTTACGTTGACATTTGCTTGTTTATCCTCATTTTATTTTATACAATTAGCTTTAACCCGCCATCGCTTCGCTTCGGTTTACGTGAGTTTACTGTAACACCCGTACAGTCGAAATCATAAATATGTGAACACTTTAGTGTACCTTGTCTATTTAATGTCATGTTTGATCAAACATACATGACTGGACACAGTGATTAAAGTGTACAAATATTTATGAACTTGACTGTACATATGCCATAATTTATTATACATAAAAACCTTTCTCCAGGATCACTCTACTTATTAATGAAAACTGCATTAAAATCCGTTGCGCATTTTAGAACATCTAACCGAACAGATTGCGGAAGGTAAAGTAAAAATTATATAGCCGTCTACGTCCGAGATTGTGCCCCTTTTATTCAAACTTTCTGTTTCATCCATCATTTAAAGGTGTCACTGTTGCAGCTCCAACTTTCAAAGTAATTCTCGTCCGATCGATCAAACTTAAAAACATATTCACTTCTGAAAGAGTTGGTTTCTATCTAATAGACAGTGATTCAAGGGAGTTGGCCATTCTACTTTTCAGTGTTCAGAATGATACCAAATTTTGAATCCGCGAATAAACAAATAACGTGAACTTAGAATGTTTACGTTTAACGGTTTTCAAGAAAACAACTCTTAAATTACTCAATTGGGATGGACCAAAGAAAATAACTCACGGTTTTTACATTCTAATTCGAAAGAATAAGAAATTTTAAGACACCTATTTCATTAATTTTGTATTTGACCCAATACTTTTGTTTTAATATCTTTATTTAGTTAGCAGATATTTTATGGATGACATGATTATTTTAAATTTGGGATGGCATTTTCTAATAAATTGCAACAATTAAAATGATATCTAATGAAAAAAAGTGATTGTTGTAGTGTATTAAAACATACTATTTCAAGCGGTTTTCGCCTAACCCGTAAGATACACCTAGGAGGGCTTCAAGCCGAAAACTAAAGTCAAACAAAGGTTAAATATCCGAATATCCTTTTGCCGAAATATCTTAAAAACTGAATAATGCAGAACGGCTTTATAACTCTATTCCTCGAAATAGTTTTCGAATTGAAGTAATTGTAAAAATATGAACAATCCCAATTATCGTTGAAGAATCTTGGTAACTCGGTGGTAAATTGCACATTTTCCATAAAAAAGGCGGGGACAACAACGTCTACTGCGTTACTAACTTTATACTTATTACAAATAACTTTTTTATAAATTAGATTAATTCGAAACATAAGCTTATTTACGTCCCTTTTCGAGATTCAAGTTAAAAAACACAGCACTTCACCGTTTTTTGTAACTAAAATAGTTCAGTGGGAATGTGGCTAAAAATTATGTACAACGAAAAGGAGAATGGCCTGGGTACATGATGAAACTTATACTCACAACATTAATTTAATCAAACAATATAAATGAAAAAAATAGAGCTTAAAGGTAAATACTAGACGTTTCGTTCTCTCAAAAAAAAAGCCAGCCTAGAGAGATTTCTTCTCAGTAGATAGTGAATGAATACAATATAATGATATTATTATCTAATCTAACGTCTAGTTAGGCTCGTATGGAATCAAGACATTCTGTTTTTAGTATTTGTTGTTGTAAGTTAGTTGGATATTGTATTTTTTTACTTAATGTTTTTTCCCTCACTGTCAGGACGATAAAAATTTGTTGAACTTTTTTGATAAGTTACAAAAACGAACAATTATTTAATATTAATGTATGATAAAGAAAGTATTTTTATTTATTTTCAGTCTTCTTCCAATCTAGACTCTTTTTTTTATGGTTCATTAAGTATACCTCCCCGATGTCACAATAAGACAATATTTATATATTAAATGTTATTTCTTGTTCGTTTGGATCTCAATGTTCGAAGGTGAATTAATAAAATTTAAGTTTTAAGTTTGGAATATATTGCTGGCCAGAAGCAGAAAACGAGCTAAAATGTTTAAAAGAGTGTACAGTCAGCAGCAGTTGTATAGCAACGCAACCGAAGATATCAAAATGACCCACGAACTATAAGCGCACTCGGTAACGCTCGAGCATCCGAAATATCTCGGGCTGGAATTGATCACTTTCATCACTATGTTAACAATCTACTATGAATACTTTACTTTATTAAAACACACAATAGTAGTGAAAGCGAAACTGGACGCTAGTTGCAGTCAAGTAAACTCACAAGAACGAGCACAAAGTGATAATTACTCTGTCGAAAAGAGCACAGCTTTTACAGTTTGACAATTTATCAAATTTTGTCTATGAACCCTAGGAAAGTGACGCTAAAAGCAGCGTTACAATATAACTCACCGAGGCAAATCAATTTCAACAACAATTTCAATTTTCAAGTTGTTCATTAGAATGTTATTTGAGGAACTCGTATAGTTTCGCCATGTTCATCTGTCGTCTGTTACCAGTTTCACTCTAAACTCTGAGTACTACAAAGCTGCAATTTGGCATAGGTATACATTTAAATGACGCCAATTTTTTTTTTAGTTTCTCCCACGCATGAGATTAACTTCTTTTACTTTGTAACATCGAGTGAGATCTCATTGAATAGTGAGGTATCTTAAAGGCTTAGGAAACATGTGGTTCCAACAAGACGGGGCCACCCTGTCGTACGGCATGAGCCACAATCGGGACATTGTAAATAAAGTTTTCGAGTCGATTAATTTCAATAGACGGTGACATTGATTGGCCTCCACGATCCCCAGATTTATCAGCTTTTTTCTGTGTCTATGCTAACAGGCCAATGAACGTTCTTCAATAAAATTCAAACCAAGAAACAGTCACTGCGATAACGGAGAAAATATGTGAAAATTTAATGAAAAACGCAATGAAAAGAGTTCACATCTGCCATGCTGCTACAGGTAGACATTTCGCATCGGGAAAAATCCCTATTGTCACTGGCAAAAAAATACTGGTCACTGAAAGCCGTGTCGTAAACAATGTGACTGAAAAAATGGGAAAAAACAGCAGGGGAATTGGCTTACGCGTGTCGCTATCTATGTACTTCTATGTACATAAGCTCACGCCTTTATTCCCAGAGTGGGGTAGGCAGTGCTACAGAATTACTAACAACTCAACTTGTTAATAATTCTGTAACCACATTTTGCACAATAAGGCTAAGAGGTTTACCAGTGTATTAGTGACAGGTTGCAAGCCCATCGCCTAACAGTACTACACAGCCTTTATTCCCTTAGTCGCCTCTTACGACATCCACGGGAGGACATGGAGAGGCACTATTCTAACCCGGCCACCACGCGGAGATGTTGCAGATCTGTCTTTTGACATATTTTTTTGGGAGTATTCGCTCATTGAATACAAAACTGACACATTCCAAAATAATTCGCTCTTGCATTAAAAATCTTATACGAATAGCTTCTAATTTTAAAATGCAACACTGACTCATTTTGGAATGTGTCCGTTTTGTATTCAATGAACGATTTGTCTGACATTATTTTCCATATTTGCTGGCCCTAAATCCCATATTAAAAAGAACAATATTTTTTATATTTCTATATTGTTATTTGCCCCCTTGTATGAACACTCTTTCCAATATTGTGAATTATTTTTGGGCGGTTACCTGTAACGCTCAAAATCATACAAAATCACAAGCCATGTCCACTCCAGTTTGTTATATTGATATAAGATGGCTTTTAACAATTCCCTTAAGTGACGCGTTGTCAGAATAAAAAATGATACTTACCAGGAATTCAGTAATCCCGCGAAGGTTTTAAGATTCCGTACCCGAAGAGAGCTCAACGGTCCCTATTAATAATACCTGCGTTGTCCGTTCGTCCTAACTGTAAAGACCTGAATTTTTACCATCTTCTACTTAACTTGCAATGTATGTATGTAAGGGTCAAATTTTGCAACTTAAATTTGACCCACTTCCCGGTTTCCAAAGAAGCTGAAAGTTTGCATACGCCTTTTTAGTCCTGATGACAATATGTACAATAATATAGTACCATCGAGCTGGTCTGATGATGAAGAGGGTGGCCATAGGAACTCATAAATTATACATGATCAGCCCATCGTGTAAGGGCTTGTTAGAACCGTCTTGACGAGTGGATGACGACTGTGTACAAAAAAGTACAGTCGGCAACAAAAGTTTGTACCAAAAAAAAATTTTTTTTTCTTATTAGAACTGTAATACTAATAAATAGAGTGTACGGTTTTACACCGTACAGGTATTTCTGCTAACATCGCGCCCTACTTTTATTAGTCATGTAGACATGTTGAAATGAACCGAGCATGAGAACAGGCCGTGTGATTCGAAGGTGACCAGAGCAGTGGAGACTCATCAAATTTATACTTATGAGCGCCAGATGAGTTCACCGTCAAAATGAGAACATGCTAAATAAAAGTCATAAATCAGTAACAAGTAAACATTTATTAATTAAGTCCTCCCCTTACCCTCTTTACAGATTGCCAAGTTGGCACTAGGATTATCTTATAAGTAGTTACTTAAGAGCGAGGCTTTCTCGGTTGCTTTGGTACCGTTATTCTATAGTTATTCAAGAAAAGGTTAGAATTTACCGGCTTTAGAAGTACGAGTTTGAGGGTGTTGGTCGAAATGAAACACGGAGTTTTACCCGGAGAACATCACCCGCAGGATCCCGTATGAACAGAGGTCAGACACAGCTTGGCTACAGGTCAAACAGCGCCCGCCGTTACCATTGAATTGTAGCAGAATCTGACTTGTGGATCGCGGTACCCGATGTACACGCGGTTGGACTTCGTTTTCTCCCTCAATAGTGATAGTTTTGTTCTGGGACCAAATCGTCGGACATCAGCACACCCGTGTAGTTGCGGGGCCGCCGTAAAAGAGTGAAGCGACGTTGAAGTATCATAATAAATTAAGGAATTTTCATTGGTGAATAACTGAAATTAAAACAAATGCTTTGAGAAACATTGTCAACAAAACAATGTCACCGCTTCCAACTAGATACGAATAAATAAGTTTAGAAACCTCACCTGAGTAGTGGATGGACAAAACGTGGACAGACACAGTAGTGATTCTCCTTAGTTAGGACATCATTTGAAGTTAAATTAAACAATCTGGGCCGAACGCTGAAAGTAATTGAACAGATTTATTAGAATGTCACCACATTAGGCAAATAAAAGACACCTTTTCGACTCAAAACTCACCCCGAAGCGAGAAATTGATCCAGCGACTTAAAATTGTGTGTGTTCACATGGTCGAGAAAAATCTGAATGCAGAGGTCAAAAAAAGGTCGATAGAAAGATCGAGAACCAATAGTCATGTGTTCCGTTTCGTCGTTGAAGCTAGAGATTTATTTGGACGAAACCGACCGAAATCAAAGACATAATTTATTGAAAAACGAACACACATAAAGAATGGGGAATAGAAGGGAAACTTCAGACTTCATCCTATTTTTACCGAAAAGCATTACTAAAATAAAAAGCCAAAATGGGTGACGTTTATCCATACACTCGAACACAACTTGCCTGAAACGAAACCAAAAATTACCGGGTTGCCAACTTACGGCTGCGTTTTGTTCGACACGGAAGACTAATAATGACCAGCCAAATTGTAAGTAAATGAATTATATATTTTAGTAATTAGTGAAGATCTATGATTAAATGTCCTACATGATGCTCAGGATTAGAATATATTCATGTGGAAGCTGAAACAAGTTCAATTGTAAGAAAAATATATGGACGACTGTCAAATGTGACAGCCGCGGATGAAATCCAGAAATGTAAACAAAGAAGTATCGAAACGTTACGTTTGACAGTTAATGGCTAAACAAGAAAAATTATATCTGTTTGTTGATGTTCTATTTGTGCAAATATCAGCGTGATTAAGTGCTAACAAGTTGGGAAAGTGAAGAGAAAAGATAGTATCGAAGTGACGGAATGCATTTCTTCCATAACCGCTGGCCTTATGGACCAAAAGAAGGTAATAAATTGACTTTGAAAGTTACATTCTCGTCCAAACTTCATGTAGGTTGTTTTAGTAGACAAAGTTAGCTAAATCTATAAAATCTAGACTAGAAAGTGTTACAGTACCGTTTTAGTTGGGTAAAATAATTTTATTTTAGAATTAACTAAATTCTGAAATAAAATTATTATAAGCCTTCTCGCTATGAGTAAAAATAAAAGGGGAGTAGTAGAGATAAATTATGTTATTTTTTTTTTTTTTAGTATTTAAGACATGGTTTAACTGAACAGAAGAAAGAATATCAGAGACCTAAGTATGAGAAGCATGAAGCTAGAGGTAGCTAGTGAGCTTTGAGGTGAAATAAGCAAGACACATTCTGACAACGTAGGGCAGAATGGCTTATCACCAAATAAGAAGAGTAAAGTAAGAAATATTTTCAGACCGTTTACACCCATGGTGTAAGCGACGGAATCTAGACTACTTAGTGGTCCTATACACTTTACTAAATTAAACTATAAGAGGAGCATACTATACAGATACGTCTTGCACAACTGTAGAAAAGTAGAAAATGGTTTGTCTGTGCCAAGTGTGGGCAGACAAGTGAAATCATGTGTCGTGGAGTAGGCTTCCTAACGTTCCACGGAGAACCTAAACCTCTTCACACTACTACTTAACTAATTTAACAAATATGCCTATGTCTATGTTCTGGACAGCAAAGAAAAGTCCAAACATAAAAAAAAATGTCTGTGCCAAGTGTGGGCAGACATGTGAAATCATGTGTCGGAGAGTAGGTATCCTACCGTTCCAAGGATAACCTAAACCCCTTCACACTACAACTTAACTAATATGTGAGACCTAATGCTTACAACTAAGTTTTTGGACAATACGAAGAAAATCCAAAGAAAATTGGTTTATCTGTGCCAATTTTGGGCAGACAAATGAAATCATGTGTCGGAGAGTAGGCATCCTAACGTTCCACGGATAACCTAAACCCCTTCACACTACAACTTAACTAATATGTGAGACCTAATGCTTACAACTAAGTTTTTGGACAATACGAAGAAAATCCAAAGAAAATTGGTTTATCTGTGCCAATTTTGGGCAGACAAATGAAATCATGTGTCGGAGAGTAGGTATCCTAACGTTCCACGGATAACCTAAACCCCTTCACACTACAACTTAACTAATATGTGCGCGCTAATGCTTACAACTAAGTTTTTGGACAATACGAAGAAAATCCAAAGAAAATTGGTTTATCTGTGCCAAGTGTGGGCAGACATGTGAAATCATGTGTCGGAGAGTAGGTATCCTAACGTTCCACGGATAACCTAAACCCCTTCACACTACGACTTAACTAATATGTGCGCGCACTAACCTAATAAAATTACACGGTACTTGCTAACTTACAATTTACTAGTAATGAATGAGTGAGTCGACTCAAATTCTCCTATTTCAAAATTATTAACTATGGCACTAGATGTTTACTTTATTAACAATGCACTTTGGAATAGGATCGGAAAGGCAGACTATGCTGACCATTTCTCAAATACCTAGAATCCAACAAAAAAATGAGGCTGGAAAACAGTTTTGCAAAAATTTACTTTTTTCAGCATTTTATATATAATTAACTTCGAAAAGTATCATCTTCTGTAAGATTACAATATTTATAAGAGTGAGTAAAGGAGGCGAGACGCTTAGATGAGCGACACCAATGTTAAGTTAGTTTAGAGCCTTTAGCTTAGGCTACATACCTCAGGCGTGACACACGACCAATGAGCTATACACGAGAAAGTAGTCCCGTGGAATATGAAAGAATTTTATTAGATGAGGACGAGACACTCAGTCCTAACAAGCTATCCGTTGACAAAGCAGATACAATGTCTGCAGTCGAGACGTTGAAACAAAGAATCTGAGCAAAGACCGGTGATGTTAATTACAAACACTAAGCTTTACTCCAGAAAACGTCAATAATGAAATATGAATATAGTAACTCATAATAAATACCACCTTTATTCTTAGAGTAGGAAAGGTAGAGTTACACAATTAGGCTTAGATGTTTACCAGCGTAGGGGTGATGGTTGCAAGCCCATCGCCCAACGGTATTGGAAGCCTTCATCTCCTTTGTCGGCTCTTACGACATCCACGGAAGAAATGGAGTGGCACGATTCGGACCCGGATACCACACAGGGATATATCTAACATTAAGAAGTGGGCGCAGCTTCGCCAGGACGGACTAGATCTTTAATGTGAAAATTTCCTAGATTTTTACCAGATAGGGATTTCAAAGTATATACCAAGGGTCCGAGTTTCTTGTGAATAATACATTTCTCATAACGCGGTGCCAAATTGGCTGAGAAGTTTTTAGCCGCGTTAGATAAGTGATATGTTTTCTTGTATACTATTTGTCCTTCCTGAAGTACCATAGGCCGCTTGCGCAAGTTGTAATAGTGAGCGTTACGTATGTGGGCACTTCGTAGAGAGTTTTGCACCTTTTCAAAAATAGATTTTAATTCGTTAAGTTTATCAGAGAACGTGCAACCATCATCTACAGCAATCGCATCCCTGTCAATGGGAGATGTTGAATTATAGAAGGAACCATCAAATATCATTTCCCGACCATGATGAAGAAAATATGGAGTAAACTTTTAACTACCTGAGAAGGGACGGCCTCAGAACCAGAGTCACTGTCGACACCATTAGATTCGGAATCGCTACCCACCTGTAGACGATCCAGTATAGCAGTTAAAGTAGTGTGAAGCAGCTGAACGTCCTCGTTGTCTTGTGTCAAACGGGAAATGCGACAAAGGAGGTATTTGCAGCGCGATAATAGTCGAGATCGAGAAGAAGAAGTAAGATCTGAACGCGAAGCAATCTCAATTTCCTCCACCTTATATTGTAGGACTGATACTTCCATCGACACGTCTGAACTTCCAGAAAGATTAAAATTCACACCACCTTTATTAGCTAGTTCGGCTGTCTGTGCAAGCACCTGTTGTAAACTATGACGACGAGATACTGGATTTACCTTACAACCTCTAATAACTAGTTCAATGACTGATTTCGTCTTTTTTCAGATGTGCAATACTGCAATCGGCTAATAAAAAGTCCATCTTGTTTTGTACTAAAATTATGGAAATAAATAGTAGACCGTTAAGAATAAAGCCGAAGTCCAACACAATAA
The DNA here is from genome assembly GCA_963966035.1 of Acleris laterana. Lineage (NCBI taxonomy): Eukaryota > Metazoa > Arthropoda > Insecta > Lepidoptera > Tortricidae > Acleris > Acleris laterana. Next base: position 615,122 of record OZ014438.1, on the reverse strand, counting down.
AAAAACAACTCTTATTTCGCTGGTATAAGAGAATTAAGGTTAAATTAATAGCAACCCAAAGCGTCCGAAAAAAAATAATTACAAGTCTAATAATATTAAAATATTACAAGTTAGTTCTAACTGTTCATAGTATAAAATTACAGTAAATTTGAACAACAGACATTCTCAATAAAAACAGCTTAAAACACTGATACTAAACCAGAAAAAAGAATAATTTGTAAATAAGTTGTATCACAGTAAACTAGTTAAATCAAACCACGAAGTTAAGGATTACCAGCAAATTCGAGTTTAAAAACAAGTTTAACTTCAAGTTTCAATGCAAATTTCTAATAAATTTAGGATGAGAAAATTTCATTTAAAACTTCAAGTAAGGTTTTAAATTTCTAAGTTCAAACCTTTAAAGATTCAGATTTATAGTTTAAATCCCGATAACAATAAACATTTTCCCTTATTGGGTTATGTTTCTTAATAATAAAACACAAAAGAAATATCTTATACACTACTCAGTTATAATAAAAATACTTATTCCAAAGCAACCTGTTAAATTTACTTAGCAAATTCTCAAACTGGCCAAACGTTGGGTACGCCACTGAAATGAACCGAGCATGAGAACAGGCCGTGTGATTCGAAGGTGACCAGAGCAGTGGAGACTCATCAAATTTATACTTATGAGCGCCAGATGAGTTCACCGTCAAAATGAGAACATGCTAAATAAAAGTCATAAATCAGTAACAAGTAAACATTTATTAATTAAGTCCTCCCCTTACCCTCTTTACAGATTGCCAAGTTGGCACTAGGATTATCTTATAAGTAGTTACTTAAGAGCGAGGCTTTCTCGGTTGCTTTGGTACCGTTATTCTATAGTTATTCAAGAAAAGGTTAGAATTTACCGGCTTTAGAAGTACGAGTTTGAGGGTGTTGGTCGAAATGAAACACGGAGTTTTACCCGGAGAACATCACCCGCAGGATCCCGTATGAACAGAGGTCAGACACAGCTTGGCTACAGGTCAAACAGCGCCCGCCGTTACCATTGAATTGTAGCAGAATCTGACTTGTGGATCGCGGTACCCGATGTACACGCGGTTGGACTTCGTTTTCTCCCTCAATAGTGATAGTTTTGTTCTGGGACCAAATCGTCGGACATCAGCACACCCGTGTAGTTGCGGGGCCGCCGTAAAAGAGTGAAGCGACGTTGAAGTATCATAATAAATTAAGGAATTTTCATTGGTGAATAACTGAAATTAAAACAAATGCTTTGAGAAACATTGTCAACAAAACAATGTCACCGCTTCCAACTAGATACGAATAAATAAGTTTAGAAACCTCACCTGAGTAGTGGATGGACAAAACGTGGACAGACACAGTAGTGATTCTCCTTAGTTAGGACATCATTTGAAGTTAAATTAAACAATCTGGGCCGAACGCTGAAAGTAATTGAACAGATTTATTAGAATGTCACCACATTAGGCAAATAAAAGACACCTTTTCGACTCAAAACTCACCCCGAAGCGAGAAATTGATCCAGCGACTTAAAATTGTGTGTGTTCACATGGTCGAGAAAAATCTGAATGCAGAGGTCAAAAAAAGGTCGATAGAAAGATCGAGAACCAATAGTCATGTGTTCCGTTTCGTCGTTGAAGCTAGAGATTTATTTGGACGAAACCGACCGAAATCAAAGACATAATTTATTGAAAAACGAACACACATAAAGAATGGGGAATAGAAGGGAAACTTCAGACTTCATCCTATTTTTACCGAAAAGCATTACTAAAATAAAAAGCCAAAATGGGTGACGTTTATCCATACACTCGAACACAACTTGCCTGAAACGAAACCAAAAATTACCGGGTTGCCAACTTACGGCTGCGTTTTGTTCGACACGGAAGACTAATAATGACCAGCCAAATTGTAAGTAAATGAATTATATATTTTAGTAATTAGTGAAGATCTATGATTAAATGTCCTACATGATGCTCAGGATTAGAATATATTCATGTGGAAGCTGAAACAAGTTCAATTGTAAGAAAAATATATGGACGACTGTCAAATGTGACAGCCGCGGATGAAATCCAGAAATGTAAACAAAGAAGTATCGAAACGTTACGTTTGACAGTTAATGGCTAAACAAGAAAAATTATATCTGTTTGTTGATGTTCTATTTGTGCAAATATCAGCGTGATTAAGTGCTAACAAGTTGGGAAAGTGAAGAGAAAAGATAGTATCGAAGTGACGGAATGCATTTCTTCCATAACCGCTGGCCTTATGGACCAAAAGAAGGTAATAAATTGACTTTGAAAGTTACATTCTCGTCCAAACTTCATGTAGGTTGTTTTAGTAGACAAAGTTAGCTAAATCTATAAAATCTAGACTAGAAAGTGTTACAATGTACGTAATCATAATTATTACTAATATTTAGATTCTAACGCACTTCACAATACAACGTCAGAGACGCTTGACCTAGCCGTTGAACTGTAACTTCTTATTTAATAAACGTATTAACTTTATTATCTTTAACTTTCAAACTATACTTTATGTAACGAGCCGCACTGAAACTCGGTAAAGCTGCTACATAAATTGGTCCTTCGAGCCGGATGTGTTTGTTCATTTGTTGCGGTGGCGTTCAGTTTGCTGGCCTCCCACAAGCGGGTCTCACCAGTGAGCTGAATAGACGCACTTACCGTGACGGTAGGGCAAACGCACTGGATAACTGCAGAAAAGAAGATCGCGGAAACTTCGTTGTCTCCTTGTGTAGTGAACAGCAGTGGATCAACGGTCTGCTTATCGAACGGTAAAGGCAAACTGCCAGGAATACAGTTCCAGCCTTGAAGTATCTTTCTGCTAATAGCATGCCATTCACTGGAAAGCATCAATTTGACGAAGGCAGCCGACCAGCATCACCAGCTGGGGCTAACTGGCCGAACTTACTTCAACAACAAAGTGAATGTTTTGAGGCGATAAAAGTACTCAAATCTAACTTCAAGAAGGATGGCCCCTCCAGAAGAACAGCTGAGTACTTAAAAAAGCGTTTAAATACTTTAGAAGGTCTTTGGGTGGAGTTTGTTGCCAAAGACGACTTGTTGAAGCAGATGGAGAATAAAGAGAGCGAATACTTCGTGGATGACATCTTCAACAAAACAAAAGTCACGTATGAGGCTTTAAAGCAAGAAATAATGACGTCAAATCTTGCATTATCTCTTGGGATGCGGACAACTCCGAAGAAGATGGATGGGAACGTCCCTTCTCAGAGAGGGACACTGACTGAGATAGTGCAAAAGGAAGCCGGCGCAGCTTCCGGGAGCAGTGAAGTACTAACTGAAGAGAGTAGAGCTACGTTGCGCCAACAACTTTTGAACTTTAACGCACTAGAGAGAGCCATTTCAAAAATTGATTTAGTAAAAATGGATGAGAAATGGGAGCTAGAAGACAGTCTTAACACCCTAAAGGCAAGATGGAATGCCATAGACAAGCTGCATTGGGAATTGAACTTCGTACTTGGAGAAAACTTGCCGATCTACGGTAAAGAGTACTCCAAGTGGGAAAACGCTTACGACACTTTGAAGAAAATTATAAGCAAGAAAATTTGGGCGAGCGCACACTATAAAGAGTCGACACCAAGAATGGAACTCCCCGAATTCGACGGCAACTACAGCAAATGGGTGTCCTTTAAGGATTTATTTATAGAGACTGTGCACTCTAACCCGTTATTATCAAAATCACAGAAGATGCAGCATCTTAAAGCGAAACTAAAAGGCGACGCAGAGAAACTTATACAACATCTTGCGATCAGTGCGGAAAATTACGACTCTTGCTGGGAGATAATACAACACCGCTATGAAAACAAGAGGCTGTTATTTTCCTCATATATTAATACCCTATTGGGCCTCAATATGATTCAACAACCATCTGCATTCAACATTAAGAAAATGCACGATACTATCAAGGAATGCGTCAACGGTTTAACAAATTTGGGGCTCGACATATCAACTTGGGACCCTCTTCTCGTTCATCTATTGCTGCCGAAACTCGACACAACGACCTACAACGAATATGCTCATGACATGAAGAACCCGAGGGAGTTACCGGCCCTTCAAGAACTGATTGATTTCCTGGAAGGAAAATTCATTGCATTTGAGTCCATGAAACATAATCAACAAAATCATAATAGCCACAAGCCGGAAAATCTACCGAAAAATCAAGGAAATTGGTATCAAAAACCGATACTGAAGAGTTTCAACTTTCAAAACAAGTTTCACGAACCAAGAGCAACGACCTTTAAGAAGCCAGAAAAATGGACCAAATCACACTACACTACATTCAAATCATGCCCACTCTGCAAAAAAGGGCACGTTTTAATGTATTGCGGCACGTTTTTAAACATGGATGTTGCAACAAGAAACGAGAGCGTAGCTAAGTTGCAAGTATGCCGAAACTGCTTGTTTAGCCATAACGGGAAAGAATGTGTGTCAAACAAAAACTGCAAACTTTGCGACAAAGCACATCACACACTGCTTCATAACGCAAACATGGAAAACATCAAAGGTCATCAACAACAAGCGAATCAACAGCCCTCAACTTCAACTCAACGATCAGCACATCACGTGAACACTGACATCGAAGAAGTACTACTCACCACCGTCAAACTGATGGTTGTTAACATAGAGGGAGCGCACGTGACTCTACGAGCACTACTAGACCAGGGATCGCAAGTGTCCCTAATATCTGAAAATGCTGCACAAAGACTTAGGTTGCCTCGACGTAAACTAAGCGCAGTCGTATCTGGAGTTGGATCATCGGAAGGGAATAGCAAGGGTTGCTTATCAATTGAATGTAAGTCAATACACTCAGACTTTACATTTACAACGGAAGTTCTCATCATGAAAAAACTTGTCAACAACTTACCGTCGACAACCCTCAAAAACGCAAAATGGGATCATTTGGAAAACTTGAAGCTTGCCGATCCAGATTTTAACATCTCAGGGCCTATAGATATCTTACTGGGAGCAGATGTTTATTCTCAAATAATTGTGGATGGAGTATTGAAGCGGGACACCGACGCTCCAGTAGCACAGCAGACAAAACTAGGGTGGATAATTTGTGGCAACGTAAAAAGATTCAACTGCCTCGTGGTGGTCAATGAATTGCAAAACTTAACCAGGTTTTGGGAAACAGAAGAAATCAGCTGCTCCAACGAATCTACGGACAGCGACGATTACTGCGAGAAGCACTACGCCCAAACTACAGAACGTTTAAGCACGGGTGAATATGTCGTGAAAATGCCGTTAAAAAGCGATATAGAAATGAAATTAGGGAAGACTAAACCACAAGCAGTTTCGCAATTTCTTCAGCTGGAAAAGAAGATGGCTAGACAGGAACATTTCGCCCAACGATATAAACAATTTATCACGGAATACCAAGAACTAGGTCACATGAAACCGGTAAAGGGGTCAACGTCCTCTGGTCTTCAAGCCTACTTACCCCACCATGGAGTAATACGGGAGGGATCCTCAACTACAAAGCTGCGTGTAGTATTTAACGGCTCTATGAAAAGTGACACTAAATACAGTTTAAACGATTTGATGGAGAGAGGACCCAACCTACAAAAGGACCTCGTAACGTTGATCCTCACATGGAGAAGCTACAAATATGCGCTTACAGCGGACATTGAAAAAATGTTTAGAGCAATCCGACTACATGAGGATCAGCAGCCGCTTCAGAAAATAATTTGGAGGTCGGCGCCACAAGATCAACTACAGGAAATGCAGCTCTGTACCGTAACATACGGAACCAAAGCGGCCCCCTTTCTAGCTATGCGTACACTAAAACAATTAGCTCAAGATGAAGCTTATGGCGAAAGTGAAGAATGCTCTTTATGACCAAAAACTGAAGGTTTACTGCTGGACAGACTCTCAAGTGGTACTCGCATGGCTACAGGGTAGTAGCACGAAATGGGAACCCTACATAGCGAACCGAACGACCATGATAAACAATGTAGTCCCCGCCGTGCAATGGAGGCATGTGAAATCTAAAGAAAATCCCGCCGACTGTGCATCAAGAGGGCTTTTACCCGCACAGTTACTAAATTTTAACTTATGGTGGAACGGCCCACAATGGTTGATAACATGGGCGGAAAACAAACCTACAAACGAAGAAATATTTATAACCAATGCAGAAAAGGTATACGAGTGTCAAGTAACACGCAAACAATGCAATAGCCAAGTCATAATAAAAGATATATTACAACGATGCAGCACAATGGCACGCGCCATTCGATGTGTCGCATGCGTGTTACGTTACATAACAAAGTTACGTAACAAGTCCAAATCAGCTGATAGAACTCAGCCTACTATAGACGAATCAGCTGATGGAACTCAGAATACCATTGACGAACTGAACGAAGCAACTCATCGTATCATCAAAATAATCCAACAGGATAGCTTCCCCGAAGAAATAGAAAATCTGAGCAACGGAGATCTAGTAAACAGAAAGAGCAAAATTTTGAATTTAACACCATCTCTTGACCATGAAGGCATTTTACGAGCAAGGGGACGCTTAAGCCACTCAGCCCTTCCGGAGGAAACGAAGTACCCCGTCATACTCCCGCACACTGGACGCCTTACGGAACTTATAATCGGGGACGCCCACAAACAGGTGCTGCACGGAGGAGCACGCCTAACGCTCGGACAAACGAGGCAACAGTATTGGATCATAGGAGGAAACCGAGCGGTCAAAGGCTTCCTACAGCGTTGCGTCATATGTCTACGATTCAAAACCATGAAAAATGAGCAAATAATGGGAGACTTACCGAGACCCAGGGTAACTCCATCCCGGCCATTCACGCATACAGGCGTGGATTTCACAGGCCACGTGGATATCAAACTGAACAAGGGCCGAGGTATAAAAACATGCAAAGGATATATTGCTATATTTATCTGCTTAGCGACAAAGGCTGTTCACATCGAACTAGTATCCGACCTAACTTCTCAATCATTCTTAGCTGCCCTGAAGCGCCTTTGTGCCAGAAGAGGCACTCCGAAACATATTTACTCAGATAACGGAACTAACTTCAAAGGAGCTGCCAAAATTTTACAAGACGAATTCAAGATGTACGAAACATTATCCTCGCCCGAGTTCTTTAAAGAAGTAAATAATCTTCAAATACGATGGCATTTTTTATGTCCACGATGGCCATCAGCAGCTGGAATCTGGGAAGCAGCAGTCAAGTCGATGAAACAACATTTAGTTAGAATCCTTAAAAACGAAAAATTGACATTTGAGCAATTTACTACCCTACTAGCTCAGATCGAGGCTTGTCTGAACAGCCGACCGCTGTGCCCGCTTACAGAGGACATAGAAGATCGGATTACATCAACAAAGATATCCAACACTGGAATAATCGACCTTAATGACGGATGCATACTTCAGAAAAAAGACTCAACTTTATACGCTTATAATCACTTTGGAAGTACCTTGAAACTGGAGCCAGATATACCAGGAGCACTGGACGTAAATCTTAACCTTCAGGAAGATGTAACATTTAATCTTAGCAGCATTTGGGTACCGCCAATGAAGTACAATCAAAGCAGGGAACATGACCTACTGGATAAGAAGTTGGAACTTCTTAAACAAAATGAGAACCTGCCAATCGCCGATATAAGTACCCACGACATTCACCAATATCTCGTCTTGTATTTACTGGTGGTGGGAGCCATCGTGGCCGCAGTCTATATTCTCGTCAGACGCTGTCGGCAAAGAAGTACTTCGATTACCAAGCCGTCAGATCCCGAGGACCCACAGGTGCCACGAAACGAGACAAAGAAAAAGAAGAAGCTGCACGTGTCTGCACGGGCTGGCCAGCCGCAGAAGGAAGAACATGAGATGCAAGAAAAGGAACATCCCATATACCAAAAAATTCGACATTCTAAACGAATGTTCAATTTGGATTCTGAATAAAATATTTTATTTGTAATTGTACAGGTTGAGTCTCTTTGACAATGTCCGTTTGTCTTAATTATCTTGGCTCGCCCTTGGCAGCATGTACGGTTTTACACCGTACAGGTATTTCTGCTAACATCGCGCCCTACTTTTATTAGTCATGTAGACATGTACGTAATCATAATTATTACTAATATTTAGATTCTAACGCACTTCACAATACAACGTCAGAGACGCTTGACCTAGCCGTTGAACTGTAACTTCTTATTTAATAAACGTATTAACTTTATTATCTTTAACTTTCAAACTATACTTTATGTAACGAGCCGCACTGAAACTCGGTAAAGCTGCTACATAGAGTGTTGATTAATTACGGCAAATTTAATTTCTCAGCCTTTTTTTTTATTTGGTTGTAAAGTAAAAATTGGCAGAACATACAAGCGTCCCAATTGGTAAGATTACATGTACCAGCCCTGAAAGAGGACAAAAATACTACAAAAACTGGTCAAGTGCGAGACGGGCCCGCGCACCGAGAGTTACGTAATAATGGATCGAAATCCCTAAAAATACTCATTATGTTATGAACTGTATTGTCTATGCAATAAGGTCTATTTTGACTTGCCTAAATTGAAATACAGATTATTAAAGATTTTTGATATTTTTTCCAAAACTGTAAAAATTAACAACTTTGTCGCGTTGTATTACCTAGTGTGTGTGTGCGTGCGGAATAACGAACGAAAGTGCCGACCTTGCATGCTTCACACCTTTTCAGTGCAACGTTACGTCCGTATTATTTTAGGTCCCGTAAATAGAGAAATACTTACGGCAGTCGGGCTTTTCTTAGCCTTGGGAGAGTAATGTTCGATCACCTCCCAGTTGGACTTCTTGGGTGCGGGGGTGTCCGCGGGGGAAGGGGACGCCTGGGCGTGCGCGGGAGTGGAAGGTCCGGCCGAGTCGTCGCGCGGAGCGCCGCGTAGGGAGGCGCTGCGGCGTCCGCGCAGCGCATCCTGAAGGAAAAAAATAGACTTTATAGCAGTGTGTATAATAGTACATTGTGCATCAAGGGTAGTAAGAAGGGAATTACTAACGAGAGTGTTAGAAGCCCGACGCCGAAGGCTGAGGGCTTATAATGAGTCGAGTTAGTAATCCCCTTACTGCCTGTGATACACACAATGGTTTTCATCACATTTGCGAGGAAAAAACACTTTAACTCTGCAAAATATAAAGAAATAACTTTTGACGAACGGGAACGTAAATAAATGGAAACGATATTTTTTTTGTGACCTCTATCACAGATAATAACTGCGTTTAGTTTCGACCTGGATTCGAGCCAGATTTAGCCAATTTGATAAAAATGTATAATTACTAAAATTAATGATAAATGTTGATATAAACTTGAAATAGGTATACAAATAATGAAGTTTAATGAAGCGTATAGGTTTTGTGTAATGTAAGATAGTCTATAGCTAATTTTTAAAGATGAAATTAGAAACCGATTTAATTTTTGGCTGAAAATTAAACCTCCTTAGTCAGAAATGATGTACGAAAGAGTTGCAAATTTTAAAAAGAAAGTCATTACTCCCTAGGGATGACAAACTCGCCATAATTCCCGCGGGAACAATTTAGGCCATTGTCCTTCTGTATACAGGCATGGAATAACACCATTTACGAGCAAGTGTGATGAAAATAAATTTATCTATACAGTATGTGAGCACTTAGATGATGCTTGGGGTTTGTACTTCTGCCTCGCTCGCTCTCCTCTCTTCATTAAGAGCTTATGGAAGTGAGTGAGAGACAAGTACAAACCCGAAGCACCTTCAAAGAGCTATCCTATTATAGCTAGCTATTTAGGGGCTCTAAACAAAAATATATCAGGTGACTATACAAACTTAAATAAAGAGAAAACGCGCAAGACTAAAACATATATCATAGCCTATCAAATATCTGGTTGTACCGGAATATGAACCGGTAACTACTAGGATTGGGTCACTAGTACAATGACGGGATCGTAGCTTCCCTCGATCGTAGATCGCTTGTAGTCTATAATATCTCAAAATTTCCGAGTCGCAAAAGGATTACTTTCTTTGCGTTACTGGGTCGGTTAGGTTCTTAAGGGGGTCTCTATTGACTGCCATAATTATTTTTAGTCATAATGTGTTTCAAGTCATAATTTTCGCAAGTCATAATGCATTTTTCTCAGGCCACGGTTATTTTTTCAGGATTTTTATAAAACTAACCTAACTAATCTACACGACAAACGTTAATTAAAAACTATAACTTCAGCCTGGAAGAAGTTATGACAAAAAAAAGTATGACTAACAATACATTATGACCAACGATTATGTATGGCAATCAAGGGGATCCAGTTATTTTTGTGTCCTGACAGACGCAATGGGTCCTTGGAGTCTTAACTAGGTATCATGAAGATCGATTGGGCTATATCAGGTGAGCAAGTAAAGGTCACCATGTCAAAATTCTATCGAGGGATTTCATGTATTTAATGTAATAACAACACTCACAGGATCCATTATCCCAGCGAATAATTAAAATTCAAAAATAAATGTTTATTTTATTCCATCATGTCCATTTACAAAAGTTTGCGTGAGATTTTCCCGCTACGGTACTTTCTTTCGTGTTTTTCCCTTTCTATTAGCGTTCATTAGGAGAGCCGCGAGCGAAATATAAAATAATTACCGGAGGACCAAAAAAGCTCGTTTAATGTAAGAACAATCAAATGTACGGAAGAATGAATAAATCCGGACAAAAGGTAGATAATTAAGGTTGTTGTTGCCAATAGATATTATTGTATTACCGTAATTACGCTATTATCTTAACGACGCGCTGGCCTAGTGGGTAGTGACCCTGCCTACGAAGCTAGCGGTCCTGAGTTCGAATCCCGGAAAGGGCAGATATTTGTGTAATGAGCGCGAATATTTGTTCCTGAGTCATGTATGTTTTCTATGTATTTAAGTCTATATTTATCTATATAAACATTCCACGACAATACATATTTTAACAAACTAAATGCTATTTCATTCATTCTAATAATAAAAATGCTTCATTACGTTTAATGCATGAAATGCGCTTGTTAGCGAAGCTAATATGTTTCTATTAACCAGCATACTAGCAATTATAGAAATAGAAATAGAAATAGAAATAGAAACATTTATTCGACGAACACAAGAAAAAAACAGAACAGAGAAAAACATCATTAAAATAAGGTGGCAACACAGTAATAATAAAAATTAAAAAAAAAACAATAAAAAAGGAAAGAAAAAAAAACAATTGTAGGATAGTGTTGCCATGGGTGATTCTGTGACGTCGAAATTGACACCACTCAGCACTATGTCACAGCGTTAACCGCGACGCTGGTTTTCAGTGGCGCCAACGTGACACACGAACGAAGAGACAATGGTTAATTAAAGAATATAATATAATATAATATATTGGTATTAACTAAAAAACAAGCCGTTATTATTGCTGTAACTGGACTATAATTATACAATATTATATTGCAATGAATCGTGTAGTCATAATCTATGTAACTGATATTTAATGACTGATAAATAAAAATGTTTCCAGATAGAGTGCTATTTTATGGTTTCGAAGTCAAATAAGGAAGCCTTTTAGATTCGCTTTGTCCGTCTGTCCGCAGTCTAGCTCAAGGAATCTTGGTACAGTCACGGGATTACATTTGGGACCCACCTTAGGTCCAACTCAATCTGACATTCTACAACAATAATGTTGAGTTTCCTAAAAGTCACAAATGACTTGACATCTCTAATGACATTAACGTTCGTGACCGTAGGTACCTACATCATTATACATTTGCTCTCGTGATCATTCTGAGTTTACTGTGTTTTCACATTTTCACAAGTCAACATTTCAGTTTTATTTTATTCGTTATTGGTCATACAGATTTGCTCCTCCTTTTCTAGTTTATTTCATTCAAAAAATTCAAAATTCAAAATATTTATTCAGTAAATAAGCCACATTACTCCTTTTCCATTACGATACTCCTCAAGAACTCGTTATTATTGTTTCCGGGTCGCCACATATCTCGTTTTAGTGATTGCACTAGTCGGCAAGATCACCAGATTTAACTCAAAAAAATTCTAAATTCTAAATATTTATTCAGTAAATAGGCCACATGAGGGCTCTTTTACAGTGTGTTGTGAGTCTACCAGCGCTTCGGACGAGACCATCATTGCGGAGAAGAAGCGCCGGAAGAAACTCCAGCAGGTCATTTTTTTTAATCATAAAAACATAATAGTACTTAAAACTAAGTTACATTAAGTAAAGTAAGTTAGTAAATTCTTAAAACTATCAAAAATAAAATCATTACAAATGTAAGGTCAATAAACCTTAAACGAGGTCTCTACGTACATTATATGTACTTTAAACATAGCTGCGGTTTGAAAATTTTCAATCGACATTTACCCGTGTGATATTTCACAGTCTACGAGGTTTCCGTGAATTTTATTGTAGATAAAACAAAATGCACGCCAGTATATGAAGATCAAAGGAGTGAATCTTTCCTCTACATAGGTATAGCATGGGATAAAGAGGCAGTCTTATGGACACGTTAGCCGATGGCTGTCTGGGAGATATAAATACCTAAGTTACACGATAGTGATTCTCTGAACAACGACGGTCGGACGGACGGACGAGTGAATGTCCAAGCGGCGAGTTTAAATAGTCCCGTCAGTGCGAACAAAACATATTTTAGCGCGTGCATTTTCAATTAAGCAGCATGGTTTATGCCGACGGATTGAACGTATAAGGCTGCTTAATTGAAAATGCACGCGCTAAAATGTTTTGTTCGCACTGACTGATAATCCAGTGTATAAGTTATCTTCATTCCAAATTAGATCCAAATCCGTCCAGCCGTTGCAGCGTGAAGGAGTAACAAACATACACACACACACACTCACAAACTTTCGTCTTTATAATAGTGTGTGATCAACTTAAATCCTTCTTCAAATGGTTCATAGCACTTTAACTATCGTTGTTTTAAGTGTATGTTCTTATTGGATGTCACTCTGTATACAAATATATCTACACAACAGTGTTCGAATTTTGTTTTGAGAAGCACTCGCTCGAAGGTAGAAAATATATTGCATCATTAGACGTTATAATTTTTTCAAATTTTCGATTTTACGGTGCCACGTTGATTTAAAAAAGAATATTTGAGAGTTCTATAGTCAAAAATAAACCACCGTAATTATTATGAGCTAGGGCTTCATTCTAATTGGTAACCACCTACAAAGATAGGCTTATAAATAAAATTAGGTCCTTACCTATGAAATTGGCGTTATGGAGAATTTCATGAAAACGGTGATTCATATATTTAATTTTGCGGATTATTTAGTAACGTCAATTGCAAACCAAACAAAATTCAGGAATATTGGACACTTCTAAGCTATGTTATACGTATCTTAATAACTTAAAAATAGTTAGCTTCATAAAAACTCTGCGTAATTGAAACACTTGAACTCGCAGCACATGCAAAGAGTTGAGTTCACACTTTAAATAAAACCTTTGTAACATAGTGTATTAATGATAAAAAGAATTTGGAAGTTAAAATTGAAATGAATAAATTCCGTACGAAATAAAACACGGTAAAAAACGACTTTCCATCGCATAATCAGGTAAAAATAACAATTTGTGGAACACGTTGAAATAAGAGTAAAGTTCTTCTTAAACTCAAAACACCCATTTAGGAGTAGGTACAACTTTATTGTTGTTGTTGCAAAGTTGTCAAGTTGATGGCACATTTAGTTACTTGCAAATGTGAAACAAGTTAACGTTGCCCCAGATCATTTTAACCGTTTAAAATTACAAGTCTCCTTAATTTATTTATTAGTTAAAAGCATCTCCGGGCAGTTTTGTCCTTGTGAGCAGGTTTATGTTTTGATGGGATATATTTATTCTACATATATAGACATAGGGCACTTATTCCTGTCCTGCTACGTCCACGAAGCACCTGTACAGTCGGCCGAAAATGTGGTCTACGACCCTACGGTTAAAGTTCATTTGCACGTCATAATAGAACAAGTTAAATGTACCTATAAAATAGCACTACTAATTTTATGACAGTGACAAGTGTCAACTTTAGCGATAACTAGATCTCACGGAATCTTTTGTCAAAACTGGTAAGCGACTTTCTTGGCCAACCGCACGTGTCCCGATTACATTACTTTACGAAGACAAAGAAGCTCGCAGAGTACGTACGAGTTAAGACCGGAGTTACCCCTAGAATCGAGTGGTTGGAGCTCCGCCACATGGTTAATTTTTAAATCATTTGTGGTGAGAGTACCGACCAAAGATCTGTCGACCTTTTTAAAGAAGGAATTCTAGCCGAGGGATGTTATATTTTGGCGATTTCTGCGAAAGTGTATTACAATTTATTGTTATATACGGTAGTCTATAATAGTAGTTTATGCAATAGTTGTATAAGAGAGGTCAAAAAATATGAGTGGCGTGTGTTACGATGTGAGCCGAAGGCGAACATGGTAAAGGTAAGCGCCACGAGTGTTTTTTGACTTAGTTATACACCGTTGCATACAATACTTTTTCTACGACTAGGTTTCAAATGAAATGCAAAACTAAGCGAAAAACTTACAAACGAACGAACGAAGTAAAGAACAACAAACGAGCGGGAAACAAGAAAATGACAAAATATGTGTCTATGGTTTACTTTGTTTTTAAATTGACGGAATGGAAAATAGAATTATTTACAATTCCAAAACATTTTAATTTGACGAATCAGAATACTTCACCAAATTAAATCCACCAATCACAATACACATCGACTGTCAAACGGAACGATAGGTTCTTTTAGGTACGTGTTACTCTTTAACTAATTTAAATCTTTTAAAAAAACTTTGTATTTCGTATCAACCAATCAGAATACAGCTATTTTAAAATCGACCAATCAGGTAACTGAAATCATTTCTCAAAACATTAGGTGATTTATAGTCCCTATTTCACAATCGTTAAAATATGATTAAATCGATTGTGCAACGCTAAGCTTTGGCAGCTGGCCGTATCGTTTTATCTCAAAAACGCACAAGTGCTGTTTTGGGGCATTAGACAAGATAGACTTTTCTCTGGATTATTCTGCGGACATTATTATGTATGTTCTTATTGTTCGTGACTATATAAATGACAAATAAAAGTACAGGAGTAGGAAAAGTATTTTTCATGTCTCATACTCTAAAAGTAAGGCATTATTTATTTTAGAAGCGGGTTGAATGACATGTCCACCATAGGGAAGAAAAGTAATTCCATGTTCAAATTAAGTAAGTACCAGGAGCGCAGCGGTAATTGACAACATTTCATTTTGGTGACACCTGCAAATTACTATACGAATCGAAAGGGTTTTACCTCCTGAACACGGCAAAATATTTATTTAGATTTATTTTTCTTTATTTACAAAATTACAAGTAAGTTAATAAAAATATCGAGTTTTACCAATACTAGCGGAATCGTTTAAGATTACGTACCAGAAAAGAATAAAAGGATCCCTTGTGGTGAGACTTTGGGGTCTGGTATTAGAAATTTTAAGAATTTGTTCTTTATTACCTTATTATTACATAATGTAACTTACTTTTAAGACTGCACCGAGCAAACGTCGAGCGTCCAGAGGCGCCCTCATTACTATTATTATGTTTTCTAATTAACTAAAGAATTTCCTTGCAATCAGACGATGTGTTTTTGTAGCGCAAGTAAAAACACAATGTATGGGATACGCAACAAACTTAAATAGCAATTACCCTTTGAGTAGTCAGCTTAACGGGAAAAAGGTGGCCTTTAAGTTGATAACTCGAAGGTGAATTGTTATTAAACTATGTGATTATACTCTATAAGTTGTGTTTTCATTTGTAGTACAATAAATACCGTCCGATTTCAAGAAAATACTTTGGTTTATTAGAGATCACAATAAAAGTAATGAGGGTGCCACTGTACTGTGCGTACGCTCGGCGCAGTCTTATTATGTTTGTAGTATTATTATATTTTTATGATTGAAAAAATGACCTGCTGGAGTTTCTTGCGGCGCTTCTTGTCCGCAATGATGGTCTTGTCCGAGGCGCTGGTAGACTCACCCTATATTACCGACGTGTAAAAGAGCCCTCATGTGGCCTATTTACTGAATAAATATTTAGAATTATGAATTTGAATTTGAAACTTGAAATTTGGCACATTTGTACGATCGGGTGGTAGGACCTTGTGCAGGGTCCGTCCGGATCGCTACCACCATCTTATCCATTAACCTACCGCCAAACAGCAGTGTTCGCATTGTTGTGTTCCGGTTTGGGGATAAGACAGCCGGTGAAATGACTAGCATAGAGGCATTCCATCTTAGTCCTCAGGGTTGGCAACGCATTTGCAGTCTTAGGATTGCATTGCAGTCTTGTGAATGCGAATGTCTATGGGTCACAGTTTCCACTTACCATCAGGTGGCCTGTGTGCTCGTTTGTCTTCTCTATGCCATAAAAAAAAAAAAAAAAAAAAAAATCGGCAAAGAAAGTGGCCTACTAGTTTTGACAAAAGTTTCTGTGAGATCTAATTACAAATAACCTTCAACCGTAGGGTGGTTCTCATTTTCGGCCGACTGTACAACTTTTTTTACCATTCGTCCTCTAGGAAAAAAATAAAATATTAGAATATTAAATGAAATCCAACTATTTATAACTTAAATTCATGGTAACAAAAAAAAACCGTATAAAAAATATTCATCTTTAAAATGTTAAATACCCCCATTTAAGTGCCATTTCTCCCTTCAGACTAATCAACACATTAGTCAAGCAGAGCGAAGGATCAAAGGCAGAAACTGGAATAATTACGTTTGGCTTAACATTGATAAAGTTTTGAACGTTTCAAGCTTTAGCAAGTCGTACAGTCAGCATCAAAAGTAGATAAGCTGAATTACATGCTCAAAATGATCTAGACACGACGTATTTTCTTTACAATAGAGTCGAGTGCTCATTTTGACCTCTTAGGTTGCGTAGCTACTTCTGCTGTTGACTGTACAGTCAGTTTTATAAGTGGGTTAGGTTCGTCAGGACTAGATTTTACAAAACGACTATGAAAGCAAAACGATTTAGTTTCATAAGATCTTGGTTGCAAAACGTCTAATTGTGTCAATCGTCCTATTGTAGAATGGCTGGGTTGAAGATTGGACTTAGTTGTATAACGCTTTGTTTTTATATCAAAATTACTCATTTAACAAAATTACCAAAGCAGCACGCACTGATAGTAAAAGACTAGGTAGGCATACACTTTTTGCTTACTAGGGCATAGTACAAAAAAGGCGGTTTTTTTAGTTAGTCGTTATGCAATAACGACGATTTTGCTGACATATTCGTTTTGCAATCTACCCGTACGAACCTAATCCACGCCTAGTTACTTTAAAACTTTGACAGATTAAAGCGGCAGTTCAAATACGGCGTTAAAGTGGCAAAAATTCAAAATGACAAATATGTATTCAAAAGTTTTGCAACATGAGAGCTCCGGACAAGACCATCATTGCGGAGAAGCGCCGCAAGAAACTCCAGCAGAAGGCCATTTTTTCAGTTATTAAATACAATACTTAAGTAACTACATTACAAGATACTAAAGTAATAAATAATTCTTTTTAAAACTAATACTATCAATAAGGTGAACAACTTGACGAGGTCTTTTCGTCAGGAACGATAAAAAAAATAACTAATTTGAAAACCGGTCCTTGCAAGCGTGAACAGATCGGACGGACCCCATAGACAGCCCCCGTCCAGGAGTATGACTCGTATCTCAGCCATCGCCTCTCTCAACCATGGGCTTGGTAAGGTGGCAAACCAATCAACGACGTCGCCGTAAGCAAAGATCTTTAAGTGAGCAAGACATGGTCATGCTGCCGGACAAAGATAATAATTTAAAAAGTAGCCAGTGAGAAACGTCATAAAGTGTCGGAACCAGTAATAGACAAGGATCAATGACGGACACTTCATTTTTATTTTACAGAAGATAAGAACGTTATCACATTATCAGACAGCCGATGAAATGACTAGCATAGAGGCATTCCATCTTAGCCCTCTGGGTTGGCAACGCATTTGCAGTCTTAGGATTGCATTGCAGTCTTGTGAATGCGAATGTCTATGGGTCACAGATTCCACTTACCATCAGGTGGCCTATGTGCTCGTGTCTTCACCATGACAAAAAAAAATGATCAGATATCGTTATCGGACGCCCATACGATGTTGGGGCAAATGTATGAAATATGTTCCTGTCTTTCATATTGTCCGATCCGATATCGGATATCGGAGCTGACACCGATATATTGCGGACGCAAGTCAGTAAAATGTGCAGCTTCTTATATTATTATGGTTAACATGTCACTTTAAGATTGAGAAAAAATGTTTGTCTGTAAAGTCTATTTGCGGACGATAATTTTACGTGATAGCGTCATAAGAAAACACACAAGGCGAACACTTAGGCCGATCGTGCCTCTCTATCGCTTGTTCCGCGCTCTCGCTTGCACGCTCGGCTCAGGCGGAACGTGACACTTTTTCGTGCGTGCAGCCGGCGTTCATCGATTTATAAAACGTTATCAGGTAAAAAAAAAAACGAAAATAATCACTTTTCTCGTATGCATTTTTCATCATGTTACTGTCACTGTCTAGCTATGAGGCTATCACGGTTCAAAAGAAACCGTCTGTGACGGACGGACAAAGCGGGGCCTCAGTAATAGGGTCGCTTGGCACCCTTTGGTATGGAACCCTTATAACTAGGGGTGTCATTTAAGAAAATAAGTAATCACGTGTAAATCCCGTTTTATTTTTATTCAGTTGAAGACTTTGTACGAAGAAAGTAAGGCTTAATCACAGAATGGTGTTTAAGTGTGACTTTTGAACCATCGATATATGCTAAAAAAGTTAAACTATTGTAACCTACGTATAACTATAATATTATGCATTTAAAACATAACTATTCCATCCCAATTTAGAAAATAATAGAAAAAAATACGATGTTGTAACCTGTTTCCGTACAACATCAATCAAATATTTTAAAAATACATTAATTTTAAAACATAACTATTTTGCCTTCACCGTGGATAAATCAAAAAATACAACCTTCAATGTTCATTACCCTCCCAAGAACCTCATTCCTCTCGCAAAAAATAAAGTTAAAAATCCAACAATCGTCATTACCGTGTCAAATCAGTCGTTTCTATAAATGACACTCAAAGCGACGCTCCGCTCACAATAAGAGAGAGGTAACGTGTCAGTGTTATGAGCCTCTTACGCCATTACGTTATTGTCGCCATTGGCTATTGACACTCATTGTAAGAGGGCTCGAAAATGCGACTTTTATGTACGTTTTACTTACGTGGCCTACTTTTGTTCGCGTGTCGTCATCATGGCAACTACAATATGAACCGTGACACGACGTGTTTGGGTTCAAGCGGAAGTAATGACGGTTTGGGAAAAGGGCGATATAGCCAAATATTTTACACGAATTTCATGCTTTCGTAACCATAACTTTAAGTCTACAACAGCTACGAACTAAGTATTTTGGTTCTGTTAAAAGGTTTACTTGATGTAGCGGATAAACTATTTTGGAGGAATGGTTTTTAGGATTACGTACAAAACATAAAAATTGAACTTTTATCACACTCGTGCGTTTGTCCGTCACTGGCAATTTGCTCTGAAACTAGTGGACCGATTGTTTTGAAATTTGGCACACATTATGTAAGTTTATGAGCTAAACACAGACGTGCAAAGTAAGTAAATATTTTTTTAGAATTACAGTCATTTTCGGGGGACAAATGTGAAAAAAAAAGTTGCATACCTTGCTGTGTCATTTATCAAACAAAAGGGCTGATATGAGGATCTCAAATATATTTTTGTTGATATTGTAAAATAAACATGTACTGATTTCCGAAACTAATGAGCATGAAATTAAAAAAAAATACGTTTGTTCGGTACGGAACCATCTCCACGCGAGTTCAACTCGCACTTGGCCGGTTTATTGGATGTGAATGATTTTTACACTTAAAAATAAAACTTGTGAAAGAAACGAAATAATCTTACAGTTTAATCGTAGAAGTTCATATTTATCTATTTTGATTGAGTCCATCAAATGAAAAAAAAAACTACTTACGAATATTTTTTTAAATCACACCTCACCCGGGAGGTTGAAAAAGAAACAAGATCGTATAAATGACCTCACTCTTAAATTAAACTTTCCATATGAAATTACAAAAACAAAGAATCGTACAATTCCGCCTAGCCAAACGAGGAATGCACTCCAAAGATGTTTACCGTCTTTGAAACTTATACCTACTATAATTATTTCCGCAGCGTTCAACTCAGATGTCGAACACGTCGCAGCTTTAGAATTAAAGTGACCTAATTCAACATTTTATCTTTCGACATCGAGTCATAAATGTATTACTATAGAGACCTAACTCGAAATCCAAATTTTGTGAATTAGGTCACTTTAATTCTAAAGGTGCGACGTATTGAAATGTCTTAAAACTGATGTTAGTTTGCCGATGAAGATTGCTCAAGGCATTCTTGGAGTCCAGAGCTTCGTAAATAACGCTTCGTAAATAACGCGAAATTTAAAATTCTCCATATTGCGAACATAATGATGTCAAAGAAAAACAAATGACGCGATAGCAAATGAATCGCTAAATTCGAATCACATTAACTAAAATTTTAAATTATTTTGAATTTAGAATTCTTAGCCGAACACCAGATATTTTGAAACAAAGTGGCCAGTTCAACATAACGGCGATTTCATAATGTAAGAAAAAAGGCAAACTATCCCATTGCACCCGCCTCTCACCTCGGCTACAGTTCTGCATTCTGCCTTAAGTAACCAGCAATGCGCACTGCAAGTAAATTTGCAGTTTTATATTTTGTTCGCGAACTTATTGAGTTGTATAATCACAGGTGAACTTGACTTTTGAACAGAGACGGTTTCTGGGTCATTATTCGATCGTTTGTTCCGAATCACTTTCGTAGTCACATTTTTGTAGAAGTGGCTGCAGATTTCGATTTTATTTCTGGTTTGGTATCTAAGTTTACCGGACATCTAACAAATATCCAAAAACGACATCAAAATATACGCCCAATTCTTCAAAAATATGTCCACAAAAGTGAGGCGGTTGAAACGCTCGAATAATGACCCTTCTCATCACGAGATGGTTAGGAGGGATAACTATTTAGGTTCTTACATTATGAAATCGCCGTGATGTTGAACTGGCCACTTTGTTTAAATGTATCTGATGCCTGGCTAAGAATTCTAAATTCAAAATAATTTAAAATTTTAGCTAATGTGATTCGAATTTAGCGATTCATTTGCTATCGCGTCATTTGTTTTTCTATGACATCATTCTGTTCGCAATATCGAGAACTGGAAATATTGCGTTATTTACGAATACGAGTTCCACCGTGGCACCAGTGCTGGAGAAACGGCACGGATTCATTATGTGTATGAGGCAGCTACTGCAAAAGAAACCATGGTACATTTTAGGCTCTAACTTTTTCGTTCTGAAAATGTCGACCTACAAATCAAGCCCCGTGAACGGCCGGAAACCCAAGTTAACAACGAAGAATTAAAGTGATTGCGGAAGCGGATCCTTCGCAAACTACGTCAGAGTTAGCGGCAGGCTTCGGTGTAAGTGATAAAACAGTTTTAATTCACCTTTAACCAATTGGAAAGGTGAAAAAGTTCGATTAATGGGTTTATTACTGGTATATTTTTGACATTTAAAACGCCAATGTCATTATGTAAGGACCTAATATAAGTATAGTAATAGTGGTCGCTACTTTCACAGCTGATTAATATTGAGGCTGCGTTTCCACCAGAGCTGTGCGAGGCAGCTAAGTGGTGTTGCCAGGAAAAAATCACCAATAGGATTGTTTTGTGTTACTAGCCTGACTATCCTATTGATGGATTTTACCGATGATATTAAAAACTAGCTACTCGCCCTCGCTTTGCTTCTATGTGAGTTTACTGTAGCACTCGTACGTATTCCAGAATTAATTGTACATTATCCCTACAATGCATGACTTTTTTGTAGAAAGACATCTATGATGGGTACGGTTGGCTAAAACAGTGGTCTACCAGTTTTGACAAAGGTTTCTGTGAGATTTAATCATCGCTAAGGTTGACACTTGACACTGTCATATTATTGAAAAGGAAAATCTAACTTGTTGTAAAATGACGTGCAAATAAACTTAAATCATAGGGTAGTGGACCACACTTTTGGTCTATCTTTTCCTGACAATGAGCAACACAACAAAAAATGAGCCAAATTGGTTCAGTCGTTTTCAAAATATAGCGTGACCAGGAAAAATAGGGGTTTATTTTTATTTTTATTTTTTTTATTTTTTAGTCAGCCTGTTGAGTGTCCCACTGCTGGGCAAAGGCCTCTCCCCTTAATTTCCACAAATCCCTATCAGTGGCAACGTCCAGCCAGGTGTCAAGAAACGCGTCCAGGTCGTCCCGCCATCTCCGCCTGGGCCTGCCTCGTCTTCGCCACTTGTCTTGCGGCACCCTCTTGGTTTTGATTTAATTATAGATAAATAATAAAGACTTAATTTTAGTCTTAATTTGAATGAGGTTAAATCTTCACTAAGGCCTCATTAATTTGATCTTAAAAGCACAGGATTATTTAGTAATAATAGTAAATCTTTGGCAATTTAAATTGGCACCGACTATACAAAGAGGTTAATTTATCTTCTAAAAACATCACGATCCTTCTTTTAAAAAAATGTTATTTTATTACCATTTAATTTTATCATTGAGATAATTCCTTTTGATTAAAGATAATTAACTGAGTTAATTCACAAGAGGATAATTCAAACATTTCTCCAATGTCAATATCAACACTGCCGTCTTAAGCAAAAACACAGTAACGAAAATAAACTTTCTGTAGTAATATCAACCTTATTACTAACGACATAGAGTTGAATCTACTTTGCTGATTGATTTTAAGATACTGTTTTTTGGATTAGGAGAGTAGAACATGAAACGTGATGAAATGTTTCATCGTTTGCGTTCGATATTAATTATTGACTTTATAATAATCTTTACGTTGATGTTCTTTGGAAATGGCATAATTAATGAACTGAACAAAACTTAATTAATCAAACCGGCTAATATAACACTACTACATTATACGTTAAAACCTTTCTCTTAAATAATTCTACATATTGATGAAAACCGCATTAAAATCAGTTTCCTAGTTCAAAAGATCTAAGCGTACGAACCGACTTTGTTTTATACTATGTAGAGAAACCATAATACCTGTCATAATGACACGGTTGCATAATTTCACCACTTATCTCATCCCCACATAAAACCACAATGCGAATGCTGCTCGGTGATTAAAGTAACAATTACTTGAGAAAATTATTTTTTTGGTTAGCTCATCAAAGATTGGTTCCTATCTCTTTTTAGCAAAACAGTATTTAACGCGGTGTTTCTGTGGCCGACCTGTTACATGGCATCATAGTGCATATCGGATCTCTGTCTAATTAAGGTAAACGTCCGAGTGCTCGTCGCTGTACTAAGTAGTATTTGTCCCTATACTTTGAATTGCCCATACTTTGAGAGCCCTCCTATGGCCAATTTACTAAATAAATATTTTGAATTTGAATTTTGAATTAGCTATTAACAAAATAAGATTAACATTACTTTTGTCACCACCTCATTTTAGCAATGATAAATTATGTTTGTGGCTTTGGTATTTCACACGCCTATTTTTAAATAAAGAAAAGGTCTGCCAGCAAATGCTCCTGACATTTACTCATACAATCCGATTGACTAACATTTCTTTTCACTTTTGTACGTATTTATGTACGGTCACAAGCGTTATTTTGGGACCCATTTCAAGTAAAATACGCTTGAAGTCGTCAATGTCATTAGAAAAATGTCAAGTCATTTGTAACTTTTAGGAAACTCAACCTTATTGTTGTTGAATGTCAGATTGACTGTGGGTACCAAATTTAATCTCGCGACTGTACAGTACCCTGTCATAATAAACTTCAGACTGAACATCAAATGACAAGTATAACAATAACAATGGCAGTCACAATGACAAACTTCTAAGACATTTTTATTGGAACTGTACGTATAATTGTCACGAATCAGTGTTTTTATATCGCTAAAACGCAGCCGTAGCCTCCAATCCATGCATCACAACGTCAAAAAGCGTTTTACTTTTTTTCCTATCCGACGAAGCTCCCGAACATTTACAGTTGCATGGGAAGAGCTAATTGGGCAAGAGACGGATGGGAATGATCCGTCATAACGAAACGGGGGATATGAATGATATGTCGCTCGGTTTCGGAGCTATTCATCACGTCTGCGGGAAAATGCATTGGATTTTTCACCGATTTTTTTCAAGAAAATGATAGATCAATATCATTATATTGTTACGTGCTTGGTTATTGAATTAATTAATTAATGATAGATTTATTTAACTACGACAACTAAATCCATAGAGTAGTTATTTTGAAATACTTAACATCACAGATTACGTACTTACGTCACGTCACGTCACGCCTTTATTCCCAGAGTGGGGTAGGCAGAGCTACAGAATTACCAACAACTCTAAAAACTGGTTGATTGGTTTGTTACCACATTTTGCACATTTAAGCTAAGATGTTTATGTGTATTAGTGATCTGCAATCTTAAGACAGCAATCGAGAAACTGCAAAAGTACGTTGCCAGCCTAAAGGACCGAGATAGTTTGCCTCCATGGGTGGAAATTAGTAATTTCACCGGCTGTCTTATCCCCGCACCGAAACACAACCATGCGAATACTGCTGTTTGGCCGTAGAATAAAGGATAAGATGGTGGTAGTGATCCAGACGGACCTTACGCAAGGTCCTAGATTTTAAACGCGGCTTTGAATACTACCTATTCACTGAAAGGTACTTTAGGTTCATTTGGGATGGTGACCACTTACCATCAGTTGTAGTGTGTAAATTGGAAAACTTTTCCCAAAATGTTCTTAATTTTTAGCAAAGTATTGTAACTCTCGAAGACGTTAAGTAAAGGGCATTTAAAATGTCCCCTTTCTATTAACAAAAATAAAATGAACAACAGGAACCTACCGACAATTTGTAACAAGAAAGTTTCTCAATTTGATAACTTTGTAACTTGTTACAATATTAATCAGCTTCCCGCCTTGTTTGCCTTACGAGTAAACGCTCCAGACTAAAGCCTTTTTATAAATAGTCGTTTCAAAATTAGAAACCACTTTGCATCTGAACAAAACGGCTGTCATCGTTAAATGACAGATGAAACCAGTTTTCTAAATCTGTCTCCATTTGGGTCGCATTCGATATGCATGCGATAACCAAAAGCGTTTATTAAAGCTCAATTTGCCTAAAACCATCTCCTAGAAATATTAGACACGATTGGGATATTTTTACTTCGTCTAGACAATCCTATTCATATCGAAAACTGACATTTATTGTGAAATTTTAAAATTAGATGAATACGATTTTTAATGGAATAGCAAATTATTTTGGAATGTGTCCGTTTTGTATTCAATGAGCGATATTAGTTGTAACACGACCTAATATGGCTGCGTTTATCGCGTGTCAAAATGTAAATAAAACATCCGTCACTTGACACGTTTATAAGTACGAGAGTGACATATACTTAATCCATATTTGTTAATTAAACAAAAAATTTTACCAGCAGGTTTGTTATAAAAGAACCTTAGTTCTTTCCTATGTGTAAAAAAAATGCCATAATTGTATGACTAATTTTCGTCTTTGTCTCAATTAAAATTTTAAGGCCAACAACATTGCAACGATATTAAGAGAATAAAGAAAAAACATCGGTTGGTTGGTCGGTTGACATTTAAAAGGGATAAGTTTTTAATTTGTCGAAATAATCGTTGTAAATTATTGGATATGTTACACTTATTTGCTATTTGTTCCACGATCAGATTGGGGACGTATTAAAAAGGGCCAGGTCAGGAGACTCTAAACCGACGCATGTGTTTGAAGAGACGTGAGTGTAGAGGGAGCGAGGGAACTTTGTCAGGATCGTAGCAAGAGGAAGAAAGTGGTTTCTGCCTAGCCATGCGGGAAAGAGGCGTGATTGCATGCATTTATTTGTCGTTCAAAGTTATTAATAATTATTTTAATTATCATTAGGTTGACAATAGCATGTCATAGGCAATCTAAATGTGTACCCAGTCCAACAGCCACCATACGTCCATGGTTCATGTCAGACCTTAGTTTATGGTTGACTAATAATAATTATGTGTACGTCGTTAACAGCTGAGGTTGACGGCTCGTTACGGCACCGCAAATAGCACCAGTTTACTAACACC
The DNA here is from genome assembly GCA_963966035.1 of Acleris laterana. Lineage (NCBI taxonomy): Eukaryota > Metazoa > Arthropoda > Insecta > Lepidoptera > Tortricidae > Acleris > Acleris laterana. Next base: position 588,838 of record OZ014438.1, on the reverse strand, counting down.
ATCTGGAATTAGGTTTCCGATTCGATTGAATGTCTTGCTAAGTATAAATACGCTCGATTTGAACAGGAAATCTATTGTATTAAGTAAAAAAATATTGCTTTCGACATGTATAGGTTATTAAAAACTGTCGTAACGTTGAGAATACGATAACATAGTCTATATTCTCGTGTAATGGGTAAAGTATAACATTTGCATGATGTACTCACATACATTTTAGTGAATATTAACTCGTTTCTTTTTCAAACTCAAACTTGTGTATGAAAAACCGGTCAAGAGCATGTCGGACCATGCTCAGTGTAGGGTTCCGAAGCCGTTACGAAAAAACAAAAAACTATCTCAGAAAAACATGTAAGAACTAATTTTCTATTTAAGTTATTTAGTGATGTGTGTTTGATGATTTTTAGTAAATATGTATCAACACTTCAGTCGCCTGTATCTCAGGAACTAATTAAGTCTACTTAGTCGTGATAGTTTTACTTTTAAATTCGCTATATGCGCTTTCATTATAGATTTTTTTCTGATTTTTGGTATTTGTAGTTTCTGCTCACATTTGACGGGGAAGACGAGAAAAAAAAATACATCCCAACTTTACGTGTACGAGAGGTACAATAAAAAAACATTTTGATTTACCTGTTTGTTAGAGCTTTCTAATATTAAGACTTTCTGAGCTAGGCTGCGGACGGACAGACGGACGGACATGGTGAAACTATAGGGGTTCCTAGTTTGACTACGGAACCCTAAAAAGCACAGACTGGATTAAATTAGTCCGCCTGACCTATGAACTTTACTTCGAAAAGGGCACTCTCGATAATAAGGATACATTTTGCTGCTTCGTAGATCAACATAACGACATCCTTTTACTTTTATCCAACACAGGATATAATTATTTTGGATGTAATAAGATAGGAAATCCTTAATTAGGAAAAAATAACGTATCAACGAAGTTAAACCTTTACGTATAAGATTATTGTAGAACTAATTTTACCTCTTTGTTGGCGTGATTTATATTCAAAAACGTTTGACGTAGAGACCTAGTCGTGTTGATCTCATAGTTTTTTTTATTAAGTATAAGGTTTATTGACCTTACATTTGTAATGATTTAATTTTTGGTAGTTTTAAGAATTTATTATTTATTACTTTATTACCTAATGTAAATTACTTTACTTAATGTAACTTAGTTTTAAGTACTATTATGTTTTTATGATTGAAAAAATGACCATCTGCTGGAGTTTCTTGCGGCGCTTCTCCGCAATGATGGTCTTGTTCGAAGCGCTGGTAGGCTCACCCTTAGACCCCGGATTTTTATGGCAATGACGTCACAATAGGGTAGTTTGGGGAGTAAATGAAACGGTGTTAATTAAAACAATTAGTTAAATCATAACTTTTTTAACTGAATATTTTTTACTAACTAGACATTCACGACAAAAAATATTATTATTACCGCAAGTCGTTAAGAATAATTTGTCATTTGTTACAACAACGTCGATTAATTGATTAATTAACAATTGACTTATAGGTAATTTATATCGTGTATGCCAGAGAGCCCAGACAAGAAGCATTACGCTAACTATCTTTTCTATTCGTTTAGTTTTTGAACCACATCACATCACGTGACGCGTTAGGTTTAAAAATTAAACGAAGAGTAACGCTAGCTAGCGTAGGGCATTTTATCTGGGCCCTCTGATAATAACATTTTAATTCCGTAGAACACCAAATAGTCGGCGTTGCCGTATTAATTAACACCGTTCCATTTACTCCCCAAATTACCCTATTGTGACGTCATTGCCACACAAATCCGGGGTCTACTCACCCTATATTACCAACGTGTAAAAGAGCCCTCATGTGGCCTACTTACAATTTTTTTTTTTTTTTTTTTTAGGCAATCTAAAAAAACTTACCAAACTGCGGCCGCCACTGCGATTACGCAGACTCAGGCGCATCTTCCAGTCGCGCTTCGTCGCGCCTCCTTCGGAACTTAAGCTCCTCAACAGAGGAAGCGGGGTGTTCAGCCCCCGCCTCTCACGCCCTCTCTCTCTCCCCTGCATGATTGCGTCTCTATCGCACTTGTCACTCACAGCACAATATTCACATTACACAGAGAGACGAGAGTTAATACAGTTAACAGTATCTACACTTTAAATTGACTCGCGTATATACCAAGCGTAAGACAGATCTGAAACAAGAAAAAAATAATTATTAAAATGTAATATTAATATTATGAATGTCCTTGGTCCCGTGGAATATGGGATGGGTGATAGTGTGGGATGCAACCCGTGTAGACACGCTAGCCCCATCACATCTCCACCGGACCTCTAATAGGGCTGGTGCGGCAGCTGAAGCGGCCGAAAGCATGAAGGTAGGATGAATATAATGGACTCGGTCCAGAATATATGTTTATTCCATTCGGCGTCGAGACCCTTGGTCCGTGGGGTCCTAGCGCTCGAAGCCTCTTCAAAGAAGTTTCGAAGAGGCTCATTGACGTCACGGGAGACCGAAGAGCTGGCAGTTTCCTCGCTCAACGTATAAGTTTAACCATCCAGCGAGGAAATGCTGCCAGCATCTTTGGTACAATGCCGCAGGGCCATTCTTAGATTCAATGTTTTAGTTAATTTATATATTTAGAGTAAGTTATATTTAATTTTAGTTTTATTTTTCAGTTATTGTTTTATGGTTGTTGTATTATTTTATGTCGTTTTTCATTAATTAAATCCCTTTATGCATTATTTTAATTATGCATAATGATCATTAATATAAGTAGTTATTTATATTGTTTTGAGATACTTTTTTGCTTTTGTGGTAACGGCTTCGGATCTCTACATTAAGCAATGTCGGTCATGCTCTTGTAATTTTTTTTTATGTTTATTACAATATACTTATTAAACACGTAGAGACTAGAAAGGCATGGATTTTGATTTCGAAACTTAGAATTTACAACTATCACGAATTAGCTCTGATCGTACTTTTTCTAGCATTTTCGGGACAGTGCTAGTGTTGTCAGTAGTGCCCAATATTAAATTGTTTAAACGAAAAATCGAATGAAAAATAAAAATATTAGCGTTTCAAGCAAATTGGAAATACAGAAAATATTCTCCGAAAATGTAAAGCCCAACCAAATATGCATAATGAAATGAAGGATTAATTTACTATACTCTGACTGTTCGATTATGATGTACTAGCGACCCGCCCTCGCTTCGCTTCGGTTTATGTGAGTTTTCTGTAACACCCGTACATGAAACAGGATTTATTATACATATAAACCTTCCTCTTGAAACACTCTATCTATTAATAAAAACCGCATCAAAATCCGTTGCGTAGTTTTAAAGATCTAAGCATACATAGGGACAGACAGCGGGAAGCGACTTTGTTTTATACTATGTAGTGATAGTGATAATTTAGTAGTATACTATTTTAACTTGCGCGCCAAAGCGCCCCGACTCAGTTCGTAAAGTTGTTTGCTAGAGAAAACGAAGCGTTCTTATTGGTTAGCATTGACTTCATTCTCTGTGCACTGCATGTGCGTAAAGAAGATGCAAGATGACAAAACCGCTCTGGTGCGAGCGTGTCAACACGACAGCAGCGATCGCAGCGCACCTACGCTGTGAAATTCGTGCGGGAACCGCCATTCGACTCGCAACAAAACTTTTATAATCCAGTAGTAACTAAGTTTGTAGTGGTCCTTTCCAATTTTCAAAACAAAATACATCGTTGTAAGTGTTATCAGTGTTCATACGCCGGCCGGCAAGTGTAGTGTAACGGTGTACTGCCTTTTCGCAGAACTTTTTTTGGCCGAATTTCATTTGCCAACCAACGTTTCGCCGACAATTCACTTTGACAACTAACGATTACCAAAATTTTATATGACAACTTTTGATATAATATTTTTTTTTTTTTAAATGCCTACTTTCATGTTGTATAATGTTTTAGTTGGCATAAGTCGGCTTCGGTTAGCTCACGGTCAACCTAACACGCTCCTCCTCGCTTCGCTCGTCGTCGCACCTAACTGGACTCTGTTACATATGAGACTTCTGTTACCATACTTTTTTTGTTTTGTTATAGGCAAATTCAAGACCAGGGCTTCGCCAAAAGATACGGAAACGACATAAAGATTTGACAAATGATGAGTCTGCCAAAAGTGTAAAGGCGTTATAATAATACGCTTTATAATAATTCTGCGAATTAAAAAGTTGTCATATAAAAATTTGGTAATCGTTAGTTGTCAAAGTGAATTGTCGGCGAAACGTTGGTTGGCAAATGAAATTCGGCCAAAAAAAGTTCTGCGAAAAGGCAGTACACCTTGACCGTGAGCTAACCGAAGCCGACTTATGCCAACTAAAACATTATACAACATGAAAGTAGGCATTTTAAAAAATAACATTATAAAAAACAGACCACATGTTGAGTTGGTAACTGTTAAGTTGGCAAATAAAACAAATACATTTGATAAGTTGGGAAATGAACGTTCGGCGAAATAAATTTACGCGAAACGTGAGTTGGGAAGTGATAATCGGCCATACAATTTTCTGCGATAAATAAGAGAACCGTAGTGTAACACTTATCATCAAGAACCAGCAAACAAGAGGTTATTTGCGACATGCGACATCCTATCCCAAGCAGAACCCTCAACTTCGGAAGATCAGCTCCAGAGACTCAAGGTACGTACATGTAGCGTATAGCCATGTGAACAAATCGTTTTCTCTGTTACCCAATTGTGACATTATTCCAACACAAATCACGAATTTGTCATACACTGACTCTGGTCTGACTATACTTGTAACGAGGTTGTTACAACCTCCTTTTTACGTTCCTGGCCACTCTTTCATTTCGTTTTAATCTTTCTAAATTCAAAATTGTTTATGATCCATTTTTATATCGATCCATGAGAGGACTCTCAGATGATCTTTCGTTAACACAAGACACGGGTCCCGTGTCTTGCTATATTATTTTTCAATTTCTTTTATTTAAAACAACAATTCTATTTTAAAGATTGTTTCATTTACTAATTTACCACCTTTAATATTCTTTCTCTACGGGTCACCGAGATACTTACCACTGCTACGTCAGAAATGGCTCTCCGGGAATCGAAGAATTGAACATCAATTACTAAACAAACCAAAAAAAAAAGAAAATCCAGAAATCCAGAAACAACAACCGGAACATCAGCTCAATCATCAGTTGAATATCAGAAACAACAACAGCAACAACAACAAGTTTAACAGCAACAGCAAGTCTAGCAGCAACAGCAAGACTAAGCTACGAAAAACAACAACAACAACGGTAACACTAACAGCGTCAGATACTTAGAGTAAATTTCAACGTCAGTCATCATTCCTAACAAACTCATACCAAATATCACAGTCATAAAGGTCCTTACACAAGTTTATACAGACATCGTTTACTTCAAGTTGGGGTAAACTAGTACGTTTGCGAACGTAAGTTTTGCGACGCTACGAATACAACTTTAACTGAATAACAACTATTTGCAAGGTGACAGTTGCTTTAACATTTAATAACAGTCTGCTTTAAAATTAATAGAATATAAAAGTTAAACGTAGACTGGAAAATAGAGTTTATACGTAAAATTTTACTCTACGTTTCCGTTACAGACATGAAAGAAGGAATAACTTTTGCAATGCGAATATAATAGCAAACAAACATGTTTTGTTGTCCGTTTACCCCTGTTACCAATTAGCTTAGAGTTTAACAAATTCCCAATTTTATTAAACTTTTAATGATAGAAAAACAAATGGAATTCCACTCATGTAAACTTTGTTTCAGAACATTTGTTTAAAAAGGATCTTGTAAAACGTTCGAGATATTTAGATTACTAAAAAAAAATTCTCTTCCAACAACATTGTAATTGTTGTGCATTGGCGTCTTGATTCCATACGAGCCTGACAAGTAAAATAAAAATAAATAACTATTAGGGGACAATGTCACACCAATTGACCTAGTCCCAAACTAAGCTCTAGGCTTGTACTATGGGTACTAGACAACGATATAAATACTTATATAGAGAAATATATACTTAAATACATAAAAAACATCCATGACTTAGGAACAAATATTCGCGCTCATCACACTAATATCTGCCCTTACCGGGATTTGAACCCAGGACCGCTAGCTTCGTAGGCAGGGTCACTACCCACTAGGCCAGCGCGTCGTCAGATACATCGACTAAGATGTCAGTTGAATCACTAAAAAACTTGCTATTGTTAATATCAGAATTGGTTGATGTAACTAATATCATAACTATTGGATTCAATAATAATTTTAGTCAACTAAGAGAAATTCTCTTTGGGACTCTCATTTTGTCGAGTGAAGAATACCTTTCAATAATCATTACTTATTGTAAATAAATGAAATTAACGGAGAACATTCTCACACAAATAAGCCTGAGTTTTGAATATTTTCTACGTATTTCTCTGTATATGGATGTATATCTATCATGGTCTAGTATAACAGTGCTTAGTTTGTCAATTGATATTTTGATTCCATTAAATTTTCAATTTAAGTTGGTTTACCTATGAAATTCACGTAATTTTAACTTCCAATTTCATTAATACACTATGTTACAAAGGTGTAATATGGTTCAATTTCTTACTTAATGTTTAAAATTAAAGTGTGAACTCTACTCTTTTCATGTGCTGCGAGTTCAAGTGTTTAAATTACTCAGAGATTTATGAAGCTAACTATTTTTAAGTAACTAAGATAGGTATGTATAATATAGCTTAGAATAATATAGTTTGCATTTGACGTTACTAAATAATCCGCAAAATTAAATGTATGAACCACCGTTTTCATAAAATTCTCCACATGAAACGCCAATTTCATAGGTAAGCACCTAATATATTCATTATTTAATGTCACAAGGTAAACAAAACATCCGTTTTCAACGAATCCATAAGCACAGCGTCATCCACGAGTAGCTTAACTACCTAACAATTTTTAAAGCTAACAAAATCCTAGCAACTGCAATACCAAAATAAAAAAGGCGCACTAACAAGCAAAAAGGCCAAATGGTTGATTGGGGAAAAGCACGGATTTGATCGTGGAAAAGAAAAAAGTGCAGAACCATGTCCAGCGTACACTGTACGAACAAAGGCTCGGACAGAAATGAGAAATGAATTGCCGATCAAAGGACACCGCTACCGGCTCGATTACAGGTGAATCCGAGCCAATCGAGAATCGGAAATACGATCCACGGTTAATGGTCATTAGATCATTACAATCTACTGATTTATTTAAAGCAACTAGAATTTATTCATGATAATTACACGAGTATGCAACGAAACGGAAATGTGTCCAAATTAATCCAACGGCTGTATAATATGGGTAAACCTTCATTTCCTGCTGAAACTATGATAATTCTAATCCGGCTACCACATAATTATGTGGTAGCCGGATTAGAATAGTGCCACTCCGTATCTTTCCGTGGATGTCGTAAAAGCCGACTAAGGTAATAAAGGCGTGTAGTACTGTTAGGCGATGGGCTTGCAACCTGTCACTAATACACTGGTAAACATCTTCGCCTAAGTGTGCAAAATGTGGTTACAGAATTATCAAAAAGTTTTTATAGTTGTTGGAAATTCTGTAGCTCTGCCTACCCCACTCTGGGAATGGAGGCGTCAGTTTATATATGTATGTATGTGTAACTATGATGTTTTAAGGATATTTCTTCAATATTTGTTACGTTTTTGCTAGGTTACTTGTTACTATCGAAAAAAAAACATGTGTCAAGAAATACCTTTTCATGACAAGAAAATTCTGCGTAATAAAGTTAAAAATAAAAGCTTTAAAAAAGGGCAAGTCTCCCAAAGATCAAGTGAAAAAGGGTTTAAATCAAATCAAATATACTCCATTTATTTTTTACGCGGTGATTTTTTATCGGTGATCAGGAGTTGAAAATTATTAATAAGCAACATAAATTGAATTTAATGGTTGATGTCTCAAACAATTAACTCACTGTTTAATTTATTTTTCACTTCTCATGCTCGTAAAGTCCTTCTTTATGCTGGGTATAGGCTGCATAAAATCGCATTTTATGCACTAGTGCATAAATGGTTGTCGTCATCTAGACTAAGACAATTAAGCCCTACAGCCAGACAGACGAGGTGACTACATTAAATAAACTTGTTATTTGAATAAATTTACTTAAATTTTATTTATATTTGCATCGTAGTTGCATCTAACAAAGAAGAAATTTAAAACTATTAAAAACAAGCATTATTAACAAGAACATTAAAAAATCAACGTAGGTATAAACTTGGCAGAATTGCGTTCGACCTAAGTCAAAAATCGAAAACAGAAAAAAAACAATTTTGACAGAAATACAGTGGCGGGAAAGAGGTTTTGGACTATTAATTATAAATTTTCTTTGCAAAACTTGTTGTGTTATGGAATTTAATTAAAATGTCGTCTAGTGAAGAGGAAAATAATGCTCACACCTAACACACTCATGGAAAAAAATGCAAAAGAACTTATTAAAGTGTTTTTACATTATCACATGGAAAAAAATGCAAAAGAACTTATTAAAGTTTTTTTACATTATCACTGTTTTATTTCCTCGTAATCGAAGTGAAAAGCAGAGTGTATAACTCGGTCTTAAAACCCATTTTATCCTCGACTTAATTATTCAACCTCGCCTGCCGGCTCGGTTGGATACCATAAGTCTCAGAAAAAATGGTTTGTTTTATGCCCTTGTTGTACAATCTACTATAAGTTAATGATATTGTTAAAACCAATCACCACTGGATACATGGACATCCTACATTCATTATTGACGTGAAGTAGATACGTCAAGTGCCATTGCTTTGGCGCGAAATTGGACAGATATTACGCCAATGAACTTATCAGTTAAGTGTTGTTAACTCATAGACTAAACAATTAGTAGGGTGAGAATTCATTTCAATTAAAAGTTAGTTTCAAAATTTATTTTTTACTTAAAAAAATAAGTTTTGTTTTATATAACTGTGTAATAAACGTGATCGCCATTAATAACTGAATTAGAAAAATTGGTTCCTGATCACCAAAAAAAAATCACCCTTATATACCCTTTTTTATTACGAGGTAAATCAACTTGTAACTTTTTCCACTTGGACAGCTGTATAAAACGTTCCCGTAAATAATATTCGAAATTACGTTGAAAATGATCTTTTCTCAATATCTGATCACTTGATTTTGTAATTAAACGTCCATAATATCCGTTAATTAAGTCGTTTCAATAGAGCCGCGATGAAAACGTATGAAGCTAATGTCCCCCTATGAATGTGAGACGAGTCCTTTACGTAGCTCGAATTTCAATCGAAAATCATTATTTTAACCCTCATTGAATACTTTCATTCACTCACTTGATCTATTCGTAGCAGTTCTTGTGAAACAATAGCTAACGTTTAACTATTTCTACAATCGAATTCATGACATCTCGATTGAAAAATAAATTAAGTTTGTATGAAAATTATTGCTGATATTTTTGGCCCTGTGAGTTTAAAGCCCGTATTAATAAACTAGTCTTAGCTCTAATGCTCGTCTCGAGATGCGTCACAAATGACAGTGTTCTATGGTTTGACGTTTACGTATCTTGTGACGCGCATCTCAGCCAAGATGAGCTTATTAATACGGTCCTAAATGCCTGACATCTGAATCTGTCTTACACAAACATTTAAGACTGCGCCGAGCAAACACCGAGCGTCCAGTGGCGCCCTCATTACTATTATTGTGTTTTATAAGTAACTAAAGAATTTCCTTGTAATCAGACAATAAGTTTTTGTAGCGCAAGTAAAAAAAATAATTTATGGGATACGTAACAAACTTTAATAACAATTACCCTTTGAGTAGTCAGCTTAACGGGAAAAGGTGGCCACTTTTTTCCGTGATATACCCCTTAAGTTGTGTTTTTATTTGTAGTACAAAAACCTAACGACCAATTTCAAGAAAATACTTTAGTTTATTAGAAAACAGAATAATAGTAATGAGGGCGCCACTGCACATCTGGCATACGCTCGGCGCAGTCTTAACTCATGTTCTATTTATAAACCGGCTCAGCCAACTGACAATGACTTTAATCTATCCCGATTCAAACCAGTGAATTGGGCGGGTAATCCCTTAATCCCATCTTCGGATCGTCATTTCTGTTTGAGATCGGTGGGACTGTGGACATAAAAAAACCATCGTCATTTCGAGGACTTGAGTCAAACACTTATGGGTAAGCGGCGCTGCGGCGTATCGTACTTAGGGCGGATTCGACCAAAAAAGAATTATTTCTGACACCTAGAGTAAGCACCGAATTTGTGTAGATTATTTTATTTGGACTAAGTCTTTTTAGGTTACATAGGGATATTTTTTTGAGAAAAGTAAATAGGAGACGACCTTCACCGGGCTGTTTATTCGATAAAAAGTATTTTATATCAAATTTGATATGTTAAGCTTAATACACACGGTGATTTTTTATCGGTGATCAGGAGTTGAAAATTATTAATAAGCAACAAAAATGGAATTTAATGGTTGATGTGTCAAACAATTAACTCACTGTTTAATTTATTTAAGTTAAGGATATTGTTAAAACCAATCACCACTGGATACATGGACATCCTACATTAATTATTGAAGCGAAGTAGATACGTCAAGAGCCATCGATTTGGCGGGAAATTTGACAGATATTACGCCAATGAACTTATCAGTGAAGTGGTTGTTAACTCATAGACTAAACAATTAGTAGGGTGACAATTAATTTCAATTAATAGTTAGTTTCAAAATATATTTTTTACATAAAAAAATTGTTTTGTTTCATGTAACTGCGACTTAAACGTGATCGCCATTAATAACTGAATTAGAAAAATTGGTGCCTGATCACCAAAAAAAAATCACCGTGTATTTGAAAATCGTTTTCGAAAATTTAGCGTAAGCATCGTAATTTGGATCCAAGATTCGATTTTATTCTGTTACTAAAGTGGTGCCATGTCTTACATGCTTCGTATAAAGGTCACTGTTTACTTAAGCTGGGCTGCAACGAGTAATGTCCGACCAAAGAGTCGGTTTCGTTTTCGGTTTCGGCTTAGACAACAAAGTTGTTCGGTCAAAAAAGTGCCAAACCTTTCGGCCGCGCCAAAGCTTACCTACTTAAATTGTCGCCAAACAAACGAATGAACTTGCAAATTTAATTAAAACTACACTAATCTCACAAACCGCTACCAATAGCATTGTACAGGCCAGCATTTTGGTCACGAGTTGCGTCGATCAGGCGCATATATCTTAATTGTTTTTAATTTTTTTAAAGAAGGACGTTTACTTTATGATCATAATTAATGAGTAGTATTTTATCACTGGCTGATTTGTTTAAATTAGAACTGGGAATACATCGTTTTTCAATGGTTATAACTGAACTGGTTCCTTTTATACCACTTATAGGACTTGCAACTGGTTTATTGTTATGTCTCCAATAAACTGCCCATTGATATCTTTATTTGTCTATAAAAGTTTCGGTTTCGGTTTTGATTTAGACCGAAACTAGAATGAAAACCAAACCTTTGGTTTCTCTCTCAGTTTCGGCCTAAAACCATGTTTCAAACACTAGAACTAGTTTTATAGCCAGTAATCGCTAAACAAATACAATTTGTACCTGGTCAAGGCTCTACAATTCAATAAAGTTTTCCAGCTAATGTGTCGTTTTGTTTGTCTTCATCGATCACAATAGCCATTAATGTCAGGTCAATTGGGTTAGGGGCGGTTCGAGACGTCATATAAAAGTGCACCAATAATGATTGAGTGCATTTACGTAACATTAAGAGGTTTTATAACGTAAATGGAGCAGTGCCACAGAACCTATAATAAGTATAAAATAATGAAAGCACTTTTTCGAACAATACTGCGTTTTGATCGAGCGGCGGGTGGATCGAACGTGCCTTGTCTGTGCTTCCATTTCTACGCACAATGGGTATTCATGTGCAGTCAACCGGGCCCATACAAAAGACACTCGACGAGATGCAAGCCATGCTGTATTGAAAAATTTGAATGGTTAGCCTTTAGACATACCCGTACCCGTACCCAATGTATAAACATTGTCTACAATTTATTAGTTATGTATCGATCGTCATTTATTTCAGATTACCAGTTATTGGGACCAGTACTGGACAAGGCACCAATAATGGACACTTGATTCGGATAGATGAAAGAAGATTGACGAAAGAGATATACCGATCGAAAGTGAGTGGAAAGGTCGGAAGGGGCCGCCCTAGGCGTACTTTTTCGAATCAAATCGGAGAAATACTGGAAAAGGGCCGAATCTTACACATTCTTGCACTACAAAAACTAAGTCTGATTCCAAGGAAATTATTTAGTTAATTAGAAAACACAATAATAGTAATGAGGGCGCCACTGGACGCTCGGTGTTTGCTCGGCGCAGTCTTAGGCCCGTATTAATAAACTAATCTCAACTCGCGACGCGTCAAAAATGACAGTGTTCTATGGTTTGACGTTTACTTTGACGTATCTTGTGACGCGCATCTCAGCCAAGATGAGTTTATTAATACGGGCCTTAAACTCGCCGCTGCGATTTCGCTCGTTCGTCCGACCGTCCATTGTTTTTGAGAGAATAACACCCAAGCGCCAGCCGCCGCGGCACACGCTAGGGCGGTTCGTTTGCTGGGTGACGCTGATGGAGATATTCACACGTTTGATTTGATTTAAGACTGCACCGAGCAAACGTCGAGCGTCCAGTGGCGCCCTCATTACATTTATTCTGCTTTCTACTAAACTAAAGAATTTCCTTGCAATCAGACGATACGTTTTAGTAGTGCAGGTAAAAACACAATTAATGGGATACGTGACACACTTTAATAACAATTACCCTTTGAGTAGTCAGCTTAACGGGAAAAGGAGGCCACTTTTTTTCGTTAAGTTGTGAACTCGAAGGTGAATTGTTATTAAACTATGTGATATACCCTATAAGTTGTGTTTCCATTTGTAGTAAAAAAACTTACCGACTAATTTCAAGAAAATACTTTACTTTATTAGAAAACACAATAATAATAACAAGGGCGCCACTGTACATCCGGCGTACGCTCGGCGCAGTCTTAATATTGTAATGAGTACACATTACGATGTCAAATCATACTATGAATAGTAAGCCATTATACCATTCTTTTTCCTCAACACAAGTGTCTCGGTTTTAGCCGTTGGGAAAAATAGAGTCGGTGGCGTCTGTCTAATTCATGTCTGAATAACAAACAGTTAAGTTTTGGTAATGTGATGTTTTGCTACTATGATGATTTGCGAATGTCATGTTTTGCGAATATGATATCCTACGACGGATTGCCTGAAGGAAAAACATCGTGAGAAAACCTGCACATTCGAACAGCTGAGTGTATAAGAGGGTAATTGCACAAAAGATACCAAAGGGTCGAAGTGTATCCGAAAGGGCTCATGTGTAAGATAAGATAAGAAAAGATACCCGTTTGGAAATGAATGACACGTATTTACGAGTTATTTCAAATTGTTAACAATTCAGAGCTAGATAAGATGAGTTCGGTTTTCGTCATCGTTATAGAAATGTTTAGAATTCACGTAAACTGTCAGACGGTCGCGTCGAGCGCCTACGACAAATTCCGTAAATTTTGTCTATTTTCGAAAAGTGTTAACGTCAGCAATTTACCAACTTGTCCCCGATTCGTAATTGTAATCGTATCATAAGCATTCTATCCTTGAAGGGTACAAAGGCACCTATTAGGGTGCCTCTGACCTAGAGGCTTTTAATGCAATAATTGATTCCACTCCTCACATGCTTTCTTTTGTTCTACGACTTAGAAAATAACTAAATTTCCAGTGAGTGATTAAACTTTACTAGTCAAATTAGTGAATTGAAAACGTTAGGATACTATATCACGTGTTTCTTGGTGCAGGGGCGGGGTGCGTCTTTTGTTTTGATGTAACGAGTTTCACGACAACGGACGTCGTGCATTGAAGATATTTATTTTGTCACTAATACACTGTTAAACATCTTCGCCTAAGTGTGCAAAATGTGGTTACAGAATTATCAACAAGTTTTTAGAGTTGTTGGAAATTCTGTAGCTCTGCCTACCCCACTCTGGGAATAAAGGCGTGAGTTTTTGCATGTATGTATATGTATGTATTTTGTGTGAAACTAAGTATTTTTTTAAGTTGTACAACAAAAGAGGCAGAATTTGAGGAGTAGAATCGATCGATACATTTAAAGCTAAATACACCTTTCAGGGACGAGTATAGGAGAGCCGGAATAGGGTATTTGACAAGAGTGAAATTAAATTAGTTTTTCATTAACAACAGATAAACATTATAAAAATACTAGGAAAACATCAATATTTTATTTATGTTTGCTATTTTAAGATTTATGAATTCAGAAAATCCAACAATAAGGACGCTGTTTGATTGTGACGTCACAGGATAGTAATCCCTATAAATTCCAAAGTAACGGAGCGTTTTTGATGTTGCATAAAAAGAAGCTGATTTGACTTTTGTCAAATACCGTATTAAGACATATTATAAGATCTCTTTTTCAATGATGCACATCTAGCTTCAATATCGAAACCAAATTGTTTTTTCTATTAAGTAAATTGGTCACAATTACAATAGGTCTCTTTTACACGTCGGTTAATATTAATTGAATCTAATAGCGCTTCGGACAAGACTATCATTGTGGAGAAGAAGCGCCGCAACAAAAGTATGTACCTATGTCAAATTATTTCTATTATAAGCGTTAAATTAAAGAATGATTAAGGAACAAGAAGTATCACCCCTTCGAAATATACTTTTACTACCTACTTAAAAACAAAAAGCTCATTCAAAACTGTTAATACATACACAACCATATCTATGTCATCATAGGGCTTATATTGACGTGTAGAAATTCGAAGATGGGTCGTTTCGGCGTGATATGCGAAACGTGAGTTACGCAAGGCAAATTTAAAAGCTTTATTGATTTCGGGCCGCGAGATGGAGAGGGGTATCGTAACAGATATCATCCGCTTCCTATTTAGAAATCTATTGAAATTAAAAATAGTGACTTTATAAAAGAAACAAGTTTCTAATACCGATAATAAACCAACGAAAGTGTATTCTGCCGTGCAAAATAATAAAGATTAAAAAAAAAAGATAAAAGATGTTTATTTAGTAAGTAGGCCGTACGGGCACTTTTACACGTCAAGAATCTACCAGCGCTTCCCAAGAGGAGACACTGCTGAGAAGAAACGCCGCAAGAAACTCAGCAGTCAGTAATTTTTTAATTTAATTTTATTTTTAATAAAAATAAATTTGTGCTTTTTTGAGTCAAATCGGAGAAATACTGGAAAAGGGCCGAATTTTAAGTACCCGAAACCGACGTGCGTGTATGACTCGATGTATGAATGTGGAAGAAGCGAAAGAAATTTGTCAAGATCGTAGCAAGTGGAAAAAAGTGGTCTCTGCATACCCCTCTGGGAAACAGGCGTGATTTAATGTATGAATGTATGTATGTATGTAAAAAGCTATCACCATATCTTGGATTCCAACTTCTAACACCTCCACAAAGTTGGAGACCATGATATGGTGGTCTTAGTGTTCACTTACTGGAGTTTAAATTTTATTCGGCAGTATTGCTGCCAAAGTGCACGAATGCATATTGAATTTAAAATATGTTTTGTCTTTATTATTGCTGTGTTCTCTTTGTGTTTAAATTGTTTTCTTAAATTTAAACTTGATACTTTTATAAAACAAAAATTTTACCTATATTATACTTAGGGTGACGGCACCAATGATGGATACGTTTAGCTAATAAGCACCAGTCCATTAACCTACCGCCAAACAGCAGTGTTCGCATTGGTGTGTTCCGGTTTGGAGATAAAATAGCCGGTGAAATGACTAGCATAGAGGCATTCCATCTTAGTCCTCAGGGTTGGCAACGTCTTAGGATTGCATTGCAGGCTTGTGAATGCGAATGTCTATGGGTCACAGTTTCTACTAAACATCAGGTGGCCTGTGTGCTCGTTTGTCTTCTCTATGCTATAAAGAAGTGGCATGTTTGACTTTGAATAAACTTTAAATTAAAAACGCATATCGTTCGACTCCCTGACACTTACACCATAGATAATATCGATATCGATCATTATCGCGTCGCTATCGTTTCCTTATCGTGTTACTGTGGGTTGTTACAATTTTAAAATGTAATGTTTACTCGATAAGCTTGATAAGTGATAACAATTGATAAGACATTGCTCATTAAGAAGAGATTAAACTTTGAAACATAATTTTCAAGTGGACAGGTGCGTGAATTCTGCCGTAAGTAAAAACGCTGTAACTGAGATAAACCTTCTGAAGTAATATCAACGTTATTATTAACGACCAAGAATTGAATCTGCTTTGGTTTTGGTGCAGCGCACTTGAGTCAGACACGCGTACCGAGAGTTCCGTATTTAAGATAATATGGTTGAAAAACGCATAAGAAAATACTAATATTGTACATACACATACATACATACATAAGCTCACGCCTTTATTCCCAAAGTGGGCTAGGCAGAGCTACAGAAGTACTAACAACTCTAAATACTTGTTAATAATTCTGTAACCACATTTTGCACAATTAGGCCAAGATGTTTACCAGCGTATTAGTGACAGGTTGCAAGCCCATCATCTAACAGTACTACAAACCTTTATTCCCGTAGTCGTCTCATACGACATCCACGGGAGGACATCGAGTGGCACTATTCTAACCCGGCAACCACGCGGGGAAGGTACTAATATTGTGATGAACAATTTCCATGCAATGAGGTACATTTTGCCTGTCAAGTAAATTTTTAGTGCCACTCCGTATCTTGCCCGTGTGGTTGCCGGGTTAGAATAGTGCCACTCCATGTCTTCCCGTGGATGTCGTAAGAGGTGACTAAGGGAATATAGGCTTTTAGTACTGTCCAACTTTAGTTTAAAAATGCTGCAAGGAAAGGAGAATTTATGCTATGAAATTATGAGCGGCGTACGCCGGTTGTACTGTGGCGTCCTCATTACTATTATTGTGTTTTCTAATAAACTAAGGTATTTTCTTGAAATTGGACGAAATGTTTTTGTACTACAAATGAAAACACAATTTATAGGGTATATCATATTTTTCACCTTCTTACTACTCAAAGGGTAATTGTTATTAAAGTTTGTTACGTATCCCATAAATTGTGTTTTTACTTGCACTACTATAATTAGAAAGCACAATGATAGTAATGAGGGCGCCACTGGACGCTCGGCGTTTGCCCGGCGCAGTCTTAAGAAGACATAATAATAATTTAATGTTACAACATTAAATCTTATTTTTTGACGCCGTATTTTTAAACTTTACGTTAATTTGAAGACTTAAATATCTACGTAAGGTTCTATTCCACTCAAAAGAAATAGTTGCTTTCAGGCTGCCATTAAGCCATTATTGTCAAAGTGTCAAGTTACTAAGGGCTGTTTTTATGTTGACAATACCACTAAACTGTGTCTTAGTTTGTTACTCCTTCACGCTGCAACGGCTCGACGGATTTGGATAAAATTTGGAATGGAGATAGCTTATATCCTGGAGAGTACATAGGCTAATTTTATAGGGAATAACGATAATCGAAATCTTCCGCTATTCGGGCCGAATTACGAATTCAAAGCGGATGAAGTCACGGGCTGATAGTACGATAGTAAATCAAAAGCAATAAGGTTTTTGAAAATATAATAAAGCCCCAAGTATTTTTTAATTGTTAGCAAAGTCAACTTGTAAAGATGTTGACAAGATATCTGTTACAGTAGATACACGCGATATAGCTTGTCACTCGATTATTGTACTTATCAGATATAACCTGATAGCGATAATGCAAAACTAGTTAAAAAAACAGGGCAAGTGCTAGTCCGACTCCGTCCACTGAGGGTTCCGTACAAATTTGTCATTTTTTGGATATTGAAATAGGCGGCTGATAGAGTCTATGGCTGGCTGTCATTCTGAAAACATCTGAACATATTTATTTTTATCAATTACTTTATCGTTGATTTTGGTTCGCAAATCCAGTGCAGTATTGTGGAACAACTTGTAACATTGATGAAGAACTTGCATTTAATAAAATAACAGTGAGAAGATGGTTCCTGATGAGTTAGCGGTCAAGATCACACCAAGCCATTGAAGTAGATGCTCGCCATCTTCAAGGGTCATAACGACAAATATTGGAAGACTTTGGACAGGATTCACCGTATAGCGTTGACATTGGCAACGTTATTATGTAGATGCCATTAAATACATACATACATACATAAACTCACGCCTTTATTCCCAGAGTGGGGTAGGCAGAGCTACAGAATTTCTAACAACTCTAAAAACTTGTTGATAATTCTGTTACCACATTTTGCACACTTCGGCGAAGATGTTTACCAGGTGTATTAGTGACAGGTTGCAAGCCCATCGCCTAACAGTACTACACGCCTTTATTACGTTAGTCGGCTTTTACGACATCCACGGGAAGGCTTGGAGTGGCACTATTCTAATCCGGCAACCACACGGCCATTAAATAAATCTTCTATAATATAAAAATGAAACGCAAAATGTGTTGATAAGCGCATAAGTCGAGAACGGCTGAACCGAATTGGCTGATTTCTTTTTGGTTGTGTTTGTTATTATCAGGGCAAGGTTTATAATTATGTAAGAAAAAATAGAAAAATCCAAAGGGAAGGTCGGGAATTTGCAGCAGGGCGAAGCTGCTGGCAGGCAGCTTGTAAATTAATAATTAAAGGGGTCTGATGGTAAATGAGAGCTGTGACCTAATAGATATTTGAATTCTTTATACAGCATTCCTAAGTCCGCAAATGCGCTGCCCACCCTGAGGACTAAGATGGAATGCCTCTACGCTAGTTATTTCGGGTCCGTAGCATAATATCGAAAGTCAAATTTAATAAGTACGAAATTCCTAAAAACAAAACTTCGAATATCAAAATGTATAATGTAGGAAATTCCTAAAGATGCATGTCCTATGTTTAATTAGCCTCTTTTAAAATATCTAAAGTACATTACCACTAGTGCACGAAAAAACTAACGACATTTTACCTACGCCCGGTTGAACTAAGTTTAAAATGTATTAAGTGCGAAATTTCGAACGACATTTTAATTTTCGAAGGTACGTTACGTTCATTGGGGGTGGAGTTTTAAGGTTTGAATGTATTGATTTTCGAAGAATTGTCACAAAGCTTTTTGTACGTAGCGTTTTTGAGCACTAGAAATATTGAGTTTGAAGTTTTGTCATTAGGCATTTTGTACAAAGGAATATTGATTTTCGAAAATGAGATCATTAGAATAAAAGTGCATTAGAACATGCATCTTTAGGAATTTCGTACATTAGACATATTGATATTCGAAGTTTTGTGTTAGGAATTTCGTACTTATGAAATTTGATTTTCGATATTATGCTACGGACCCGTTATTTCACCGGCTGTCTTATCCCCGCAACGGAGCATAATGCGAATGCGGCATGGCGATATAGGTTAAAATACTCTCCATAATGTTAAAAACACTTCCGCTATAGCCTGTGCCAATTGAAATTTGAAAAGATGTAAGCAACCAAACAAATTAATTAACAATTATTACTTCGTAATCATGTGTTTTAAAGACCAAGAAGGTTAAACGGTTCTCTGTCGTTTGCCCGAAAGTCATTTGCCATAATTCTATCACTTGCCGTAACATTCATTCGCCATAAAGGCATTTTTTCTGAAATCGTGAACTATTCAGTGGGGTTAGACAAGTTGCCATCGTTCACGAACGCTAGCGTTAAGCGATCACTTTGGTGATCACCTGTCACTTGGCGAAATAGGCTAGACAAGTTGCCATCGAATGTAACGCTAGCGTTAGGCGATCACTGTCGACATGCGTTGTCAAAAATGAAAAATCTAGCCAAAGTGTATGCCCACGATGGATACAACCTCGCTCGACAGTCTAGTTTTTTTTTCTAAAAATGATAAATTTGTCTATACTTTTCGACCTTAAAAGTCAAGTTGACGCTGTCGCAGATGTGCATTGGAAATAAACATATTTAGGTACGTATTAGGAAATATGTAATTGGACGGGGCCATTTGCAACGTTAAAAGATGGCGGATGTGTAATTTGTTTTAGTTTTATTTTTTTGTGTATTTCGGTGTTCAAAGTTCTTTTCTGATAGTGATTTGTACTTTTTATGCCATTGTGTTGCACAGTGATTGAAAACTTGGACTTATTTCGCGTATCTGGCATCTTTCTTCTCGTTACAAGTGGACTCGAAGTGGTACATAGGTTAAAACTATCTTGACCTCTGTCCTACAAACTACCGAACAACGTTGCCCCCAATCTTCCCAGAGAAGATTGGATTGTATTTTATTGCTATATTGATTTATACTTATATACACTTGACACTGGCGAAATCACTGATTATATTCGTGGAAACGCCATAGCCCGGCGGTAGTAGCTGTTGAAGTCGCCGCGGGGCAAAAAGAAGAAGAAGAAGGTACGTATTATGTTGTATTTGTTACATTATTTATTTACATGTGGTTTTTCATAAAATGTTATGAGATTATGATAGTGTTGTGTGTTGTGTGTTATTCTAAGGTAAATATGTACGTGTATGTATGTGTTATGAATTCTTGTAACATGTAAGAAAAGTTACTTCCTTTATTTATTTATTTATTTAAAATAATTACACAGCATAACAATGTATGAACGCGTCTCCCAGGCATTGTTAAATAGTTTCCCTATTTAAATCAATAATGAAGATCAGATACAGGTTTATGTTCAAATCACGTGAAAGCGCAGGGGCGCACAGGCATACCCAACTATTTTTACATGACTGCCTAAAATGAGGAGTGTAATGTTCTTAGGGTTAATGTATGTATGTATGTACGATTTTTTATTTATTTAGTGTAGTTGTGTTTGACTTTCTTTCAGCTACACCTTAAAATCGGATAACATTTGCTAAAATTGCGGTACTAATCGTAATGACATGGACAGAATAGTACAGAAGCCTGTACTCGATAAAATTAACTAGAGCAGCGTGTTTGTGATAAAGATATACCTACAGTTAATTTTTAATTTACAGGGACCTAGACTACACGTGATTGGAACTAAGAAAATATTTATGAAGTCCACTGGATACCTATAATGATATTCGCAAATGCAGATCATGGTGTGTATACAGTTTTATTCCGTATTTTCAGTATTTTACCTAACCTGGCGGACGTTACCTGCATGCATACGCTGCCTAGGTCCCACTTCAAACTTCCTCTGTCAAACTGAGAACGGCGGCTGCATCAGTCAAACCAGTGAAATGGCATAAATATGTCTGCTTTTAGCCAAGTCTTTATGTTTTGGGGGAGGCGTGAGATAACTCATTCATTAAGGAAATTTCCTCATGCCTAAATGACGTTTCGGGTGACCAGCTACTTTGGCCAAAGATTAAGCATTAAATCTATGTAAATAATTTGCTTTTTATTCATATAAGTTATTTGATCTCTCTAAAGTGTCTGCAAAACCAATATAAACTAAATGAGAATAAGTACAGTCGCCAATAATAATTTATATTTCACATTGCGTTACGCTCAAAATTATCTGACACGCTCTCTGTCCAATAGTTTCAGCCCTATATTGGATAATATATTATTGTTGGAGACAGCGAGTACATAACCTTTCTTAACCTTTTTCCAACAATATCTCAGTGTTTTAACGCCCTTAGCCCCTTACGGATATTTGACTTGAATGTAAAAAAAATGTAGAAACAAAGTTATAGTTTATATTCATGACAAAAATTATGATAAGTCATTTTATTTTAATTTCAGAAAAAACCAACACCACTGTCTTCAGCCACTTCACCCACCAATTTAACCACATAGTATGCATTGTCTAGAAGGACTGCAATGCAGATTAACTGGATCCGTGCACTCCGATGTTCCTGTGATGTCTGCGTTAATACAATTATGTACTTTTCCATAATTTCTGCTCAGTAAAATAATCAATTCATGTTGTCTTCATTCCTATAATACCTTCCAAATATGCTCGTTTTCCCATAATGTCGGATGTTGTAGGTCGGTTGAAGTAAATGTAAGCAACTAAAGTAGGAACGACTTTAAACACATCGCAGCAAACAAAGTGTGCAAAAATATATCAACACACTCTACATACACTGCTTAATTAATTGAGTTGAGTGCGGGTATTTTTGAACGCCTACTCCGATATTTGATGGTGACTGTACGGTCACGAGCGTTAATTTGACACCCATTTCAAGAAAAATATGCTTGAAGTCGTCAATTTCCTTTCGTCCACTTTCACAAGTAAGATTTCATAACTGGTTATGATTAATGATTTTTTTTCACTGTTTCTTAACCTGTTATTAAACAAGACTTTTTTTCCATTTTCATAACCAGAAACTAGGTAGGTTTAGGTAATATTAGTTTTGCAGCAAGCCCGGAGGGCCAAACCACCCAGAAATTGGAGCTCCGCGTCAGCGGAGCTCCGTCGACACTGTCTGATTGATTTGAAATAAGAGTGTCGACGGAGCTCCGCTCAGGCGGAGCTCCTATTTCTGGGTGGTTTGGCCCTCCGGGCCTGCTGCAAAACTAACATAACCTAAACCTACCTCATTTTAAACAACTCGTTTTGTACACATCGTGTAGGTGTATGACTAGACAGAACAAAAAAGTACCATTTTACGTGTTCAAAGAAGTCATACATGGATATAGAACTAAGCGGTTATTAATTTTATTCAGCTGAACAAACGAGAAAAAAAATCTGACTAGTTCAGTTATAACTTATTTTATTTTCAACTGAACAAACGAGTAAAAAAATCTCACTTGTTCAGTCAACTGAACTAGTGGGAATAGAGGAACCTGACTACAAATTTGTCAGACTGCCTGCGCACAGTGGTCGCATTATATGCGTGTGGTATCGTTCCCAAAACAAAACGATAAGGGAAATGGCTGAATACTGTAAATAAAGTAAGTACTAATTGTACTCATGTCCAATATGCAAAATCTGTCAAAAATGTTGGTCACGTTATGGCGTTATATACTTTCGAAGTATCTTTAAAAGGTCCTAGTGCCCTAACGCGACCAAAATTTTGGTCAGTTTTTACATATTTGGCATTGGTACAACTAATACTTACTTTGCTCATAATATTCAACCATTTCCCATATCGTTTTTTTTGGTAACAACTATCGGCCGTTGAAAGTACAGTCAGCTGCAGAGAAAAGTGACCCCCTCTGCATACAAGTTTCCTAGCAAAGGTGGTTACATTTCTCTGCAGCTGACTGTACTTTCAACGGCCGATAGTTGTTACCAAAAAAAACGATAAGGGAAATGGTTGAATATTATGAGCAAAGTAAGTATTAGTTGTACCAATGCCAAATATGTAAAAACTGACCAAAATTTTGGTCGCGTTAGGGCACTAGGACCTTTTAAAGATACTTCGAAAGTATAATAACGCCATAACGTGACCAACATTTTTGACAGATTTTGCATATTGGACATGAGTACAATTAGTACTTACTTTATTTACAGTATTCAGCCATTTCCCTTATCGTTTTGTTTTGGGAACGATACCACACGCATATAACGCGACCACTGTGCGCAGGCAGTCTGACAAATTTGTAGTCAGGTTCCTCTATTCCCACTAGTTCAGTTGACTGAACAAGTGAGATTTTACATAACGCCATAACTATTTTTGAACAGTTTTTGCATAGGTATTTGACATGAGTACTACTAGTACTTACTTTATGTACAAAATTCAGCCATTTCCTTTATCTCTTTTTTTTGGGAACGATAACACGTCTTTCAGCCGCCATATTAGTTAATGCGACCGCTGTGCGTAGGCAGAACGACATATTTGGCATCAGGGAGTTGCTCTCTATCCTGTCAGGCCAGAATAATACATTTCCGAGATCGTAACCAAATTAGTCGTGACCTCCTGTAATAACAGTGGTGGCTAAATAATTAGGAACGCTTGCATTTTTCCCATGTAATTGCCTACAAATATACTTTCAATTTTGACAACTAATCAAAAAGTTCTAGACCTATTTTATTTTTAGTTACACTTATCGTTAATTAATAAACTAAGCCTCAAATTTTTGTACAGTTTACCGCTATTAAAAACGAATATTTTTTAAAGGGATTTAAAAACTTAGTGCTGACGTATCCATACAAAGTTTTTTAACATGAAATTGATGAAATATTCGATTTTAGCAGCGACAAACTGTACATACATTTAAACAGATTATTATATAATGATAAGTGTAAACTAAAAATAAAATTGGTCAAGAAATTTTTGATTGGTGGTCAAAATTTAAGTCATAATTGTATTAAGTATATCTTACGAGAAAAACGCAAGCGTTCGGTTCCTAATTATATGGCCATCAGTGTAACTTCGAGTAATGAAACTTTACTAAAATAATGTACTTCGATTTTGTTTTGAACGTTTAATACTTGAAATCAATAATTTTTTGATTCATAGCATTTTTTGGATGAGGTTTTAAACATAATAAATTAATAGTAATTCAAACTCATTTCACCAAACAATTAAGTATAATCCTGCCTCTAATTAGTAGGGCTTATCCTGGATTTGGCTCCAATTATAAAAGGACTGCTCCGCACTACAATATAACCTAGGGGGCGACCTTTGAGACATTGAATGGAAGTTGAGATACTCCTTCCATACAGGCTGCAGGCTCCGTGTAAAAATGAAACACCGGAGTTTGTAATTCTGCGACAAGGGGTTGATAATAGTATATGGACATCCGGCATCGTCAACCAGCCGTCTGTAGGATTTTCTTTGTTGCCTAAAACACACAAAAGTTATTTTATCAATAAATTGTATGATATCGGTTAAGTATATTTACTTGACCTCGCTATAAGTAACTAAGTACTATTTTTTTCCGAAAACCATACCACTATATAAAAAACGCTCCCTCGGTTAATTTAAACGTTGGGCGGGACCTTGTGAATAAAAAACATTACACATATTCAGGGAATGAAACATTCAATACTTTCATTAAATATATGTCATAACTTACTCTTGTCTTATACGAGACCTAGCTTCATCCGATTGTAGGAAGACGATCCTCCTCTTCAAGACTGTGTCGTTGTTGAGAGCATCCCCCACTTGACGGATGCATCTACTAGCAGCGGTCCGTTGCGTTAATTGGTTGGATACCCCGTGATCCTCTGATCCGACCTTGTCGCCAGAAAGCTGAGAGCACACAGCACCTGAAATAATCGTAATAAATATCTTTATTGTTACTGACAAGTTTCATTGTAGGTATTGTTTATATAATGCACATACCAACTTATACATGTTAAAATCAAAATGATGCTTACCTTCAGTTCAAGGAGAACCTCCTTCAATCTCCTCAACGAAGTCAGGGAACGCAAATGGCTGCAAAGAACTCTAAATGAGACCTTGCTTAACGTAAAATGTTCCTGAACTGCATTTCATGCATCCCGTCCGCGGCCTCCAGGCTCGCACGAGAGATTTCTCTGGGTCGGCGCCTGGATAAGCTCGTACTGTTGTGAGCAGGATATATGTAAGTCTCAGCGGAAGCATTTTTAATAAGAAATCAAAGTTCAAACAATATAATTTTATGCGACCGCGAAGCAATGATGACAGTGATGACACGGACTCAGTTGACAGTTTCTTGGTCGTTACGGCCGTCCATAGATACCGCCCTTAGATACCGACGTTTATATCGCACTGCTAGATGAAAATAGTAGTAACTCAAAATACAATGCATGTCAAAATCAACTTTAATTCAACTTCTTTGAAGTTTTAAGTTCAAACTAGCCATGATTTTGAGTTAATACTGTTTTGATCTAGCAGTGCGACATGGTGATTGTGCTCGTGTTCTATTCGACCTGTCAAAAGGGCAACTTGTCTAGCCTTTGTGTCAAAATAGTACCGCGTATCGACCGTAGTCGTCAAACCTATCGAGTGATAGTGATCACTTTTCAGCGTGTCAGTTAACGAGTGATATATCACGTGACTTACGTCATTCCCATACATTTTTCAATGACAACACATGTCGCCAGTGATCACCTAACGCTAGCGTTCGTGAACGATGGCAACTTGTCTAGCCCCACAGAATTGTTATAAAACAAACCTAAGCTAACCTATTGGGCTCTATACGATGGCATGTAAAAATTACCTGAAAGGTTTACAGTTTCAGAAAAAATGCCTTCATGGCAAATTAACATTATGGCAAGTGACACAATTATGGCAAATGAAATTCGGGTAAACGAAGTGATCCGAAGTTAAACATTACTTTATAATAATAATAATAATAATAATGTCAGGGGACTATGTCACACCAATTGACCTGGTCCCAAACTAAGCTCTAGGCTTGTACTATGGGTACTAGACAACGATATAAATACTTATATAGAGAAATATATACTTAAATACATAGAAAACATCCATGACTCAGGAACAAATATTTACGCTCATCACACAAACATCTGCCCTTACCGGGATTCGAACCCAGGACCTCTAGCTTCGTAGGCAGGGTCACTACCCACTAGGCCAGCGCGTCGTCAACTTTGAAGATTAAATAACTCGTATAATATTGTGTAGGGACTAGGGAGCCATTCATACTTAATATTATAAATGCGAAAGTGTGTCTGTCTGTCTGTCTGTTACCTCTTCACGCTTAAACCCCTGAACCGATTTAGGTGAAATTTGTGCCTTGATACCTATGTTGAATCCTGGAAAAGGACATTGGATAGTTTTTTTCCCGAAATTCATCCCTTTAGGCGGTGAAATGGGGGTTAAAATTTGTATGGAGTTACGATATAAATGAGTTTCATGCGCTGGCAGAAACTATTAAACAATAAGTTTCATGTCTTCGCCTTCATTTCATGATATTTACGCATACATTTCTGAGCATTTTTGAGAAAAAAATGTTTATCATGTTCTAGCACGGTCTGTTCCTATTCAGACTGCCAATGTCTATACCAAGTATACCTGACTGTAATTGTCTTTAGATAGAGGATGAAATAGTTATGAGAATAATGTTACCTCTAGTTAGTTTATTAAAAAGGTTGAATATAGGTACATTCCTCATCATCATCGTAAAATTTATATCACCAATACAGATAACACAGAAGTCATTGAGGGTAAAGTCTTTTAGTTTGGTTTGAAGTCCATAAAATACTTGTGTACCTGCACCAGGTGATAAATAGAGACATGCGTTTTCACTGGGAAATGTCTGTTTCATCAGCTGTATCATGTAGTTAGAATGGTTACTGATAATGCATAATTTGGATTGTAGTAGTGTTGACTTTGCTTGCTCTTGAGTAGTTAAAATAAATAAATAAATAAATATCAGGGGACAATGTCACACCAATTGACCTAGTCCCAAACTAAGCTCTAGGCTTGTACTATGGGTACTAGACAACGATATAAATACTTATATAGAGAAATATATACTTAAATACATAGAAAACATCCATGACTCGGGAACAAATATTTGCGCTCATCACACAAATATCTGCCCTTACCGGGATTTGAACCCAGGACCTCTAGCTTCGTAGGCAGGGTCACTACCAACTAGGCTATCGCGTCGTCAGTTGTTAGGTGATATAAGGGCGATTTTTCACTGAAAGCGGTCTCGCCATTACAGTGAAGTAAATCCCGCGACAGGGATTCAATAAGTACGTTAAGGGTTGACATTTGCTTTTTGTAATCAATTAACTTCTCTTCCAAGTCCTTAATTATTATTTCTAAGCTCGGTAGGTCTCCCTGATGTGTAGGCTCTGTTTCCAGCGCTATCTGGTGAGGAAGACCTTGATGATGAGTTTAACGGAGTAAAAATTGGACGTTTCCTTGTGCTGTGTAAGGAGTACCTTTTTTTTTTACTCGTTCGTGAAGCTGAACTGGAGTTCGATGACTGGCATAGTTTTTTTAAGGTTCCGTTTTCTGTTCGTAGACGGACAATTTTTCTTTGTAGGCCGTTGTTTTTGATACTTATCTCTTCAAGTTGGTTTTGAGTAGAGGCGAGTGCCGAGGTCAGTTGGTTTATTTCCTCCTTCATTTTAAGTAATGTTTGGACCTCATTTACAGAGTAGTCTAGACTTTTTGACAATTTTTCTTGTGGCAAAGTGGCGTTTACAGGTAACTGGAGTTCGGCGGTTATCTCTGAGTCCGAATCGGAAAGTGAGGCTATACTCGACCTTTCATCAATCAAATCTATCAACCATCACTACATTTTTATGTCAAATATATTTCGAAAATAATTTAATGTATATTATCTATATGTCAGTGTTTTGGTATTTTCACCGAAAGTGCTTTTCATGAAAAAATACAAGATTAAATAGAGATTACTACCTCGAAATAAACATGAAGACAATGATTAAGTAAGTGTTTAAATAAATAATGTAACCATACTCGACCTTCAAATGTACTCGAATATGGAGTAATAACGGTGAATTGATTTGTTTATATTTAGAACGGATTTTAATTTAGGACTTTGATCATTTGTGTGAAATTATTATTTCATGGTTAGTAGGTTGGTGACACTGTTTTGTATTTTACAACTAGTCATGACGTGCATTTTTTAAATTTCTCAACAAATTATGAACTGTCCCGCTATTTCCAGCTAAGGTCCCGGGATTCCCGTCTTATTTTTCCCGGGAGAACCCCACGGGAAATCCGAAGCGGCGGAACAATAACTAATGATTTTCCCGTCAGTGTTGAAAGCATACACTATTTTTCAATACTGTATATTCCGCTATTACTATCAAGTAATACGTAGACTTCGTTATCTTGGGGCATTGACGTTTTTTTGTAGTGATTGAACTTTTATTTTATCGACTGTCTCGATATGGATGTTTGTAATTATATCGATACCTTTAATTTCAATTAACGTAAAGTACAAATGCCTACTTTTCACAAAATAAATATTTTTACAATTTTAAAAAATGAGTTCTTTTTTAGTTTTAGCTAACATCTTATACGTTTCTGAAGGGAATTTTCTTAAAACAACACTTTTTTTTATTTAAATTGTCTACGTTTGATAAAACCACCTAGTTTCCAAGATAGCGTGTCTACGCCCTTAACCACAGCAAAAACTCTTTCTACGTCCTAGCATATTTTGACACATGAAAAGCAATTATTATTGACAACATTTCTTTTTTGATACACCTGCAATATACTAAAGGTACCGAAACGATTTTGCCCCGTGAAAGCGAATTAACATTTTTTAATTTAACATTTAAAAAAAAACAGGAAAGTGTTGTCTCCATTCGTTACGTTTTTAAACCAATCGCGTCACTAGAACATTAATAAAAAAAAAACAGATAAAGGAGGGTGGGCTAATTGGCCTAATGACCAATAAGGACAAGCGATATGTCCCCGAATAGGTAATTCTAAGTTGTAAAACTATTACTATTACAGGTGGTTCGAAATCTTTTATTGCCATGCAAAGACCGCGGTTTTTCCAAGTAATTATTCTAACGTCGTCTATGTAGGCGTCCCGATGTTCCAGATTTTTAAATATTTCACACAGCGGTTTAAGATTTCCCGCCATACAAAAAGTTGTAGAATATGAAAAAATCTTTCAAAGGACATAATATTATGGCTTGTCATTATTGGTTTTTAGGCCAGTGTCCATACAAAACTGACCATCATCCTTTCCTTAAAAACAAATACTCGTGCTCATTTCACAAATATTAGCCCATAGCGAGAACCGAACCCGAGACCGCTAGCTTCGTAGGCTATCAACTAGTCCTACTCATAACAGCGCCCGAGTTAAAAAAAACCACTACAATAATAAAGCAATATGGTTTTAACTAAATAGAATCAAGCCTCATTTAACGTTATCACTCTGTTTATTGGAATGTCTTGATCCGAAACTGACCCCCGGTTAGCTTCGGTTTGAGTTATTCGACCGTGGCACAGCCGCATTGCGTCGGGAGGGGGGGGGGGGAGACTCGTGGTGTATTAACATTTCGAGAATATCTTCACCACCCAAATCCAAGTGGAATATGCCGAATATGTTTTCAAGTTACAGTTACATTGATGATTGCTCGTGCGGTCGGCGGGTTAGAATATTGACACTCCGTGTCTTGCTGTGAATGTCGTAAGGGGCAACTAAGGGAATAAAGGCTGGTAGTAGTTAGGCGATGGGCTTGCAACCTACACAAAAAAAGTACAGTCGGCTATAAAAACTTGCCCGAATATGTTATTATGTCAGTATTACCTAATAACAGTAAATCATACAAATCATAGAGTTGGGGTCTAGGTTAATTTTAGTGAGATTGTCCCCTTTTTTTTATTTGTATTCCACTTTATCACGCTTTATGTTACAATTTAAACCTAGTTTAGTTGCGCTGGAGCCGCGGCTGTGCCAAAACTGATAAGCCTTTAATTTATGGATCTGTAGCTGCCGGCAGTTTTGTGCATTAGTCCGAGTGACACTTGTAGCAATATAATGAAAAAAAAACCGGGCAAGAACCTGTCTTACCAAAAATTCAAAAATTCTAAAATTCAAAATTCAAAATATTTATTCAGTAAATAGGCCACATGAGGGCTCTTTTACACGTCGGTAATATAGGGTGAGTCTACCAGCGCTTCGGACGAGACCATCATTGCGGAGAAGAAGCGCCGCAAGAAACTCCAGCAGAAGGTCATTTTTTCAATCATAAAAACCATGCTCAATATAAGCAAAAACTATCTCAAAAAACAAACTGTGAACTAATTTTCTATTTAAAGTTATTTCAGTAGGTAGGTTATAAAGTCCAAACTATAAAGATTCCAAACTATAACGCGGGTTCGTCCTTTTGTCGTAATCACCATGATGGCGGGGGTGTACTTATATTAATAAGAGATACAATACAATATTTGGAACGTTTGGACATTGCATCGCTATCGCTAGAAATGATCATAGAGCTGAGTGCTATTGAACTACCCAAATTAAACTTATTAATTATTAATATTTACTGGCCAAATAGCAGAAGAGAGATCGAAGTATTTTTTTCACGCCTAACTAGACTCTTACAACTAATTTCTTTAAAAGATAAGACCAAAAACATTGTATTAGGAGGTGATATTAATGTAGACTTCCTTTCTGAAAGTAATGAAAAGTCCCGGCTTTCCAACTTATTGTCATCGCATAACCTCCACCAAAGAGTAAAAAAACCTACACGACTTACCCAAACGACGTCAACTTGCATTGACCTAGTTTTCACTAACTTTAAAATTAATAATTTATCGTTAAATGTCCATGAATTTGGCTTCTCTGATCATAGAGGCATCTTGCTCTCTGTACCCACTCCAACCGCGCCCTTGCAAAACTTTTCAATATACAAGAGAATATTTAATCAAACGAATATAGCCAAGTTTAACAACGAACTCGAAAGAGTAAATTGGTATGACATAATTTCCTATAACAGCACTGTAAATGAAAATTACAATAAATTTAACAAAACTCTAAAAAAAGTTCTGGATAAAACCATCCCAAAGAGAAATATAAAGATAAATTTAAATCCGAAAACAAATCACCTAACTCCAGGACTAAAAACATCTTGCCGAAACAAAAGACTCTTAAGGTCTCTAGTATGCCAGACCAATAATACAACTTTACGTAATCATTACAAACAGTACTCTAAAGTACTAAAAAAAGCAATTTATCGTTCAAAAAAACTATGTAATAAAAGAACATATGAAAATTCTCACAACAAAATTAAATCTATGTGGCAAATAATTAATAAAGAAACGAAAAAAAGCACATTCAAAAATAATAATAACATTGGTGTCAAAACTGCAGAAAATCTGATAATAAATGATCCAAAACAAGTAGCAAACTTATTTAATAATTTCTTTTCTTCTATCGGAAATTCAAACTCAAATCCCATATACATGACGCCCCCTTCTAATCAAGTAAATAAAACTTTTTTTCTGAGTCCAGTAGAACCCGATGAAATATACAAGATTTTAAAAAACCTTAAAAATAAAACATCTTTTGGCATTGACGAAATCCCGCCCATTTTATTAAAAACATGTGCTAAGACCCTAACCCTCCCCTATACTGAGTTGATCAACCAATCTTTCTCAGAAGGCGTATTTCCAGATGCACTCAAAATTGCTTTAATAAAACCTGTTCATAAAAAAGGAGAACTTTCGGACGTAAACAATTACCGGCCAATAGCACTATTACCCACTTCGGCAAAAATATTTGAGTCAGCAATGATTACACGCCTCTATTCCTTCTATGAAAAATTTAATATATTACATGACAATCAAAACGGATTCAGGAAAAACCGATCTACAACATTAGCTATCTATAAATATATACATCACATCACTAATGACATTAACAATAAAAAATACGCCGTAGGCCTTTTGCTCGATATGAGTAAGGCGTACGACAGAGTCTGTTATAAGACCCTTTTAGACAAATTATATAGTTCGGGATTAAGAGGTCAAACACATGATTGGTTCAAATCATACCTAAGTAAACGCGCACAATACGTTGAAATTAAAAATACACATTTCGAGACCGGCAAAATCCAGCACATTCGATCAGATAGAGTCCCTGTCACCGGCTCCATTCCTCAGGGTAGCGTATTAGGATGTATTCTCTTTTTGATTTATATAAATGACCTTCCAAATGTACTAAACGACCATTGCGTGCTATTCGCGGATGATATTTCTGTCCTTTTTTCTTGTAAAACCGCTAATGAAGCTGAAAGTAAATTAAATTTAAATCTTAACAAAATTGTTCATTGGCTAGACGCACATAATCTAAAGCTAAATCTTAACAAAACAAAAATCATCCAATTTAAACCCTACCAAAAACCGGCACTACCGATATCATACAGGCACAATAATATAAACATAGAATCAGCTAACTCCGCGACGTTATTAGGCGTACACATAGACACCC
Source organism: Acleris laterana (assembly GCA_963966035.1). Lineage (NCBI taxonomy): Eukaryota > Metazoa > Arthropoda > Insecta > Lepidoptera > Tortricidae > Acleris > Acleris laterana. The sequence continues at coordinate 555,952 of OZ014438.1, read as the reverse complement.
ATTTAACCTGGAAAATGCATATCCAAAAGCTTTCCAAACAGTTATCTTCCTTCATATACGCTCTCAAGCATCTTAAACGCGTGTCCGACTTCCAGACTGCACTCTCGGCATACTACGCTTACGCCTATTCCAGAATATTATATGGAATCATATTGTGGGGAAACTGTACTGAGGTAGATACAATATTTGTCTTGCAAAAAAAGTGCATTAGGATACTGGCTAATATTACCATAATGGACTCCTGTAAACCTCACTTTGTAAAGCACAACATACTTACCCTTACATCCATTTATATCTTGGAATCATGTAAATTCGTTAGAAAACATATGCATTTGTACCAGGCTCATACAATTGTTAAAAGAAATGATCGAAATCTAAATAATCTGAAATTACCATTAACCAAATTAAAAATTATTGCGTCTAGTCCCCACTGGATGGTGATAAAAATATATAACCACATCCCAAACTCCATCAAAAACATGGATAAGTCGACATTATTTATAAGACAATTAAAATTATTTTTAAGTAATAAATGTTTCTATAATCTAAGTGAATTTTTCAATAGTAAATATGGAAATGAATAACTCTATACTTGCCTCTTATCATATTTATTATTTCATTTTAAAGTCTAATACCTGCAATTATTAATTCTATGTGCAATATTTAAGTTAAGTATAGTTGTAATGTAACGTGTTAACAATAAGCCCCATTATCCTATGTTGCTACGCCCTTGCAGGGCGTCACATGAATACCTTTTTGTAATTCCATCTCTAATACTTGTAATGTGACATGCAATAAACGATTTGAATTTGAATTTGAATTTGAAAGTCTACTTCGTCGAGACAGTTTTTTTTGTTAAATTCGATATATTTATTACTTTTGAAAAAAACGTATCTAATATTTCGAGATGAAAATCGCATGAGTACAACTAGTACTTTCTTTATGTACCTACAACATTAAGCGATATCCGTTATCGTTTTTTTTTGGTCACAATAAACCATCTTTGAAAGGTCGTAGTTCAATAACACAACAAAAATTTTGGACAGTTTTTGCATATTATTTTGACATGTTCTCACTTTATGTACAACATTCAACGATATCACGTTTTTCAGCCGCCATATCTAGATAACGGGACCACTGTGCGCGACAGACCGACATATTTGGATTCAGGGAGTTGCCCTCTATCCTGTCCGACTAGCATAATCCATTTCCGACAACGTTACCAAAGTTGTGACCTCCCAAACCTTAATAAAATGTAGCCGTTTCGTGTGTTGGAATGACCCGAATGCCATTTTAGAAAAAAAAAAGTAATGTTTATTCGACGATCACAAAAAAAAACACAGATTAAATGGAACATTAACAAAGAATGGCAACACAGAAAAAAAAATTAAACAATAAAGAAAAGGAATTTAGAAAAAGAAAAGAATACTATTGTAGCGTAATGTTGCCCTGGGTAATCTCTTGACGTCGGAACTCGTCGAACTGGTTATTGACCGTTATTTAATGAAAAAAAACCGGTTAAAACTGGTTAATACTTGTATTCCCTAAAGCGAACCAACATTAGGTCCTTATTAACCGTATAAGTTCACCGTATACGAAAACATGTCAAGATATAATACAGACTGATAATGTGATGGAAGCAAGGGCATTCAGTTAAATAATGTGTTTTGTCACGACATCACTTTCATTCAATATTTTTTATTACTCAGAGCAATACTAATTAAAGTTAGGTTCTTTATTGCAGTCATTTTTACCCGACTTCGTGAAAGGAGAGTAATGTATTTACATACATACAAACAGCAAGCTACAAGCCTTTATTCCCTTAGTCGTCTCTTACGACATCCACGGGAGGACATGGAGTGGCACTATTCTAACCCGGCAACCTCGCGGGGAGAAATGTATTAACTTGTATCGTAAGGGTAAAAAATAGTAGATTGTTCAACAAGGGACTAAAACAAGCAATAATGACACGAGATGTTTAGCCACCCAAGCGCAGCGCGGGTGGCTATAGCTCGAGTGTCATTATGGTTGTTTAGTCTCGCGTTAAACACTCTACTTTTCACTTTAATTGCGAGGAAAAAAACGACGTTCTACATGTATAAAATTACAATATGGATTAGAACAAAGTTTCTTACAAAATTGTTCTGCGGTTTTTTTGTTGTTAAGTGACACTTTAAATTCTTGCATATTTAGCCAATAGATTCAAACTTGAAAACTATTTTATAACCAATTGGACCATGCATAATAAAATGAATTATCCTTAATGTAATTAAATAGATTCATGTTCGTAATCAGTCACTTATCGTGTTTCACGAAATTAAATCGTTATTTTTTATATTTTTGCACAGTTGTCATTTTGAGGTTATCAACACGCTCAAAAAATGGTCCATACACAATCTCTGAAAATGGCGACCATCCTCCATCCACAAACACCGTGATTGGCTGTTTAGGAGTTTCCAAAATAAATTAAAAAAATTTTACTTTAGTCCCTAGAGATTAATAAAGAGTTTTAGTCCCGATGTGCAGAGACTAAAGTAACATTTTAAGAGCATGAGAAGTGAAAAATAATGTTATAAAGTGTTTTTTTTTTTCGGTTTTGTGTATGCCAAGATAAATTCGTTTATAATTCGAACTTTACGATATGAGAATAAATAAATATTTTCATGTCTCACGCTCTGGTTAAAAGTGATACAAATGTAATTGCATGTTAAAATAAAGTACCAGGAGCGCAGCGGTAATTAGGAGGCATATCAGGCATAGCGCAACTTAGATCGGTGGCGGTGCGGCGCGGCGCACTTATTGTGTTCATATGGATTTATTATGTAAATTAAACAGCACTAAGTACATACCAAATCGATTGTTGTTTTTTTTTAATACGCATAGTGGCAGAATGTCATGATGCCTGTGCCACAAATTTATGTAAAATGGTAATTAAAAAAGGACTTTGCCAGCCTAGGCCTGCACGATTTGTACGAAATTCCACTAACGACCCCTCTTGTCCTAGCCGCATCTGAAATGTCATATTTCGCACCCAAGGAACATAACATCAATATTTCATTGCATGTTTGAAAAAAAACTAATTTAAACCATATTTTTTTCAATACATTTTCTCTTGGCCATAGAAACTAGTGTAGAAACGTGTCAAACATTTTTGAGCTTAAGTGTTTGTAAAATGTTATTGCCAGTGACTGAACTATCATTTTCTGGTTTCTTACAGCTCAAGATTGTGTATATCCAGTAATTTTAATGAAAAACTTCAATGGCCTTTTCCATTGATTTATTCTCAAGAGAAAATAAACTGTCGTAGCCCGCTACTAAACAAGAATCCATCTTAATTAGGGCCTAATTATCAAATTAACGATGTTTTCCTGCCTTAATTCAGAGTTTCCTTTTACGCGAAAAAACGAAAATGGAAACTATTTTTGAAGGAGAGATTTATTTTGGCCGGCTAATTAGCGAAGTTATTTTAGGATATTATTTAAGGGTTGTTTTTTAAACCCCCATAGATTAAATTCTGGTGACGAAATTACTCTGACATTTTCAAATTAAGCTCTAGTCTTTACCTACAATGGGTATTCTGCCGCTATATCAAATAAAGAGGCTAAACTGCGTAGTATATTGTATAAGCATTTGAAATCTAATGTGGTTCTAATAGAGTATAAAATACTTCGACTGCTACGTTGCAGTAGCTGCCTTCAGTACGGTCACGAGCGTTAATTATAGGACCCATTTCAAGAAAAATATCCTTGAAGTCGTCAATGTCATTAGAGACGTCAAATCATTTGTAACTTTTAGGAAACTCTTTATTGTTGTAGAATGTCAGATTGACTTTGGACCTAAGGTAGGTACCAAATTAAATTTCATGACTGTACAAGGTAAAAAAGGAGTCAATCGTGATACATTGCACAACCATGTAGTTTCTGAATTGACAACATTTCATTTTGGTGACACCTGCAAATTACTATACGAATCGAAAGGGTTTAGCCTCCTGAATACGGCAAAATATTCATTTAGATTTATATTTATTTATTTACAAAATTACAAGTAAGTTACTAAAAATATCGAGTTTTACCAATACTATGCCTGCGTAGATATAATACCATTGCCTTTTCACGAGAAAAAAAGCTGTCGTACTTCAAATTTGACATTGACACTATTGACAGATGGATAGATACTTAGAGAATTATCGGTTGACATGATACTTTTTTATATACAGATTGGACTAACGTAATTCGCACCTACGGTGCGACACTGTCACTTTTGCAAAACTTTGAAAATTTAGTTAAGTATGCTATAAAGTCACTTAAAGTACCCTGTCCTTGAAGCGACAACGTCATTCAATTAGTACGCATAGTTTCCGCACGAGAGCGCCAGTGACGTTGTGGTTTTGGCGCGAATTAAAGAGCTAATGGAGAAACAACGTATGATTGGTCAGTTGCGCGCGGCCCCCCCCAAGTGGATGGAGTGTCTCGGAACTATAACGTTTTTAAGGTAATTGTGTCATTTTTATTTTATGATTCTGGAGCAATAATGACCCAAAATACAGTTGTGACATTGTTCTAACTAACGTGAAGTTCAATCAACACTTATGTTTTATAACGACAACGACTCTTGTGCATAATGGGACAATATTGCTCCAATATGATTCTAACTAATAAGTTATGTTCGGGACGTCAACTGCCTTAATGTACATACGACTTTGTTTCTCCAATTATTGTAATTTTAGCATAAAAATAGTACAGTTGGGACATTATTACTCCAATATGATTCTAACTAATAAGTTATGTTCGGGACGTCAACGGCCTTAACGTAGGTACATACGACTTTACTTCTCCAATTATTATATTCTTATCTTAAAAATAGTACATTTGGGACATTATTGCTCCCATAATAACTCTAACTAAAAAGGTATGTTTGTGACGTCAACGGCCGTAATGCACATTATGACTTTACTTCTCCATACCTTTTTTATTTTTCCAAAATTTAAAGCCATTGTGACATTATTGCCCTAAAATAAAATTAACTATTTAGTTTTGTGACGGCAACAAGCTGAAGTACATTATGTTATAAAGTTGCTTCTCTAACTTATTTTATTTATGTTATATAATTATTAATAGTAGTGAGTTAAAAATGCATGTATAGTTAATTTTACAAAAGAAATCAATATTTTACGACATTTAGTAATTACTTATATACATTTTTTTTATTATAATTTTGAGAATATTATTTGTTTATTTTAGAATTTTCGAGGATAAAGAAAAAATGATCACTCGTGGTAGAAAACTGGTAATGTTGGCTTGTCCCGATGACACATCTATCCAAAATAGTCCTAAAAATTTCAAAGTAGCTGCGCCAGAAGTCAACACTGAATCTGCTGCTCCAATTTCTTCTGACAGAAATCAAGCACAACAGCCGACTTATAATAATGACCCAACGGAAACAGACAACGAGTCCCCAACTGGTGATTTCTCTGGTTTGTCTTCCAGCGATGAGTTCTGCAATTGGTTGCAACAAATATTGTGCCAAGATACTATGAAAACTTTTTTAACGATCTCATTACTTAAGAAGTTTTGTTATGTTATAAGTACGTTTACGTTTACGTTTTGGGGCCCTGTACTCTTTTGTGAGCAGACAGGGCATTTCACAGAAAGCCCGACTGGCTGTTCACAATGGTGTGATGGCCCCGATGTATGGTAGTGAATGTTGGGTGTGGCAGGACAAGCATAAAAGTCATGTAAATGCAGTTGAAATGCGCTCTTTGCGTAGTATGTGTGGTGTGAAACTGATTGATAGAGTAAGGAATGAATAAGTCAGTGATAAATGTGGAATAAAAGAAGATGTATTGACTAAGATTGAAAAGGGCATGCTTCGATGGTTCGGTCATTTGGAAAGGATGGATGAAAGAAGATTGACGAAAGAGATATACAGATTGAAAGTGAGTGGACGGGTCGGAAGGGGCCGCCCTAGGCGTACTTTTTCGAGTCAAATCGGTGAAATACTGGAAAAGGGTCGAATCTTAAGTACCCGAAACCGACGTGCTTGCATGACTCGATGTATGAATGTGGAAGAAGCGATAGAAATTTGTCAAGATCGTAGCAAGTGGAAAGAAGTGGTCTCTGCCTACCCCTCTGGGAAACAGGCGTGATTTAATGTATGTATGTATGTACGTTTTGGACTAATTTGATTTACTTTGATAATAAGACCAAAATGTATGATTAGGACAATGTTAATTTTCGAATACTTTTGTTAAGAAGTTTATTTAGTACTGTAAATATAGTACAAATTATGATTAAGTACTTATAAGAAATTTACTTGCTGAGATTTCAGAAGTCTGATTAAACTTAAAATACAAATTATAGAAATATTCGAATAGGCCAAGTACGGGTAAAGAATATGCCTATATAATATTGACACAGACCTATGTTTAGTCAAAAGCAACCATATCTAGCTCTAAGTTAGATGATTAACTTGATTATTAATCGGCAAGCTACACTCATAGTGTATGTCAATGTTCCTATTTATGTCTTTTGTTACAAATGACAATTAGTTTTACTTTCTAAAAGTTTAATTTGAGTATGAGAAACAATACTATTTGTGAAGTTGTTTTTTTTCTACTGATAAGTTTAATAGACTGTTTAAAAATGTCGTTTTACTAATTTTCACAACTCTTGTACTCAGCAAATAGAGTTATAACATTTAATAAATATTTTATTTCCATATTACTAGATTTTTATTTTAGCGTTATTTGTCATAAAAGCGTTTATTATTTTAGTTTAGTGCCACAATGTCACAATTGAGGGGTTGTTCAATTTTAAAGCAATGATAATAATATTTCTTTTATATTTAAAGTGACTTTATTTTTCTCATTAAAAAGCTAAAAGAAGCAGTAATCATATCAAACAGTCATCTTTTCTAGATCAAAAAGTATAATCATTTTATACCACACTAAATCTTTAAATGCTTCTCCTGGAAAAATGCTTTTTTGCATAAGTGACAGTGTTGCACCGTAGGTGCGATATGTCCATTGTGTCGTAGAAATGAAGTTACGCCCTTTTAGAACAAGTACATCTTAATAAATTAATAATAAAATAATTATTCGTTCTAGAGAAAATTTTAAACTATTAGTGTCTTCCTCCTTCCAAACAGTATCTATTAAAACGAATAAAATTAAAATCTTGAAAATATGAAATCTTGTCAATTTAATACAATATTGACACCAGTAAAACTGGACAATACTGGTTATTTTACTGCTGTGAACATTATCAACATTCACAAATACAGTCAGGATTGACTTCTTATCTAGTTAAATACTAGATCAATTTTAATGTCGTCTGTTATTTATTGATCGACAAAGCCCGGATGACGCGAGAAATTATGTGACGTCTCAATAGTGCGAGGACACGCATTTTATAAGCACGATGTACAGGGTAGTGATTATGTAAACAACGCCGGTCGTGCGGACTGTCGAGTGATATCCTAGCGGCGAGATTAAGTTGACCCGTCAGTGCGAACAAAACACATTGTAGCGCGTGCATTTTCAATTAAGCAGCCTTATACGTTCGACCCATCGTGCTGCTAAATTGAAAATGCACGCGCTTAAATATCGACTATTCTATAGTCGATATTTAAGTCGGGCTTTGTTGATCGATTGCTTGTCCAAGATTTATCTAGAAAATATATATTTCTTCGAAACGCCAAGTTACAAACCGATAATACTTCAAAGGCTTTCTAAACTCTTGAACAAACGGTTGGACTCCATACAAGTTAGTGTAAAACCGACTCGAATAAAAACGTCGCTTCTGTTCAACAAACTTCATTGCATTTTTGACTCAATGACCAACCGGTTAAAGATTCAAATGATTCCATTGTTATTGAAGTTATGCCTTTTATTTGGCTGAGGAATTGATAAGAACGGAATATCCAAACCTGTGAATAGAGCAAAGGCCATGTTCCGTGTTTCCTCTAGTTTCGGGTCGTCCATTGTTGAGTTTTTGATCCATGTTATGTCTATAGAAATATGAGATACCTACGGTGGGTTGTAGTAAGGTGTTCTGCCTTTTCACCGTTTTTTTTTGGTTGGATTTCATTTGCAACCAACATTTTGCCGAATGTTCAGTTTGACAACTACTTATTGGCAAATTTTTGTATGCCAACCTCTCATTTGGCCAAATTATTATGAAGACGAATATCATATTGACTTTAAACTTTTGGAATATCTTTCACATGGCAAATGTTACACTAGGCCGAAAGACTCTTAGTTAGGTACGACGACGAGCGTAGCGAGGAGGAGTGTTAGGTAGAACTGCGACCCTACAGCACCGACTATTTTTATAATACTACATACACAATACACCGCGAAATGTATATTATCCCAAGTAAACCATTTGGCTATATGAAAAAAGAAATTTTAATAAATGTCCATATAAAAAAAAACCAAACGTTGAGTTGGAAATCTAGAGGTTGGGAAATGAAATTAATCATCTTAACAAGTTGCCATTATGATGATTCGGCAAAATGAAATTCGCCAAAACGTTGGTTGGGAAGTGAAATTCGGCAATAAAATTTTCGGCGATACAATAGAGAACCTTATAGTAAGTTATTCTGCTTCGATAGCTAACTATACAGTGTGTTACCAGCACCCTGGCTTTTTTAATAGTAGGTTAAAATAACGTACACCTGTAACGTAACTATGACATTAATTTAATTAATAAACACATTTTTAAACTTTGTTAACTTTCTAAAAAAAATTAAATTGCCAATAATTTAAAGCACAGCGATTTGACAAGTATAAATGACAGTTAACGGATACTTTGATTATTATGATTTGCCCCCGTACCACGACATGCCTTGTACCAAGCAACAGCAATACTGATAACGATGAATAAGAAAGCACATGCATTACATTCAAAATGGACAGTATCTAAGAAAATTAATTGTGAAGTTATTTTAATTATTTTTTAATTGATAGTACTTGCAAACAATTGCTAAAGTAACATATTATCGGCAGTTTGAATAAATGCCCCCATGCCGGTAACACACTACAGTCAAGGGCAATAATATGTATACACTTTAGTACCTTGTCACTTTAACCACTGTGACAGTTCATATATGGCAGTTCAAATATGACGACAATTAGACAAGGTACTAAAGTGTATACATATTATTGCCCTTAAATAATAAATAAATAAATATCAGGGGACAATGTCACACCAATTGACCTAGTCCCAAACTAAGCTCTAGGCTTGTACTATGGGTACTAGACAACGATATAAATACTTATATAGATAAATATATACTTAAATACATAGAAAACATCCATGACTCGGGAACAAATATTTGCGCTCATCACACAAATATCTGCCCTTACCGGGATTTGAACCCAGGACCTCTAGCTTCGTAGGCAGGGTCACTACCAACTAGGCTATCGCGTCGTCAAACTGACTTGACTTGACTGTACCAATAGTCATAGTATTTCTATTTCTCAAACATGCAATGAAATGTTGGCGTTATGTAAGTTATTTTTGGCTTCAAAGTGTCACGTTGCGGGCGGAACAACTCGAGAGAACTATAAAGGTATTTCATACAAAATTGAAGGCCTATAGGCCGGGAAGTTTTAATGTAAACATGGCGGCTGTGTTTATAAACAGGCTGAATAGCTAAATTGTGTTTATCTACACACATATCATTAGTTATGACGTGTTCAAAAGCCGTAGAAAATGACCAGCATTATTACAACCAATTTTACTATGAGAACTTTCTTGTCTGTAATAATAGGTAAAATCTGTACTGTAATAACAGTATAGATTTTGATAAGGTTATGAGTTTAAATTTGGAACAGATTTCAAAACTCCAGAGGGTCTCTATTGTAAGTAGTATTCATAGATATTAAAACAGACATCGATTCGAAACGTCAATTCAGTATGTTTTTTTAATATAAACCGCACGATATTTGATCTCGAGTCACTTGAGAATAGGGACTTCATTCGTTTTTAAAAAAAATCGTCTTCACAGAGGATCGAAATGCCGCTATTATTAATGTCATTTGTTTGTTGTTTTTTTGCTGTTACGAAAGTAGGATTGTGAAAAATTGTTTGTTTGTTGTTTGATTGTAATAATATGTTTCTGTATTTGTTCAAACTTATTTTTTATTGCATTATTTTATTTTCTATAGTCTATAAATATTTAGCTAGCTGATCCCATCTTAGAGTACTTATGATATTGAAGATAAAGTAGTGTATGCAACTGTACATAATTAGACCTTATAACAGTGTTTTAAGGCCTCTCATTATGCATCAGTTGCATAAACTACTATAATAACATTTTTGAGAAAAAGTTATACCGTCAGATACTAGGAGTGCATAAACGTTTGGGTTTGCTACGCCCGCTTTGTACAGTCAGCATAAAAAGTAGCTAACCAGAATAACATGTTCAAAATTCAATCAATTAAATTTTAGATTAGTTTATTTCATTTGTAGTGATGATGTTAGTATATGGACTGTATATTGTCTGAAATAAAATTGATTTGATTTGAAAATAACTCAGACATGACGTATCCCCTTGACAATAGAGTCGAGTGCAGATCATTTTGACCTTTTCGGTTGCGTAGTTACTTCTGCTGGTAACTGGACATGTGTACCTACATAATGGTAATGACCAGACCTAGGAATATACGGGGCAAAACTTAATGACAGTTAGGGATTGCCTATACCGATAAACTTAATTATCGATGCTTTTCCCATATACTAGTGATCGCTCCAAGTTTTGATTATGCAAATTAAACAAAACAGCAACATAATTCTGGTCATTCTTTATTTTAAAAGGATTTATAACCTTCACTCGTCATCGTCATATTGTTTTTACTCGTAACCAATTCTAGTCGTTTATTTTAACAATAGTAAATGGGACAGTCATTCTGAAATTCACAAAACGGAAAAAATATATGATGATGATGAGTGAAGCTTATAAAATCCTTTTAAAATAAACAATAACCAGAATTATTTTGCTATTTTGTTTCATTGCATACTTTCAACCAAATTTTATTTTTACAAACAAACCTTGGAGCGATCACTAATATAATGGGAAAAGCATCAATAATGGAGTTTATCGATATAGGCAATCCCTAGCTGTCATTTAATTTTGCCCCGAATATTCCTAAGTCTGGCTAATGATAATGACTAATCATTTTGTTTGTAACCGCATTTTGTTTAATTAAGCGTTAACAGTGGCTTTTAAGCTCAATAGGCACTAGCAAAAGTTCGTATAGGTATTTATTTTCTCAAACTATAAGCATGATTTTAAACAAAAAACCTTTCAAACATGTTCCTTTTACTAATGTTCCTATTACGACGAAGTCCATCGAATTAGCAGCTTGAAGTGGCAGAGGGCCGGCCATTTGTGCCGCAGAACCGATAATCGCTGGAGTTATCGTATTCTTGAGTAGAGACCGCGAATCGGCAAACGTAGTGTAGGACTCCCTCAGACTAGGTGGAGTGACGATCTTCGCAAGGTGGCTGGCAAGAGCTGGATGAGAGCGGCCACGAATCGTGCTCGTTGGCGTGCAATGGGAGAGGCCTATGTCCAGCAGTGGCCTAATATAGGCTGATGATGATGATGATGATGACTAATTTGTGAATTGCAAACTCCACTAAATATATTAGTGGCCTTACAGCGCTGCAGTGTCACTAACAGCGGATCCCTCGAGTGAACTGCGCTGGGTGAAACGTCGAGACTAACTTGTTACCGAGAGGCTGAGTCTAATTTATAATTACTCTAATAAGGACACGATGCTCCCGGGAACTAACTTAAGACTGCGCCGAGCGAACGCCGGATGTACAGTGGCGGCCTCATTACTATTATTGTGTTTTCTAATAAACTAAAGTATTTTCTTGAAATTGGTTGGTAATTAGTTGGCTGTTAGGCGATGGGCTTGCAACCTGCCACTAATACACTGGTAAACATCTTCGCCTAAGTGTGCAAAATGTGGTTACAGAATTATCAAAAAGTTTTTATAGTTGTTGGAAATTCTGTAGCTCTGCCTACCCCACTCTGGGAATAAAGGCGTGAGTTTATGTATGTATGTATGGTTGGTAGTTTTTTGTATTACAAATAAAAACAAAACTTATAGGGTATATCACATAGTTTAATATCAATTCACCTTCGAGTTATTAACTTAACGGAAAAAAGTGGCCACCTTTTCCCGTTAAGCTGACTACTCAAAGGGTAATTGTTATTAAAATTTGTTACGTATCCCATAAATTGTGTTTTTACTTGCGCTACAAAAACGTTTCGTCTGATTGCAAGGAAATTTTTCGGTTGATTAGAAAACACAATAATAGTAATAAGGGCAGCATGGTTTCTGCCGATGGATCGAAAAATGCACGCGCTAAAATGTGAAAATGTGTTTTGTTCGCTCTGACGGGACTATCTAAACACGCCGCAGCTATTTCGCTCGACCGTCCGTCCGTCCGTTGTTTTTGAGAGAATAGCACCCGGAGACGACCAACATTCACATTATATATTAACTAGGTACTATGACAGTGATCACCAGTGATGGTATTTTTTCTAGCATTTTCAGTGCCAGAGTTGTCAGTAGTGCCCAATATTAAATTGTTTGAACTAAAAATCTTATAAAATGAAAAATAGAATTATAATAGCGCTTTAAACAAATCGGAAATACAGAAAATATTCTCAGAACATGTAAAGCCCAACCCAATATGCATAATGAAATGAAGGGCCATATGAGAAAATGTAATACAGTTCGGCGCGATCAAAATTACGAAAATAAATCGTCGCATACCTTCCAATTTGGAGGGACTTTGGGTCACAGTAGGTAATAAATGTTATACTCAATTATAATAACTGATATAGTAAAAAAAATAGTGTTCGATTTTTAACGACAACACAATATAACATAATTTTAAACGTCAATTATATTATACACGTCGCTACCCTAGGTCGCTGTCATGTGTCATTTGACGTCTTCACACCAAAAATGCTATAAAAAGCACGATAACTGATGATCAGTCGCTTAAGCCTAGATTTTCCGACAGTCAAAGAATTTAATTCCTAGTCCACTTTGTACTATGTCAAATTGACACTGTAAATAAAATCATAAGATGTCTCTTACGTTTTAATTGATTACGTCACTTTGACATAGTCTAAAGTGGACAAGGAATTAAATTCTGTGACTGTACAAGGAGAATTGATAACACGACAAAGTTTATATTCAATGGAATGTTATTAATTATTCAACAAAGATCAAAAGCAGTTGGTCAGTTTATACACAAATTGCAGGTAAACTGACCCGTTTTCATTGCTCTACGTGTCGTGTAGTAATTACCTTTCGACAATATCGACATTTCGCTTATGAAAATTGAAAATAGACCCTTTTACTTTGTTTTAAGGCTGAAACAAACCGTACTTAGATATCTTTGTAGTATTTAGTAAGTCCATTTGTAACCTGTCGGCAATTCAAAGCTAAGTCCGATATCAATATTCAATTTAATTTGACCCTTGAAGTGTTACAAACTGTTTGAGACTTGAGGTCATTAAGAATAGGCTAAGTAAAGTTTTTGGAAGATATGTATATTATATTTATTTTCGATAGTCGTCATCCTAAAGATCAAGAAATTGCGACTCTTTTATTTTTATTTCCTCTAATATTTTAGAAATCTTTTTTTTAGTTATGAAGTTGACATTTGTACACTTTAATGACCGACTAGCTTGTTGCCATCGTACTTAATGAAAAAGAAAAAAAAACACTTCTATATCTGTCATTGTCAAATCAAATCAAAGTAAACAAACGATATACACATGATATACATCTTAGCCTGTTTGTGCAAAATGTGGTTACAGAATTAACAACTGGCTGTTAAAGTTGTTGGTAATTCTGTAGCTCTGCCTACCCCACTCTGGGATGAAGGCGTGACGGTATGTATGTATGTATGTATGTATGTAAACAAACGATTCAATTAGTTTGAGAAAATCGCTACAAGTGAAGGGGCCAGGAATAATTGGTTTGATTTAAAAGTTATGTGTTTGATAGTATCTTTTAGATGCGGTTACAAAAGTTGAAAAAAGTCAAATCAGCTTCTTTTTATGAAACATCAAAAACGCTCCGTTACTATGGAATTTATAGGATTACTATCTTGTGACGTCACAATCAAACAGCGTCCTTATTATTGGACTTTATGAATTTAAAAATCTTAAAATAGCAAACATAAATAAAATATTGATGTTTTCCTAGTATTTTTATAATATTTATTTGTTGTTAATGAAAAACCAATTTAATTTCACTCTTGTCAAATACCCTATCAAAGTATTATATGTAAATAATTAAAATAAATATATAAAGGTGTTATATAATACAAATATTTCAATCGCTTCTCACTCTAATTGTGCAGTCTGTAAGGGTCTCTGCTTTAAAAGGTCGAACTTAGTTTTTTTTTAATCTATATTCGGTTACAGGTTATGGTCATAATTGTTAGGCGTACTAATTAAATTAAAAAAATATATCTTTCAACCTAGAATTGGGATTGTTCATATTTTTACAATTACTCCAATTCGAAAAATATTTCGAGGAATAGGGTTTTAAAGCCGTTCTGCATTATTAAGTTTTTGAAATATTTATCTATTTTGGATATCTCGGCAAAAGTATATTTAACCTTTGTTTGACTTTCGTTTTCGGCTTGAAGCCCTCCTAGGTGTATCTTACGGGTTAGGCGAAAACAGCTTGAAATAGTATGTTTTAATACACTATTACAATCACTTTTTTTAATGAAATATCATTAAATTGTTGTAATTTATTTGAAAATGCCATCCTAAATTTAAAATAATCATGTCGTCCATAAAATGTCTGCTAAATAAATAAAGATATTTAAACAAAACTATTGGGTCAAATACAAAATTAATGAAATAGGTATCTTAAAATTGCCTAATCTTTCGAATTAGAAAGTAAAAACCGGGAGTATTTTTTTTTTGGTCAATCCCAATTCCGTTGTTTTTACATTGTAATAGTTTTCACTTGACAAAAAACTTTGACTGTATCGTTACTTAAAACCAGTTTTGGTTACAGTTACGCCAATTTTCATACAGATTGATTATAAATGACAGACTAGTATTGAAATGAATTGGGTTCGAGTGCCCCCGAACAAGTTAGCGATCACCCATATTAAACTTACAGAGTTCATCGATACTGACATCATTCAAAAACTGTTTCTATTTTGTGATAAAAACTATTTCTCCAAAAAACAAAATCAAAATATTTATTCAGTAAATTGGCCACACGAGGGCTCTTTTACACGTGTCGGTAATATAGAGTGAGTCTACCAGCGCTTCGGACAAGACCATCATTGCGGAGAAGCGCCGCAAGAAACTCTAGCAGAAGGTAATTTTTTCAAACATAAAATACAGTAAGATTTAAAAGTAAGTTACATTACAAGGTAATAAATTAACAAATATAAAATTTTAGAACTAGCAAAAATAAAACAGTCATAAAAAATATTCTAGATTTGAAATTATTAACAGAAAATAAACTCACCTTGGCATTTTTAGTAATAAATGGTGAGAAAAATAATGTTGCTGCCTTTTAATTTAATATTATTTATTCGTAATAGTTAATACCTAAACACCTTCTAAATTAAAGCCAAGCTTTGTGTGTAAAATTTCGTCGTTATTTATATTCGCACCAAAAGTGCGACCCTTGCTTATAACAGAACCAATATACAGATGTCTTCACAACTAGCAACTTACAACTGAAATATAATCCCAAAAAACCGGGCAAGCGCATGTCGGACCATGCTCAGTGTAGGTAGGGTTCCGAAGCCGTTACGACAAACACTAAAAACTATCTCAAAAACCGGGCAAGAGCATGTCGAACTATGCCCATTGAGCCGTTACGACAATCTCAAAATCCGGGCAAAAGCATGTCGGACCATGCTCAGTATCAGTAAGATAAGATAAGATGCTCAGTGTAGGGTTCCGAAGCCGTTACGACAAACACAAAAAACTACCTCAAAAGACCACATGTATAAACAAGTTTTTTATTTATAGTTGTTAGGTGCTTTCTTAAGTATTTTGTTAGTAGGTATAAACACTTTAGTCGCCTGTATCTCAGGAACTAATTAAGTCTACTGAGTCGTAATAGTTTTTATTTTAAATTCGTTATATGCGCTTTCATTCAAGATATTTTTCAGGTAGGGAGGGGGGGGGGGGGGGATCATTGACTCCAACAAAAAAATTTTTCATAAACGGATCCCTTAATTAAATAATTGTTCTTACGAACCCGCAATATTTTTGAAAGACCTATCTAATGACCCCCACACTATGGGGTAGAGGAGAAAAAATAAACATCCCCTCGTTACGTGTAGGAGAGGTAAACTATAAAACAAACAACATTTTATTTTACCACTTTGCTGGCGTTACTAATATTTATATTCATGCCAATTTACAGCTTTCTAGTACTATGAGTCTTTTAGCTGCGGACGGACTGAAGGACAAGGCGAAACAATAAGGGTCCGTAATTTGATTACGGAACCCTATAAACGAAAATTGTAATTATATCCTTGTCAAATTCACGTGGTTTCTATTACTTCCTCTATAGTTGCTCTGGTTCAAGTTTCCTGGGAAACATGATTAGTTTTACGAATGCTTATGACAGAAGCAATTAATATTCCAAACGTCCAAACCACCCGTCCGTCTTTTGAATGTCCACATTGTCCACATTGTTACGTTGTTACGTCTCCATCTGGTTATGCGCTGCAAGATTCCATGAAAAGCCGAAATAATATAATTATCAAGTGGTATATTGAAAACACGTCTAGTTCGTAATTACCCTGTCTACGAAGCATATTTGTGTCATGAGCACGAATAATTTAGTCCCTGAGTATAATGGATGTTTGTTAAGTATTTAAATAATTATTTCTATTCATAAGTATTTAAGACTGCGCCGAGCTTACGCCGGATGTACAGTGGCGCCCTCATTACTTTTACTGTGTTTTCTAATAAACTAAAGTATTTACTTGAAATAGGGCGAAATGTTTTTGGACCACAAATGAAAACACAACTTATAAGGTATATCATATAGTTTAATAACAATTCACCTCCGAGTTATTAACTTAACGGAAAAAAGTGGCCACCGTTTACCGTTAAGCTGACTACTCAAAGGGTAATTGTTATTGAAGTTTGTTACTTATTCCATAAATTGTGCTTTTACTTGCACTACAAAAACATGTTGTCTGATTCCCAGGAAATTCTTTAGTTAATTAGCAAACACAATAATAGTAATGAGGGCGCCACTGGACGCTCGGCGTTTGCTCGGCGCAGTCTTAAATCGTTTACTAGTACCCATAGTAGAAGCTTAGAGCGTCCCTCCTCTTATATTATAACTAGCGACCCGCCCTCGCTTCGCTTCGGTTTATTTGAGTTTTCTATAACACACGTACATAAAACAAAATTTATTATACATAAAAACCTTCCTCTTGAATCACTCTATCTACTAAAAAAAACCGCATCAAAATCCGTTGCGTAGTTTTAAAGATCTAAGCATATATAGAGACAGACAGCGGGAAGCGACTTTGTTTTATACTATGTAGTGATTACGAACGTAATATTTAGATGCTTCGATGGTTCGGTCATTTGAAAAGAATGCATGAAAGACGATTGACGAAAGAGATATGCAGAGGTAAAGTAAGTGGAAGGGTCGTACTTAATCCCCTTCCGAATCTAACCGGGGAAATACTGGCTAAGGGCCGAATTTTAAGTACCCGAAATCGACATGCGTGCATGACGACGTATGCATGTGAAAGAAGCAAAATGATTCGTCAGGAGCGTAGCAGGTAAGTGGTCTCTGACTACCCCTGTGAAACAGACGTGATTTAATGTATGTATGTATGTACTCGTAGATATATATGGTGTACCACCCTACCGTTGAAGTTCAGCACGTCATGATACAAGTTTGATTTTCCTTTGCAATTAATATGGCACAGTCAAGTGTCAACCTTAGCGATAATTAGATCTCACAGAAACTTTTGTAAAAATGATAGACCACTTTCTTGGCTGTCTATGCATTTTTTTTTTTTTTTTATGGCATAGAGATGACAAACGAGCACACAGGCCACCTGATGGTAAGTGGAAACTGTGACCCATAGACATTCGCATTCACAAGACTGCAGAGCAATCCTAAGACTGCAAATGCGTTGCCAACCCTGAGGACTAAGATGGAATGCCTCTATGCTAGTCATTTCACCGGCTGTCTTATCCCCAAACCGGAACACAACAATGCGAACACTGCTGTTTGGCGGTAGGTTAATGGATTAGACGGTGGTAGCGATCCGGACGGACCCTGCACAAGGTCCTACCACCCGCAAATAATGCATAATATTTGAATAAGTACTTATTACTAGCTTCTGCCCCACTGTAACTCGTTTATATCGTAGCTCCATACAAATGTTCATCCTCTATTTCAGGAAATTCGGGAAAAAACTATCCTATGTCCTTTCCTAGGATTCAAACTATCTTCGCACAAAACTCCACCTAAATCGGTTCAGCGGTTTAAGCGTGAAGTGGTAACAGTCAGACAGACATTCACACTTTCGCATTTAAATAATATATTAGAATCAATTGACTTTGTTGGGAGTTTCGTATAAAATCCCGCATCACCTGTTAACGGCGATCGAATAAAGCGAACTAAAGAAAACAAATGCTTTGCCGTTTATAATATCCCCTTTCTCACGTTCCAGACTAACAAACTGAAGCCATATTGGACGAGAAAAGCTCAGATTAAATCTCCTAGGAGCTCTTAGGATTACCTACGCTAAGTTCTCCGCTATTATATAGTCGAATTGCATCAGAACGAACTTGTTCCTCGTATCGACTTACTCGTGCTTAAAACTTCATCAAGATCGTTTCCATGAAGACGAGATCACGATTATAATATTCACTCTAAAGCCCATACCAATTGACTTGTTTTGTTTAGCAAACACTTTTCGCTTATATGAATGTAGCGATGTAGAATCAGGGAAACGGTGTGCAAATATCAACAAGTTTTTAGAGTTATAGGTACTTCTGTAGCTCTGCCTACCCACTCTAATTAGGCCTAATATGGCTGCGTTCATCGCGTGATAAACTTTGGATTAGGCATCCGTCACCTACTGACAGGTAAAGGTAGGACGACTGATGTCCACAATCCTGGCCACCTTTTGACCCTTGTTCTTGACGTTTTCGAAAACGTTACGTTTGAAATTAAAGTTTGTACTAGGACTACAGCAAGCCCGTGGAGTTCGAGCTCGCCTCACCGCAGCGGGGGTAGGGTAGGTAATATAGCATAAGATAGTCAAGTGGTGATGTTCAAATCATATCCTCACACCGGAACACAACAATGCGAACACTTGGTAAAATAATAAGATTGTGGTGATGTCCAAATCTAACTCCCGCACTGGAACACAAGAATGTGAACACTGTTGCTCGGCAGATTGATCCTTGATTTCCACGTTTGCGTAACGAAAACGTGACGTATGAATTTATAGTTTGTACCAGGAGTACAGCAAGTCCGTGGAGCTCGAACTCACCTGAACGCAGCGGGGTTAGGTTATAGCATAAGATAGTGGCGATGTTCAAATCATATCCTCACACCGGAACACAACAATGTGAGCACTAGTGCTTGGCTCTTGGTAAAAGGATACGATTGTGGTGATGTCCAAATCTAACCCCCGACTGGAACACAAGAACGTGAACACTGTTGCTTGGCAGATTGATCCTTGATTTCCACGTTTGCCTAACGAAAACGTAACGTATGAATTTATAGTTTGTACCAGGAGTACAGCAAGTCCGTGGAGCTCGAACTCACCTGAACGCAGCGGGGTTAGGTTATAGCATAAGATAGTGGCGATGTTCAAATCATATCCTCACACCGGAACACAACAATGTGAGCACTAGTGCTTGGCTCTTGGTAAAAGGATACGATTGTGGTGATGTCCAAATCTAACCCCCGACTGGAACACAAGAACGTGAACACTGTTGCTTGGCAGATTGATCCTTGATTTCCACGTTTGCCTAACGAAAACGTAACGTATGAATTTATAGTTTGTACCAGGAGTACAACAAGTCCGTGGAGTTCGCTTGAAACACTAGATTTTCGCCCGCGGCATGAGATTGGGGTCGTGTGGTCACTTGGCTCGAGGGCCAATCGCTAAAGGGTTGGGCGCCGTAGATTGAGAGAGAGAGCGACTGGCCACAAACAGGATCGATGGTGGTGGTTTCATAAATTAGACAAATTGTTTAAATTAAGTTTATTTTAATTTCTAACTTCGTAAAAAGAAAGTACAGACTCAGATTATTTGCACCATACTATGTTCTGAATGAACAACACAGAGTAATAAGATTAGAGAGCGTCCTCCCTTTTGTTCTTAAATTCTAATTAACCATGCCTTTCGACACACATAAGAAATAGTTGCAATTATTTATTATACCAAAGGGTAAGTAAGGAAAGGTCCGGGTTACCTACGAGATTAGCATCAGTAAACCCGTAACATAATTTTCCATTACTAGGTAATTGCAAATATTTATTATACTAAAAAGTAAGTAAGGAAAGGTTCGGGTTACCTACGAGATTAGCATCAGTAAACCCGTAACGTATTTTTCCATTACTAAGATTGGTAACAACTACAAAAGAGTAAGTAAGGAAAGATCCGGGTTACCTACGAGATTAGCATCAGTAAACCTGTACAGTTCTTTTCCATTACTAGGATTGATAACCTTACAAAAGAGTAAGTAAGGAAAGATCCGGGTTACCTACGAGATTAGCATCAGTAAACCCGTACAGTTCTTTTCCATTACTAGGATTGATAACCTTACAAAAGAGTAAGTAAGGAAAGATCCGGGTTACCTACGAGATTAGCATCAGTAAACCCGTACAGTACTTTTCCATTACTAGGATTGGAAAACATTACAAAAGAGGCGCTTGCTACCAACGCGGTCTAAGGATGGACGACGTATAATAGGTTAGAGTAAACGCGGAATAAAATAAAGAAAATAAAAGAAAAGAAAGTCAACGTCACGCGACATCAGTGAACGCAGGCGTCAGGATCCCACGCGAAGTGTACTCGTCATCGCACGGCTACTTCCTCGTGCACAAACCCGTCGAAGCAGTCTCAGCACACCGCATGCACGAAGATAACCTCCGCCTTGAGGTTATAGGTTAGCCCGAACATCTCCGGAGCAGACTTGATACTTCAGGGGTAGCCTTGGAATTTCCGGGGTAGCCTTGAAACTCCCGGGGTAGCCTTGAAACCCTAAAACGTACAATATAACGTCTCAGTAAAGGAACAAACAAGGACATATCCTCAGACAACACATCACTTTTAACGAATAAAGTTTACCTTTCGGGCAGTAAATTAGAGGCAATTGGCTTTTATACTCGGAGACCGCGGAGTTGGTGTTATCAATAACACCGTAAAGAACATCTGAAATAGACCGATACACTTTTAGAAATAGAACATGGCGATTACGTAACACAATTGCGATGCGCCCCTTCCAAATGAAATACTCACCCTTCAGACGCGTGACAACGCACGTTAAGACTTCAGTTATTCTTGGTGAAAATAAGACATCTGGACTGTAAGACACAGCGTCAAGAACAAGGAAACCACCTAGGCCTGTTCTAAATTAAATCTCCATCCTTGATCGGCAAACACCAAGTGACGCTCTCTGGCGTTACCGGTGTTGCCACCTACCATACTCACATTGTCGTTAAAACTTCAATACCTCTGATTCCTCTCAATAAAGAAAGGACTTTTTGCTTAGCTGAAATTAAGTGAAAAAAATATCTAGAACGAGTAAATAAGAATTCAAAAATAAAAAGATACTACACCCAAAACAAAGTAATAAAGCCGATGTGCGAACGCCTTAACCTCCTGTCAAAAGTCAAAGTGACATTTCATACTATGACAACAACGGCTAACAAACGATAACAATGTCTGGGTTTTCAATTGAAAATAAAAAGGAATAGATAGTGTAAACCGGTTAAATACGACTTCCAAATAAGGCACAGGAACCTAGCTCTAGGATACTAAAGCTCCGTGTTGAACTATGTGAGACAAAACGAGTATCCAAGTGTAAAAACGGCAGTGTTTATGTCGACCGTTTGTGATCAACGTTGATATACTAAAACACCGGTTACCAGGTGTATGTGGCTTGAAACTCGTTCGCTCGTCAAACAGTAGACGCTAAACTCAGCCAGGAATCAGCGCGGAAGGCTTTCAGACAAAAGAAAGGATGACTGTAAGTATGACAGAGAAAAAGTGACAACCCGATTTTGGGGTGTTACAGTAGGGTTCCAGTTGGGAAAAATAATTTTATTTCAGAATTGCTAAGATTCTGAAATAAAATTATTATACACATTCTCATGTGTAAGAACAGACAGCCATAACGGCAAAGAACGGAGAGTCCATCCAGTGTTCCGGCTTAAGACACGAAGGCACTGCAGCACCTTAGCATCATTCCAATCCGTGGCTGTTGCCTGACAGGGATGCATCGCGGCCTACGGCACTGCAGGTCTCGGCGCCTCATTTACCAAAAAAAAAAAACTAGTCAGGTTGGAAAACATAACATCGTGCAATGGTCTTCGCCATAAAGGGGAAGCCAGTTAAATCATAGGCCCGATCCGGGTCCACTAACGGCAAACGTGGTTGCCCGTCTCAGACCTACTACGCATAAACACACCCTCTTCTACCGAAAAGAAAATAAAAGAACAAGTCTTATCTCTAATGGTCTTCGCCATAAAGGGGAAGCCAGTTAAATCATAGGCCCGATCCGGGTCCACTAACGGCAAACGTGGTTGCCCGTCTCAGACCTACTACGCATAAGCTACACTAATTGCTAAAGTAAACTTATAAACTACTTTCCTAGTGTTTGTTGGCTCTGCCTCCAACCAAACGCTCTAAACCTATATCAGAGTTTGTTGGTTCAATTTCCAAACAAACGCTCTTGATCCTAAACTAAATCAAGTATGTACTAAAGTTAGTATCTCTTTAAGTACACATCGACCTCAACTGAGAGAAACATCCGCGAGAATTATACAGCTCTACACAAAGAACTGAAACTACAATGAGGGGTGTGACACACTACCAACCTCTTAAGCGGCTTAATTGTATTGATTAAACTACCACTTATAAGAACTGTGGCAGAAACCCTATTAATTAAGTAAACACTCAAGTGAGACTATTTAAAATCAAGTGTTGAAACTATAACACACGAATTTCAACCTAAACTTGTAAAAGAAAATCTCAACTGAAACCAGTATAAAGAGATTAGAACAATGGAAAAGAGGACGCACTCTGTATACCACCAGAATGTCCTTTTCACAACAACTCTACTAAGTACAGATAAAACCTTTAAAAATAGTTTTATCTCGAACAGATTGCGCCTATGGCGTAATCGGAAGAAATCCTAAAACTAATCAAATATTATGGTAAGAGAGAAATTACCAATATCTACACGCTTTACCCTACTACGGACAAAACATGACAGCACAACTAAAATTAAATGGATGCGCATCCTTGGTTACTTAAAATTATAACTTAGCCTACCTCACTCTACTTCAATATGCTTTCATTCCAGTAATCCAATCCTTTAAAAGAGCCAACAGTCAGGACAAATCTTTTCCCTTCAATAAAACACCTGCAGTCCGGACGAAATATACCAAACAAACCAGTAAATCATACCTTAAAGAGCCAACGGTCGGGACAAATATTCTACCAACGCCAAAAATCTCAGCAAGTCCAGACATGAAAGTCTGCTTTAAGAGCAGTTAAAAGGTCCGCGTAACACGAAAAGTCACCCTTACACGAACGGAACCAAGAGAGAGCTGGTCCGTCCAGAATATCCGGAAAACCGGTGAAAGTCGCAGCCGTAGGATGTCGCATGTGTCTGATGTTGAGAAAGGTATTTGTAATTTACTCAGTTCGTGCGCAAGCTCCTCTTTTGTCAGCCATTCTATTTTAATTGACAAGTCCATTTTAACAGAGTGTATAAGTTAGACACTTAGTATAACAGTTGAAACACCAAGAGTGGTAGATAGTAGTAAATGCTTAATAAAGTAAACAGTACTAAATTAAAATGGCGAAGAAAGTTACTTAAACCACAAGGACAAGTTGTCTTATCTAATTTTTCCTAATGTGCTAGTTAAATTTAGAGATACCTAACCTATGTGCCAATCCTTAGACCTGCCTCACTATGAACCTAATAACTAAAACCACACCAACGATCCTTCAAGCCCCACGTTGGGCGCCACTGAAACACTAGATTTTCGCCCGCGGCATGAGATTGGGGTCGTGTGGTCACTTGGCTCGAGGGCCAATCGCTAAAGGGTTGGGCGCCGTAGATTGAGAGAGAGAGCGACTGGCCACAAACAGGATCGATGGTGGTGGTTTCATAAATTAGACAAATTGTTTAAATTAAGTTTATTTTAATTTCTAACTTCGTAAAAAGAAAGTACAGACTCAGATTATTTGCACCATACTATGTTCTGAATGAACAACACAGAGTAATAAGATTAGAGAGCGTCCTCCCTTTTGTTCTTAAATTCTAATTAACCATGCCTTTCGACACACATAAGAAATAGTTGCAATTATTTATTATACCAAAGGGTAAGTAAGGAAAGGTCCGGGTTACCTACGAGATTAGCATCAGTAAACCCGTAACATAATTTTCCATTACTAGGTAATTGCAAATATTTATTATACTAAAAAGTAAGTAAGGAAAGGTTCGGGTTACCTACGAGATTAGCATCAGTAAACCCGTAACGTATTTTTCCATTACTAAGATTGGTAACAACTACAAAAGAGTAAGTAAGGAAAGATCCGGGTTACCTACGAGATTAGCATCAGTAAACCTGTACAGTTCTTTTCCATTACTAGGATTGATAACCTTACAAAAGAGTAAGTAAGGAAAGATCCGGGTTACCTACGAGATTAGCATCAGTAAACCCGTACAGTTCTTTTCCATTACTAGGATTGATAACCTTACAAAAGAGTAAGTAAGGAAAGATCCGGGTTACCTACGAGATTAGCATCAGTAAACCCGTACAGTACTTTTCCATTACTAGGATTGGAAAACATTACAAAAGAGGCGCTTGCTACCAACGCGGTCTAAGGATGGACGACGTATAATAGGTTAGAGTAAACGCGGAATAAAATAAAGAAAATAAAAGAAAAGAAAGTCAACGTCACGCGACATCAGTGAACGCAGGCGTCAGGATCCCACGCGAAGTGTACTCGTCATCGCACGGCTACTTCCTCGTGCACAAACCCGTCGAAGCAGTCTCAGCACACCGCATGCACGAAGATAACCTCCGCCTTGAGGTTATAGGTTAGCCCGAACATCTCCGGAGCAGACTTGATACTTCAGGGGTAGCCTTGGAATTTCCGGGGTAGCCTTGAAACTCCCGGGGTAGCCTTGAAACCCTAAAACGTACAATATAACGTCTCAGTAAAGGAACAAACAAGGACATATCCTCAGACAACACATCACTTTTAACGAATAAAGTTTACCTTTCGGGCAGTAAATTAGAGGCAATTGGCTTTTATACTCGGAGACCGCGGAGTTGGTGTTATCAATAACACCGTAAAGAACATCTGAAATAGACCGATACACTTTTAGAAATAGAACATGGCGATTACGTAACACAATTGCGATGCGCCCCTTCCAAATGAAATACTCACCCTTCAGACGCGTGACAACGCACGTTAAGACTTCAGTTATTCTTGGTGAAAATAAGACATCTGGACTGTAAGACACAGCGTCAAGAACAAGGAAACCACCTAGGCCTGTTCTAAATTAAATCTCCATCCTTGATCGGCAAACACCAAGTGACGCTCTCTGGCGTTACCGGTGTTGCCACCTACCATACTCACATTGTCGTTAAAACTTCAATACCTCTGATTCCTCTCAATAAAGAAAGGACTTTTTGCTTAGCTGAAATTAAGTGAAAAAAATATCTAGAACGAGTAAATAAGAATTCAAAAATAAAAAGATACTACACCCAAAACAAAGTAATAAAGCCGATGTGCGAACGCCTTATCCTCCTGTCAAAAGTCAAAGTGACATTTCATACTATGACAACAACGGCTAACAAACGATAACAATGTCTGGGTTTTCAATTGAAAATAAAAAGGAATAGATAGTGTAAACCGGTTAAATACGACTTCCAAATAAGGCACAGGAACCTAGCTCTAGGATACTAAAGCTCCGTGTTGAACTATGTGAGACAAAACGAGTATCCAAGTGTAAAAACGGCAGTGTTTATGTCGACCGTTTGTGATCAACGTTGATATACTAAAACACCGGTTACCAGGTGTATGTGGCTTGAAACTCGTTCGCTCGTCAAACAGTAGACGCTAAACTCAGCCAGGAATCAGCGCGGAAGGCTTTCAGACAAAAGAAAGGATGACTGTAAGTATGACAGAGAAAAAGTGACAACCCGATTTTGGGGTGTTACACGCTCGCCTCGCCGCAGCGGGGCTAACTTCCGTCTCAGCTCGACCACTCGAGCAGCGTAGCTAGGATGTTTACTTTCTTGAGCTTGGTTAACAGTTTGGTCTTGGTTTATAAATTAAACTAGCAACCCGCCCTGGCTTCGGTTTATGTGAAATTTATTGTATACGAAACCTTTCTATTTAATTACCGCATTAAGATCGATTGCGTAGTTTAAAAGGGTAAAGAGTTTAAAGGTTAATTAAGTTATTATTATTAACGTATGGTGACGGCACCAATGTCGGACACTTTTAACTGACAGGTACCAGTAATGGACACTTCACTCTTAATTCAAATTTCATACGGTCCTAAACTGATTGTTGTAATTTTTTTTTAAATAAAAATCAAGTGTCCATCATTGGTCCTTGTTCATAAATGCTTCCGACACTCTAGAGGCGTAAGAGCGTGTCAGATATTTTTGAGCTAAATGTTGATTAATTTATTATTGTTGATGACTGTACCATTCGTGTCATATTAAAAGCACATAAATCTATTTAAATCGACCGCAGACAGAATTGTAATGACATAGTCCAATAAGCTCTGCGCGTTCTCTCTATTTGATCCAACATTTGTTATCGAATGCAATGCAATATGCATGCAATGCATTCATAAGCTGGTTGTAAGCCAGCAATCAACACTGGGACGAATATGCAATGTAATCTTTAGCGGGAAAGTGGATGAACAATATTCTGGTAGCTGTAAATTGGGTAACGGAACCAGTAATGGACAAGGCACCAATAATGGACACTTGATTCTTATTTTACAGAAGATAAGGGTTATTCATTTGTTTTGCAACCATCAATTTAAGACCGTGTGATATTTGAATTAAGAGTGAAGTGTCCATTACTGGTGCCTTTCAGCTAAAAGTGTCTTTAATTGGTGCCGACACCCATCGCTAATAAAAGAATTAAATATAGGGCTAGGACGATTGGTAGCAGACTGTATTATTAAAACCATGGAGTCGCTATTTCCTAATAAGCCTTTTTATCGGATTAGAAGTGTTCGTAGAATATTCATGTTTTATTTCACAGCTTTAATAAAAGCGGAATTATGTGACAAAATACTGAAAAAAAAATACATAAAAATAACCAAGATATAAGCCGAAACACGCTGTGTTCACGGAGTTTATACGGCCGACCTGTTATTGTTGAAAGTGCTATGGAAATACGCTCTTTTATTAGTGCACTTTTCGCTATAGTATTTTTTGAGATAGTTTTTTGTGTTTGTAGTAACGGCGTTGGAACCCTACACTGAGCATGTTCCGACATGCTAATGCCCGGTTTTTTTTTATAGTAGCAAAACTCTCGGCCTCTATTCTAGTCGTTAAAAACCATATTGCTTTTGACTCGTAATAATTGTTTTTAACTTGGCATCGCTTACTGTAAATAAGAGCTATGAAAACTTTTACATTACGGTATAAACAGGTCAAAGACGGTATGATTCTTATCGCTAGGGTCTTAGTGAAAAAAGGGTACGAGTTGACTTACAAACAAACATACTCGTAACCTCATGCCATCATTCCCAGAGTGGAGTAGGCGGAGCTACAGAAATACGAACAACTCTAAAAATTTGTTGATAATTGACCAAAAAAAATAACTCACGGTTTTTACTTTCTCATTCGAAAGAACAGGAAATTTTAAGACACCTATTTCATTAATTTTGTATTTGACCCAAAAGTTTTGTTTGAATATCTTTATTTAGCAGACATTTTATGGATGACATGATTATTTTAAATTTGGGATGGCATTTTCTAATAAATGAAAAAATGTGTGATTGTAATAGGGTATTAAAACATACTATTTCAAGCTGTTCTTACCTAACCCGTAAGATACACCTTCAAGCCGAAAACGAAAGTCAAACAAAGGTTAAATATATTTTTTTCAAAATATCCACAATAGATAAATATTTAAAAAATTTCATAATGCAGAACGGCTTTAAAACCGTATTCCTCGAAATAGTTTTCGTATTGGAGTAATTGTAAAAATATGAACTATCTCAATGCAGTAACCACATTTTGTCACAATTAGGCTAAGATGTTTACCGGCGTACTTAGTGACAGGTTGCAAGCCCATCGCCTAACAGTACAACAAGCCTTTATTCCCTTAGTCGCCTCTTACGACATCCACAGGAAGACATGAAGTGACACTATTCTAACCCGGCAACCACATAGGAAGTCGACATAACTCGTAATAAAAAGGGTATAGATATACTCGAAGTATAATAGACTTAAACCCTTTTGCACCTGATCTCGAGACTTATACCGTTTTCTATTAAGACCTCAAAGCCCTGAGCATTTTCCGACATGCTCTTAGCTGTTTCGAAAGGATTAAAAACAATGTTAGTAATACATACTTGAAGTTTATCGACAATAACTTCGGAATCGTTAAATTCGACGTGATCCGCTTGACCTATTTCAGTTTAGTTTCATCGGAAAATATTGCGTTTACACAACAGTGTAGACTAAGTTTACAACTGAACAACTTAACACCAACCAGTTGAACTAACAGTTATGTACAGTCAACCAATTTGATTCCTAGGCCACTATGGACTTTGTCAAACCAAATCATAGGGAGTCTCTTACGTTTTGATTGACAACGTCACTTTAACATAGTTTAAAGTCCGGTTAGAGTCTTTGTTACAGGCTGATGAGAAAAGGCCAGAATTTTTGTGGCACTTTTCAATTATTGTAGTGAGTTTTTATTTATCGTCTTCCGATGTATATTTATCGATACAATACAATACAGCGGGCATAGTATCGCTGCATAGATCTATACCGTGAGGTGACGGGTGCCTTATCCAAACTACGCGATAACCGCAACCATATTAGGGCCCCAGATTAGCAAATTTAAAAGAAGATTAAAGATCCTGAAAATTGGAAATCTGTCGATTCATGGAATTAAATATTTACTCAAGTTGGAAAACAATATTATGTCGGTTTAAAGAAAATTAACTTAAAGAAATTTACATTTCACTTATTGAGATCTTATTTAAATTGTAACAGTTTTTCTCCAGTGAGCATTTGTGCCACTTATGGTAATATTAATGTTTAAGTTACGTAACAACATATTTAAGATTGTAAATAAAACATAACACATGCATGCTTACATTAAAAATAAAACAGATAGAAGTAAAATAAAATTGATTGCTGCGGTAAGCAATGTATGATTTTTAAGTTTATTCTTAAAACTATTTAAGGTAATTGCTTCTTTAATTGTTTTAGGTAAAGTATTGTAGATACGTGCTCCTTCGTACTTTATATTTTTATTCCCAAATGTTTTTGTACGCGGTGGAGGTAAGTACAGGTTGACAGCATTACAAAGTATTCGTTTCCCTTTTTTGTCTATTGGTACAAAATTGTAAAAAAAGATTTTATAAAAAACTCGATTTATCGGAGTAAGAATGTCGTAGTGAAAAAGTAGTTTGATTATTTTATTTTGGGTAGTTTGAAGATCTTTTTTTGATTTAGCGGCATTTCCCCTTACCTCGGTGAGATAGTGCAAGTGAGATTGTACGAGTGAGAAGTATGTATTATAACGCACCTGACGAGGGAGGCAACGGATAACGCCACGAAGTAAACCCAAGAGGGATGATAGTATGCATCGCGTTTTACTAATATGCACCCTCCATGAAAAGTCATCTAGACTAGCAATATCTATTGATAATCAATTTCTGCCTTTTCAATTGCATGTTCAAAATGGGTCCATATAGGCTCATAAAATTGGTCTTTCGGTTTTTTATACAAATAACGATTTGTGACTATACTCATCATTACTCCGAAAAATTTTGCTCATACTTTTTTATTCATATTTTTTTAAGTCATAATTATCGCAACTCATAAGGCATTTTTTCAAAAAACTGTACCTTTTTTTAGATTTTCATAAATCTAACCTAACCTAACCTAATTTTATCTACACGTAAGATATTTAAGAAATTCTGAAAAGTAGACGGTTCCATGAATATTGGCGTTATAAGTTCAGATGATTTAAATTTTCGATAATTAGTATTTAAAAAAAAATAAGAGTATGAAGAGTGATCATTAGGTTGTAAAATTATATGAGATACATTTTCGGAGTTCCAATAATCTAATTTGCAATTTTATATGAACTTTGGCGCACCCGTTCAAAATACTAGTGTTAACAAGTCTATTAATAAATAGTGTCAAAAAAAATCATCTGTTTACCCGTATGACACAAATTGTCAACAATTTAGTATATCGATATTGAAAGTCGATAAACAAGAACCCACTATGACAGCCCAAAAGTGTCACGAAAATTCCGACCTCCGCTGATATATAATGTGACGAAGGGCAGCCCTGGAAATCTGCCCCCATGCTTGCCGCGTACAGTGGGATCCTTTTTGACGCAACGGCAAAATGTTTATTGCAAAACCTGTGTCGTTTTTGTTTTAATATGTATTTTTTCTTGGTGCGTTTCTTTGAGGAATACCGTAGCTTAACCTAAAACTTATACTTTCCTGGTTATTAAAAATTAAAAAAATATTTCAAAAAACTTATATTTTGGGGTGAAGATAGTATATATTTTTTTGTTTTTAATAATATTTGTTAGCCTCTTAATTATATTTACTAAAACTTATATTTAAGACATCTATTTCTCCTACAGTTCCCGAGGCAATACCAGACAGTTCCGCGGGCTGAAGCTAGTCACTTTTCAAATTCGTTTACGTATTTCGTCAAATAGAAGCAATTCGTTGTAATCTTTTCCCTTTGACATATTCGGTCAATTAGCTTCTATTCATGCTAATAACGTAAAAAATATTCAAAGGAATAAAGCCAATTGTGTTTTTTTTTCGGCATGTTTCTTTATTGATCATGTCTGTCAACATTTTGTCAAATAATTTTATTAAGAATTGGCACAATTGGCAATTTACTTTTCTTCAATAGGCACTGTATGTAATATACTTACGTATTTAACAAGACAAGGTAAGATTTCAATAATATGGAGCAGGCTGTATGTTTGACTAAAAAACTAAAATAAATAAAATAAAATAAAATAAATAAATAAAACCGGCCTAGGATTTAATCATGGATTTCCATCGCACTTAACAAGAATTATATTTCATTGCATGGCGTTTTTTTTTTAAGTTAACAGTTATTTACAATATGACAAGTCAAGTCCGAGTTCAATTTTTATTTCGTTTTCGGAGACCAGGGGGGGGTTAAACTGAACTGCATAGTTATGTCATAATAACCCCCCAGATCAAAATCAAAATCTTAATCAAAACCTAGATCAAAATCAGAATTAGAATCAAAATCAAAATCGAAATCGTAATTGAAATCGAAATCGAAATCGAAGTCGAAATCGAAATCAGAACCGAAATCGAAATCGAAATCGTATTCGAAATCGAAATCGAAGTCGAAATCGAAATCGAAATCAAAATCGAAATCGAAATAGAAATCAAAATCGAAATCGAAATTGAAGTCGAAATCGAAATCGAAGTCGAAATCGAAATCGAAATCGAAATCGTATTCGAAATCGAAATCGAAGTCGAAATCGAAATCGAAATCGTATTCGAAATCGAAATCGAAGTCGAAATCGAAATCGAAATCAAAATCGAAATCGAAATAGAAATCAAAATCGAAATCGAAATCGAAGTCGAAATCGAAATCGAAATCGAAATCGAAATCGAAGTCAAAATCGAAATCAAAATCAAAATCGAAATCGAAGTAGAAGTCGTAATCAAAGTCGAAATCGAAATCAAAATCGAAGTCGTAATCGAAATCGAAATGGAAATTGAAATCGGAATTCAAAATCGAAGTCAAAATCGAAATCGAAATCAAAATCGAAATCGAAGTCGAAATCGTAATCGAAATCGAAATTGAAATTGAAGTCGAAATCGAAATCTAAATTAAAATACAATCTTAATTTACTCCTCAAAAGTTAATCTTTTAATCGTAAGATTGATAGCTTGAACCTGTCCAAACACATTCTTCATTTTGCTTTGCCATATCCCGTTTTTTAATATTAGCTTGTAAGTATTCTTTTTTTGTTATTTTAATTTGTCATTATTTTAATGAGTTTATGATCAATATAAACTATTAACCACCGTGACGCTAGAAGAATCGAAAGACCCTTATGGAAAACAAAAACAGTGCCTGCATAATGCAGTAAATTATACAGGATGGTTTTTTAATCAAGACATTTAATTAATTAGGAAGAAACGCAAAACAAATTACCCCGTGAACTGGTTTTTTAGATGTTTTTTTTATCGTTCTTATCTTTTAGAAGGGTTCTTTTATTTCACCGAAACAAAGAATTTTCATTTCATTCAATTTCAAGATATTTCTCGGCGCATATTTTTTTTATAATTATAATTGTTTAAGATATCAGCAGCAGATGATGACGATGATGTTCGATGTATCGACACAATCGATGAAGTGAGATTCGATAAAACGAACCCTTGTAGAATATCCATAATGATCAACATCCTTAAAAATTATTAAGTATATAAAGTACATTAAAATTTTAATTAAAATAGCAAGTATTAGTCGATAATGGGACATTAACATGATTAAACCGTGGTGGAAGCGAGGCGTCTTACAACAGATGTGTGTGAGACCGCAGGGTGGGACAGTTGGGAAACTTCACCCCCGGTTTAGTTGCGTGACAACGGCAGTGTTCAAATTCAACTTGAGATGTGTTTCAAGATAAGTCGAAGGAAATCTCATTGATTTTGTAGCTGACGCGATTTGAGAGCGATATTGATGTTCGTTTTATTACTCGTTATATTGTTCTAAGGTCATTAAAACACCTTTAATCTAATGCCAATTAAAAAAGGAATCTTTATGAAACGATTTTTATATAGCTATTATTTTGCATCGGCTAAAGATACAGAGTTAAAAGTAGTATGAGCTTTGTAGTATGAGTGATTGGCACAAACTTTCATAAGGTGAAATTGTCTAAGATTTTTAAGCTTTTTTAAACAAATTAATATTAAAAAACCAGTTACTTTCGAATTTAGAAATCTGTCAAAAAGGAAAAATTCATGATTTGCAAGTCTAGATGGTCAATTAACCACCGACAAACATACTTATTATAAAGTATTAAAACGAGAGCTCATACTAAAAATCATAGACTTCATATTTTTTTAATTGACTTGTAAGTAGTCCCGACATTTTCGTGTAAAGCGTGTTTTAATTTGAGCTGTGTAAAATCAGCGCAACTATCACCCTGTACGTGTAAAAATTCAATTTAGCATTGCTATCTTTAACTAGAATACTCATCTTCTCCGAAAACGATACCTTTTAAAGTTCTCAATCCTTCACAAATTAGTTTCTCGCTTCGAGATTTAGAATTCAATCCAGTTGGAAGTGAAAACCGTTCTGAAAATTGGTCAGATTCTACCTCTTTTTTCGGGAAAGATTTGATGGAAATTCAATTGGGATTTTATTTTATTACTATAAAATTGCTATTTTAAAATGCAGTCTGAGATGTGAAATTATAATTAAAATAACGCGTTTGATTTCGAGCATGAAATGCTTTTTACTGATAATAAAAATGTGAAAATTTCGTTTGACTCTTCAACGCGTCATACGATTGGCGTAAAATTTGGTTACGGGGTGATTTTTTATAACTCGGACGAACACAGGGTGATTTTTTAATCCCGAGCACTGAAAGACTGGATAGTTCCCGGTTGATTGAGTCGCGGACAAAAGTAAGGCCATAATTTGGATAGACTGAACAAACGAATACGTCCATTATTAATGATTATTAAATTAAAACTAGAGGGCGTAGAAATTTCATATAATACTCGTAGTATGAGATGAAGCACGTATATTGTTACAAGTTTATCTATAATAATGATTATATTTTAAAACGCATTTGGATTGAAAACAGATGGACGTAGGTAGAGACCGCGTTGCTCTTAGGCTAGTTACGGTATGAGATTAAAATATTGTGACATTGTTTGATAAGTAATAGTATCGCAAATGAAAAGGTTATTTCACGGAATGAATCACCGACGAAATGAGTCATCAGAAGGTAAATTAGAGTTAAAATTTTTAGGACGTGAACAGTTGTTTTAGGAATCAATTTAATTTTTACACAAATCATAGTCAAATTTTTTGACCGATATAATTTTGATTGGATGTGTAACATTTGGCCCGTTAAAATTACCAAACTTCCGTGTCTTACATTTCATTCATATATCTGCAGATTTAAAGGTCATCATGAAATAATTTATTAGTGTGTTCCACGCAATAACACGCTGTAGCGTCGTGCTAGTAAAATATACAGCGTGATCCATATCGGGAGTCAAGTAATGGTGAATGGGGAACACGAGTTTCAAGTGTGCTCAGTGCTATTTTTAACTTTATTGGCCGGAACTAGTTATGGTATTGTAAACGATCTAAATGAAGAAGTACGAGCCTTTTTTGGGAATATATCGAGTAATCGATTTTTTTTTACGTTTTTCGTATTTAAAAGAAGAAGGTCGAGGCAATAAAAAAACAATATTTCTGACGAGAAAAAAAATTATTTGACTTGCCATCGCGAGTGTTTTGTGTTCAATAAATTGTCTCGAAATGTCTTTATTTTTTCTTACACGTAACGTTTTAATAAAAGTAACATCTAATTTACCTATTAAAAGTAGGAATCAATCAAAGGATTACAGTTTTCAAAAAATCAAAGGATTACAGTTTTAAAAAACATGAAAAATAAGACTTCTAGTGGAATAGATGAGATACCTCCTTCTCTAATAAAAAATTGTGCACAATATTTGACCTATCCGTTTACTTTGCTTATCAACCAATCCTTTTCAAGCGGCGCCTTCCCTGACTCTTTGAAAACCTCTATAATAAGACCAATCCATAAAAAAGGCGAAACCTCAGATATAAATAATTACCGTCCGATCGCGCTACTACCCACTTCTGCAAAAATTTTCGAAACCGTAATGATAAAACGCCTATATTCTTTTTACGAAAAATTCAACATTCTACACGTAAACCAAAACGGCTTTAGAAAAAACCACTCCACCACCCTAGCATGCTATAAATACGTCCATGAAATTCTAAATATAATTAATCGTAAAAAATATGCTGTAGGCCTATTACTAGACATGAGCAAAGCCTACGATAGAGTCCGGTTCGATATTTTATTAGACAAATTATACGCTTCAGGAATTAGAGGAAACGCGCTAGACTGGTTCAGCTCGTATCTGTGTAATCGCACTCAGTATGTGGAGATTACGCATACGGACTTCTCGACAGGAAACATCCAGTTCATCAGATCCGATAGAGTCCCAGTTACCGGCTCTATCCCTCAGGGAAGCGTTTTAGGATGTGTCTTGTTCCTTATATACATAAACGACCTTCCAAATATAATAGATGACTATTGCACGCTCTTTGCGGATGACATTACTATATTGTTCCCTTGCTCAACTTCTGCAGAAGTAGAAAACAAATTAAATTCAACGCTCAATAAAATATCTTTCTGGCTAGAAAAACATAATCTACAGCTAAATATAAACAAAACTAAATTAATTCAATTCAAGCCTTATCAAAAACCTTCATTACCCATTACCTACAGTTTCGATAATATATGCCTAGAAAACGTCACGTCCGCGACCTTTCTAGGTATAGATCTAGATTCAAATATAAACTGGAAGCCTCATATACATAAATTAATAAAAAAACTATCGTCATTTATATATGCTCTCTATAACCTAAAACGCGTAACTGACTTACAAACGGCTCTTACAGCATATTACGCGTACGCTTACTCGCGAATGTCTTACGGCATCGTGCTGTGGGGAAACAGCTGTGAAGTAGGTACCATCTTTACCCTTCAGAAAAAGTTAATTAGGATACTAGCCAACATTGACCATATGGAGTCATGCAAGCCATACTTTATAAAATTCCAACTTCTTACCCTTACCTCTATTTACATATTGGAAACAAGCAAGTTTGCCAGAAAACACGAAAAATTATACTCACCAAATTTAAGTATGAAAAGAAATGACCGGTATTTATTTAAACTCAAACTTCCCTTTTCCAAATTAAAATTAGTCACATCCAGTCCCCATCACATGTTAATCAAAATTTATAACCACTTACCAAACTCAATTAAATGCATAGAAAATACCAGGATCTTTAATAAAACCTTAAAACAATTTCTAGTAAATAAATGTTTTTATAATCTGAAAGAATTCTTTGGTGCTCCATACAAATAATTATAATCCGACACGACCCCAATTAGTATAAGTAGTTTTAGAAAATAATAATAATTAGATATTAATATGTTGTATTGTGTTGTATAGCTGCTCTCTATCCTATGTTGCTGTGCCCTTGCAGGGCGTCACATGCAAACCTCTCATTATCTACCACCTATATATATATATGTTAATGTGACATGCAATAAAATATTTGAATTTGAATTTGAATTTGAATTTGGAATATTTTAATGCTGTTTTGATGTTGTAAAGATTTTACGATTGCGTTGTTCACTTTGATTATCGTTTATCTGTTTTGAATAATCCCCAAATTACATCGTGTTTTCGGGCATTATAATGGTGAAATGGCCGCGCGATCGGGCAATGATCGAGTTACGTCGCATGAGAATTGATTTCACGTTATTGAATTTTATGTTAGGTACTTGTAATATCTATATGATTTAGCCTGTAAAAAGGTTAAAAGCTAGGTAATGTTCAGAGCATTTTTATTTGCGTTTAACTATTAAATAATGAATAAAAGTATGATTTTATAATTTATAAATCCAAGTACAACCATTTTAGATCTTATCAATTTTAAGGGTAAATTCCAAGAACAGACAAAAAATCATTCTTTAAAAGAATTTTACTTTTTAACATTTAATTTTCCGATTTAATAGATGATAATTATCTGGAGTAAAAAAAAGGTTCCGCTGTAAATGACGAACACAAAAATACAGCGTGATTTTAAATTAAGAAACTTTTTTTATTTAAATATCCGCACACTCAATTTCATCCGAATAAAACAATAACTGTTTAAGCGAAGAAAAACAGTAATAAGTCAAAAATGAAATTGTTTTATATTGAAATTATGAATGATAATTTTTTCTTCGAAAAAGACGTTAAATTTCCTCCTCTACGTTTTAATTTAACTACACGTTGTACTTGAATTTAACTTATTATTTTCTCACGGGCGAGCCGTCTTCAGCGAAATTCGTTAAAAATTCGGGAAAAACGTAATATTCGTATAACACAAAATGGTGAGCTAAAAATATCTTTAAAAGTCTGTGTGAGTCGAAACTTTATAATTACATTACCTGCTAATACGCAATTCGGAATAAAGATAAAATTAAATTACGATATTTTTAAATCATCTGGTAAATTAATTTATCAGGCCGACCCGGACAAATGCCGAGGGACAAGCAATAAATTGAAAGAACACTTGGAATATCTTCTAAGTGTTCTTATTTAGCACGGTCGGATTTTAAATAAAAATATTTTTAAAATAAATTTTAAAACTTTCCACAAATTACAAATCCTTTAAAATTTACAATTTAAGACATCTCCGAGAACAGACAACAAAAAAAAAAAAAAATTAAAAAAAAAAACCGTTAAAAAAACCGAATTTAATCTCCGAATTCCGCCTAATTTAACACAACGCGTAAAAACAAAACAAAAGCGAATTTTCTCGACGTTAAAAAAATCCCACCCTGTATAAAAACGCAAGTTTTTTAAATCTCACCCCTTATAAAGTCTGCCGGCGTTCCCGCGTACTTACCAGGGATCCAGCTAGACGAGCGGACGGGCAGCCAGGTGGGCGCGCGCGACGCGAGTGACGCTGCCGGCCGCGCGGCGCCTGTTTATCTGTTGCTCCACGCATGCGTATTACACCGGGTAGACCGGGAGCTGTCGCTCAATTTATCGCTCGCGAGAAAACACAGGGTGCTCAAAATTTAGTGACGCATTATCAATGCATTGGTCAAATTTACATACATACATAAACTCACGCCTTTATTCCCAGAGTAAGGTAAGAATTTCCAACATCTATAAAAACTTTTTGATAATTCTGTAACCACATTTTGCACACTTAGGCGAAGATGTTTACCAGTGTATATTAGTGACTGCAAGCCCATCGCCTAACAGTACTACACGCCTTTATTACCTTAGTCGGCTTTTACGACATCCAGAATTTAATGACTTTATATTGTGTTTTCTTTGTAAGTCGTTATTATTTAGGTTTGATGAGTTAATTACACTATTTAAAGTTATAAAGTAACAATGATAAAAAGTAAAAAAATTAAAAGTGCGGTTAAAACTCAACTTTCTGCACGATAATCAGCTACAAATAATACCAATGCATAAAAAAAAATTTTTTTGTTAAGTATTGGTTTAATACGTGAATACTATCTTGCTTTTCATGTACTTTGATTCTTAGCCATCGCAATTTCCGCCCCAGATCAACAAAACAATATGGTAATATACAATTAAACTTGTCTCTTTGTAGCGCGCTCTTTGGGACCTCGTTAAGTCAGTTCAGGGTGGTAAGTAGCAAACAATATGGGTACAATGTGATCTCAACTCCAGCTTCTAATAATAAGTTTGGTAAAAAACACGTATTTTCTTGCATTTTCGTTATTTTCGAGTTTAAATTGCGTAGTTTATTGCATTGTTGTTCGTAAAGTGACTTAACACTGCGTTACTTAACGCTAAATACGTCTTTTAATAATAACAACAAATTTAAATCATAAAACGTAAAATGTATTAGTTTTCTGAGTATTTTGACATGAACCATAGCGGGCTGGATGTTTTATTTAATTCGTAAAAAGATGCGCTTGACATGTTAACGTATTATTTTTAAACCGGCTGATATTACTTTCAAGTATAGATAAAAGATTTAAGAATGCACCGAGCAAACATCGAGCGTCCAGTGGCGCCCTCATTATTATTATAGTGTTTTCTTTTTAACTAAAGATTTCCCTTGCAATCAGACGATACGTTTTTGTAGCCCAAGTAAAAACATACGGAACAAACTTTTTTCCGTTCAGTTGATAACTCGAAGGTGAATTGGTATTTGAACTATGTGTTATACCCTATAAGTTGTGTTTTCAAAAACCTACCGACCAATTTCAAGATAATACTTTAGTTAATTAGAAAACACAATAATAGTAATGAGGGCGCTACTGTACATTCGGCGTACGCTCGGCGCAGTCTTAATTTGGTACCCACCTTAGGTACAAAATCAATCTGACATTCTACATCAATAAGGTCGAGTATTCTAAACACCTCTAATGACATTGACGAGTTCAAGCATATTTTTCTTGAAATGAAAACCACCAGAAAGAGTGGAAAACTACGATAGGCTTAGGGCATGCAAAGCTCTTCATAGAAAAAGATGACCAGAGACCAAAAAACTTTGGAAACTCAACAGAAGACAACTCCGATACGTCATCGGAGTGTTTACAGGGCACTTTGGGGTTAAACATCTCCTAGCAAAGACGGGCCTATATGACAACACAGATTGTAGAATGTGCGGCGAGGAGGTGGAAACAATGAAACACTTATTATGTGAATGTGACCTCGCCGGAGTAAGAATGAAAATCCTCGGTCGTGGCTACCCAGAACCAAACGATTTCAAGGCACTGCCATTGCACTCCACTATCCGCTATTTGGAAGGAGTGGAGGCTGCATTGGATTAAGAGCTAAAAGAGGGGTAATTACACAAAAGATCCCATAGGGTCGAAGTGTATCCGTAAGGACCCCACCAAGAAGATAAGATAAGATTATCTTATCTTATCTCAGAAATATATATATTAATTGTAAATTAAGCAACAATTTGTACTACGATAAACAGATTTTTCTCCCGCTATTTTTACAGCATAAATCCTGGCAACACTGACCTCGTTAGTGACAAACTCTTTTTTATTAAAAGAATCATGTTCTAGTATCAAACTGCCAACCTCTATAGAGCTGAATTTTTAGCATTTCATGTAGTATAAATTTGAGTTTTTTAAATAATGTACACGAATTCAAGTTAGATTTTTTAAAATAATGGTGCTTTAATATAATTTCTTTCTTTGTGTCAAGTCATGTGACCAGGTCTGCACAGATAGTTCCAAATTCAAATAATGTCATACCTGTAGTCGGTCTCTACTTATTCTTTGTATGAGTGGGAAGAGTGCGAAAGATATATTTGCCACTATTCGCACTCAAGTAAGGTCGACTACTGATCTCTGGCTGACTACAGGTGACTTTACCCTATATTATGGAATTTCCATTACTTACTGGACTCTAATTGATTCTAAATTCAAAATTCCACAACTTAACTGGACACTTTGGATAGTTGTCCAGGAACTTTAACCTACTGGCTCCGTTTTACTGGTGTTATGGCAAGATTACATAGGATTTTTCAAAAAACACAAATAATCACTATACATATATATTATGCGATTCCGCGCTTTCGATAATTTACATACATACATACATAAACTCACGCCTTTATTCCCAGAGCGGGGTAGGCAGAGCTACAGAATTACCAACAACTCTAAAAACTTGTTAATAACTCTGTAACCACATTTTGCACTTTTAGGCTAAGATGTTTACCAGTGTATTAGTGACAGGTTGCAAGCCCATCGCCTAACAGTACTATACGCCTTTATTCCCTTAGCCGTCTCTTACGACATCCACGGGAAGATATGGAGTGGCACTATTCTAACCCGGCAACCACACGGGTACTTCGATAATTTATCAATTAAAAATATCATAAAGCTAATAATACGATAGCATATCAAAAGTAATATAATTTTATAAAGTAAAATAGAGCCTCCATAAGGCCTATGCTGCACTCTTTGGAAAAAATAGCGTATGTCTCATAGAACCGCGTATTTATTAATGACCTCATTCCTTAATGTAAGGGTTAAATTTGCTTTGTCTATTAAATTTTTCAAAAACATCCTTTTTACCCGACTGCGGCAAAGCCCAAAAGGAGGGTAATGTGTTTGACCTGTATGTTCCCTCGTAACTACTAAACTGTCTTAACCGCTAAAGGGTCATAGGCTATATTAAAATATTTTAAATGTGAAATTGGCGATATAAAAAATATATCCATGATAATACGAGCCAATTATTTTCTAAACGGTTAATGATATCATTTGCTTATTCTTAAGGATTCATACTTTCGATTGGTTTGTAATTTGTCTATTAAACAAGCAATTCTTTTTGTTTTTGAAGTTCGTTTTTTAATTTTAAATTAATTATTTAGTGTACTGTTTTTTTTCAGCCAATCTATTCGCTATATATTACTTAACATACAAAAATAACATAAAATACTTTATCGAAACCGGGTTAGAAATATACCACTCCATTGTCCTCCCGTGGATGTCGTAAGAGGCGACTAAGGAAATAAAGGCGTGTAGTACTGTTAGGCGATGGGCTTGCAACCTGTCACTAATACACTGGTAAACATCTTAGCCTGATTGTGCAAAATGTGGTTACAGAATTATCAACAAGTTTTTAAAGTTGTACGTAACCCCACTTACTTTTTTAGGATTATAGGCGTAAAGGTATGTATGTATAGTATATGTATGTAATATACTTTTTATCGAATAAAAAGCCAGCTGAAGGTCGTCTCCTATTCGGATCTTAGACCAACCGGGCTTGAGGGCCATCGCACTGTTATGGTTCCTGTGGAAGACCAGCTCTGGCCTAAACCCCAGTGTCATGCTGAACAGGAACCATTTTGCTGCGTCTGGTAATGGTTCAAATGTTTTTGAAGCAAGCAAATAAATGTTTTTTTCGTCTTTCCTTCTTGCTTGCTTAAATGTTAGTTATAAAGTTCGCAGGGTTCTACGGACCGTAGCGAGCTACGGCGTAGCGCTACGGAGCTTATTTCGTAGACGTTATGCAACTAAATTTTAATATGCGCTACTAACTTTGGCCTCCGACTTTCCTCTAGTATGAATTTCTTGATATTTTTATTAGTAAGAGACGAGTGAAGTTTGTCGTGCCAGGATATTTACGTTCTTTTCAATTTGCAAACGTTCAAATTTATCCACGATTTTGTATACAGATAACACTTATTTATACATTTGCTTATGGCGTCTTACACGGGTTAGTACTAGGGAGACAGCATTGCAAGCTTATCACGGTTACGTTAGCAGTAGGCTTAGATATGGTATCATTAAACTGGCGCTGAAATAAAGAAAGTTAATAAAATAAAAATAGAAATAATGTAATAAAAACATGAACGTCTTTCCGACGCGCTGGCCTAGTTGTTAGTGACCCTGCCTACGAAGCTAGCGGCCCTGGGTTCAAAAAATATATGTATATATATATATATCCGTTTTTTTTTTGATGGCCTGAAAAAAGCGTTATAATACGTTCTTTTCTTTTATCATGTTTTATTTTATGCCGCTGATAAAAACGTTATAAAGAAATAACTAATAATAAACTAAATAAATAATAATTGCTTATAACATTTTTACCCTGTCTACAAAGCGAGCGTTCCTAGGTTCAATCTTCAGGAAGAATAAATCATTTGTTGGTCAATGCATTCATTTCTATAGTTAATTACCTGGTGAAGTTTTAACGTTATCCTTTCCAGCACTTAAAAATTACTTTAAAATGTAAATGTCTAAAGCGTACTATAGGGTCGAGGACTATCTAACAGACAAAAATCCTCGTGAAATTGCAAAGTTGTTTGTGGAGGGACTTAACTAATTTTTTTTTGGATGTCTTGTTTTTTTTCTTTTTCATTGTTCCCTTTATCTCTCTCGTAATATTTTTGACATGTTTTTCTGTTGAACGCATGATATTTGATACTACATTTAATTTGATATTTACACTTTACAGCTCTATTTAGTAGACTAAGTAGTATAATTGTAGTATTAACACCTTCCCTGTGCATGCCCCATATATGATGCATTTTGTGGGTACAACGACACGTGAGTGTATCACATGTGAGGCATAGCCCTTTGCAAACTTGAAGGGTTATAAAAATATGGACGTGTGAGCTAAAGCATTCTAATATGATTGCACGTATGAACTAACATACTTACAAAAAAAATCTGTTTGCTCGTTTGAGCATGTATATGGGGCATGCAGAGGCAACGTGTTAAATATGGTTAAAAACGACTGACTGCTGAGTGCGGCAGTGTCTCCTCTTAGAAAGCGCTGGTAGATTCTTGACGTGTAAAAGTGCCCGTGCAGCCTACTAACTGTCTTTTTATTTTTATCTTTTTATTTTAGAATACCTAAGTTTTGTTCACTTAATTTAATTTACCTTCCTAACCTAACATAAAATTAGGTATTATAAATTGTCTAACATCACGCTAGAACTATAAAATCTACATAGGAGTTTTTATGTGATAAAATAAAACGCAAAGACATTAGAGGATTAAAATATCGACCAATCAATTTGGTCGAAGATCGAGGTTATTGTCAAACACTATTTACGATCCGTTTTGCATATTGAAAGTAAAGTTTAATCTCTAAGATCTTTTTGTCGTCAAAGATGATGTGAAACGCAGTATGTGTCACACGCTAGCAAAATTATTTCTATCTTGGGCGTTAAGGCTGCGTTTCCACCAGAGCTGTGCGAGGCAACGAAGCGGTGTTGCGAGGAAACATACACCAATAGGATTATTTTGTTTTACTATCTTTACTATCCTATTGGTGGGTTTTTGGGAACACTTGAAATCCTCACTACGTTCAGGGTTCAATGAACGGCCTCACCGTAAATATTTCACTTTGCTCCCTTGTGACACAATCTACTATTTCATTGCACAGCGGATTTTTATCTGAATTCTTTGTTTATACATACATACATCGTTGCTTATACATATACTAAAGGGCAACAAATCAAAATGTGTTTGTGTTGCATTAAAATTCGGAATGCTATATACTTAATGTCTTATATAATGTCTGCCGCATTCTGCTTTCTTATTTTACTCAATCACCCAAAGGTTAGCTGGAAGAGATCCCTTAAAGGGATAAGTTCGCCTTTGTACATTCTAACTCTGTATTGTATTAGATTTTCTGTTTCTTTTTTTTTTGTGTACAATAAAGTGTTTATATACATACATACATACTTTAAGTTTTAAATGAAACTATATCTGTTTTTGTTTTGTGGCGCTTTTGTATTTAAGCAGCGACATAAACTCTCGCCTTTATTCCCAGAGTAGGTAGAGCTACAGAATTTCCAACAACTCTAAAAACTTGTTATTAATTCTGTAACCACATTTTGCACACTTAACCCCTTACTT
This sequence comes from Acleris laterana, assembly GCA_963966035.1. Lineage (NCBI taxonomy): Eukaryota > Metazoa > Arthropoda > Insecta > Lepidoptera > Tortricidae > Acleris > Acleris laterana. Next base: position 511,226 of record OZ014438.1, on the reverse strand, counting down.
ATAAACGTGGAATAAGCTTGGAATAGTTTATACCATGCTTTGTCCTTATCTGTAATTGTGACATTTGCATCTGACAGAAAGTGACAAAGCATGTTAGATGTTTGTTTTGTGATATTTCTTTGTTTGTATGGTTAACTACGCTATATGGTACTACTTTTTGTAGTTGTTGAGTTTTTAAACTTTATTTTTACTTTTATTTTAGGACAATATTAGCAGATTAATGACTATTTCCTTATAGTGATAGACGTTCATTCATGCTTATTTTATCCTTTATCAGTTTGTTTATATAGCAATGCTATCAGCGGATATTCGATCTCGCTGATAAGTGATTACAGTGATTAGAATATCCGAGCAGTCTGGAATGTATATACGTCACGTCACGTCACCAATGTTATAACAAACAGCATTAGATATTAATAGTGTATGAAATAATAACAGTTAAATTTATTGTACTTACCAACAAAAGAGATCACAATAAAAAAATATACTCAAATATAGCAGACATGTTATAATTAGGCAAACTTATCCGTATCAGACGTATTGTCCGATCGTCATAGATTATTAAATAATTTATGATAACTAATAGGCAAATAAGTAAATAAAAAAAAACTTACACTCGTCCGAAAACCTAAGTATCACACTTTCAATTAAACATTCATTAGTTTTGCAGGCCAGTGTATTTTAAGCTAAAATTTAAAGTGTTTTGAATATCAGGAAATGTATAGATATACATACGGTTACGAGCTTTAATTAGAGAACCATTTCAAGAAAAATATACTTGAAGTCGTCAATGTCAATTAGGGATGTCAAGTCACTTGTAACGTTTAGGAAACTCAACCTTATTGTTGTAGAATGTCAGATTGACTTTGGACCTAAGGTGGGTGCCAAATTTAATCTCGCGGACTGTACAATAAAGTAATATTATAAATAAATGCAATGCCGTAAGCAGAAAAAAGTCTTAAAAGTTAGAGTAGAGTCTTGAGTGTATACTCGTATACTTATTATACAGTAAAGTTAAGCAATTAAAATTAATACGGACAGTCGACTACAAATACATGATTGTATCCAGTTCTTCACCTTATTACATTGAAATCAGGTCAAAAAGATACATCTTATTGTAGTCGAAAACCCAAATTATTCCGGTCGCTAGTAGAATGACTAGGTCGTAAAATGACTGACTCGCAAAATGACCACATCGCTTGTAGCCTACATCTCAAAATGTCCGAGTCGCAAAAGGACTACTTTCTTTGAGTAACTAGGTAGGTTAGGTTCGTTAGGTTACTTTAAATGCCCGAAGGGCAAATTGCCTAGAAATAGGAGCCCCGCCGTGCGGGGCTCCGTCGACTGTACCTTAAACAATGATAAAATGAAAAAACCATTGTGTCCATTTTGCGACTCGGACATTTTAAGATATAGGCTACAAGCGATGTGGTCATTTTGCGAGTCAGTCATTTTACGATCCCGTCATTCTACTAGTGACCCAATTATTCAAGGTCTTTGTCAGTAAAAGAAATTTGTCAAGATCGTAGCAAGTGGAAAGAAGTGGTCTCTGCCTACGCCTCTGGGAAACAGGCGTGATTTAATGTATGTATGTATGTATGTATGTGTGTCTTTTATTTTGTCGCAATGCAAGACCAAACTAACGAGTCCCAAGTTATATAGTAATACAGTGTGTTACCGGCATGCGGGCATTTATTAAAACTGCCGATAATATGCTGCTTTAGCAATTGGGATTGTTTATATTTTTACAATTACTCCTATTCGAAAACCATTTCGAGGAATAGGGTTTTCAAAGCCGTTCTGCATTATTAAGTTTTTAAAATATTCATCTATTTTGGATATTTCGGCAAAAGTATATTTAACCTTTGTTTGACTTTCGTTTTCGGCTTGAAGCCCTCCTAGGTGCATCTGACGGGTTAGACGAAAACAGCTTGAAATGGTATTTTATGGATGACATGAGTATTTTAAATTTGGGTTGGCATTTTATAATAAATTACAACAATCAAATGATATCCAATGAAAAAAAGTGATTGTAATAGTGTATTAAAACATACTATTTTTAATACACTATTACAATCATTCCCTAACCCGTAAGATACACCTAGGACCACTTCAAGCCGAAAACGAAAGTCAAACAAAGGTTAAATATACTTTTGTCGAAACATCCAAAATAGATAAATATTTCAAAAACTTAATAATGCAGAACGGCTTTAAAACCCTAATGCTCGAAATGATTTTCGAATTGGAGTAATTGTAAAAATATGAACAATCCCAATTATCTAATTAACTGCGTTTTTGCTTAGGACGGCAAAGTTATTAAAAAGGTTGCAAATAAGATCGATCTGTCTCTAAAATGTCTCCAAGAACGGAAGCTAGTTTTTTTCCGTCCTGTTAAAGAACGCGGCTAATGCAATTTAGTAGTTGAACCATTTTAAACTCTATTGGCAATTACATTAAATAAAAAATCCTAATACTATACTATGCACTTATACGCCTTCTTTGATAGGATGACTGTAATGCTCCATACTAAAGAAAGTTCTATTAGAAGGAAGAAAGCGCAGTTCTTTACTACATAATAATATTTGGTCCTGACAAATACCAATAAGTAATTACATTTGTCTACCTTCACTCTGAGACTGTACACCGAGAAACGAGGTTTTATACTTTAACATTTTTATTTAATTTCCTACGGAAGAGCTTAGAATTTTTCCCCACGGAAAAGCTTTTAATTTTTATTTTTATTTTGCGCATCTGCGTTTGGGTCACAGAATTACAATTTCACATGTTTTAGTCGAGTATATTTAGAGAAAATTGCCTGTGAAAGTCAGACAGAGGAGGAGAGAGAGCTACAGAATAACCTACAACTCTAAAAACTTGTTGATAATTCTTTAACCACGTTTAAAACAATAAGGCTAACATGTTTACCAGCGTATTAGAGACAGGTTGCAAACCCATCGCGTGAAAGTAATTCAAGCCTTTATTCCCTTACGACATCCACGGGGAGACATGGCACTATTCTAACTCGGCAACCACACCCTTCCGTCGTTGGATACAATATTCGCAAAACATGATATTCTGAAAAATATCATAAAAAGCAAAACATCATATTCGCCAAACATGACATTCGCAAATCATCATAGTAGCAAGACATCACATTAGCAAAACTTAACTATTATTAAGACATGAATTAGATAGTGTCAACGGAGCTCCACTACGGCGGAGCTCCTATTTCTGGGTATTTTGGCCCTCCGGGCTTGATATAAATCTAACATAACCTAAACCTACCTAATGATTTTATAACAAAACCCGACTATTTGTAAATATAATGTTTTGCGAATATCGTGTTTTGCTAGTATGATGTTATGTGTATGTGATGTTTTGCTAGTATGATCTTTTGCGAATGTCATATTCTGTAGAGTAACCGAACCACACAAGGTAAAATGCAAACGAATATATCAAAATGCAGCCAGGCTTTTAAAAGCTTGTTTTTTTTCCACTTCCTATCGACACCGAATGCATAAAATCCATTTCCATCTATCAATGCTTTCGTCGACACGATGCGATATCACGAATGAGCGATAGTCGTCTGTTTGTTTCGACGCAGTTTTTAATTGAAACGGATTGTGAATAATTTTGATGCATTTTGGTCATATTTTTCAATTCTTTTATAGTATCTGCACTTTATCGTAAAAATAGTGGTCGATTCGATCTAACTGTAATGTAGTGGGTAACTGTAGTATAGGCAACGGTCTAACTGTAGTATAGTGTTTGCGGGTGGTAGGACCTTGTGCAGGGTCCATCCGGATCGCTACCACCATCTTATCCATTGACCTACCGCCAAACAGCAGTGTTCGCATTGTTGTGTTCCGGTTTGGGGATAAGACAGCCGGTGAAATGACTAGCATTCCATCTTAGTCCTCAGGGTTGGCAACGCATTTGCAGTCTTAGGATTGCATTGCAGTCTTGTGAATGCGAATGTCTATGGGTCACAGTTTCCACTTACCATCAGGTGGCCTGTGTGCTCGTTTGTCTTCTCTATGCCATAAAAAAAAAATAGTACTTAGACAATGCATTCTGGACGCTATTGGCACCTACATTAAACTTACATACAGATGTCGTGAATAATCCTTTCCCATCGTTCTTTGTCGGATAAGTTCGTATTTATCTAGCTTTCTCAATTAGCTTCAGTACCCATCAATAAGCCAACTGAGAAAGCAAGATAAATACGAAGTTATCCGACCAAAAACGATGGGAAAGGATTATTCACTACATCTGTACATAAATGTCACGCTTGTAGTCCTAGAGTGGGGTAGGCAGAGCTACAGAATTACCTAACAATTTAAAAAAACGTTGGTAATTCTGTAATCACATTTTGCACAAACAAGCTAATATTACCAGTGTATTAGTGACAGGTTGCAAGCCCATCGTCTAACAGTACTACAAGCCTTTATTCCCTCTTACGACATCCACGGGAAGACATACAGTGGCACTATTCTAACCCGGCAACCACACGGGACTCATGTAACATAAAATACTTATACTATTACTAAATATTTGATTGAAAAAATATGTTTATGTTAACTTTCACCTTATCGCACATTTATTTTAATTAAAATAAATATCAAAGGTCTAACTCACACAAATAACAAAACAAATAACTAATTAGTAGAACAAGTGAGCGAATTTGTGTACCTGGGAAGTGTGTTTACAAGAGATGGTAAGTGTGAGAAGGATATCGAGAGGAGGGTGAATGCGGGGAATCAAATTAATGGGGCCCTGTACTCCTTTGTGAGCAGACAGGGCATTTCACAAAAAGCCCGACTGGCTGTTCACAATGGAGTGCTGGCCCCTACCCTGATGTATGGTAGTGAATGTTGGGTGTGGCAGGACAAGCATTAAAGTCGTGTAAATGCCGTTGAAATGCGCTCTTTGCGTAGTATGTGTGGTGTGAAACTGATTGATAGAGTAAGGAATGAAAAAGTCAGAGAGAAATGTGGAATAAAAGATGATGTATTGACTAAGATTGAAAAGGGCATGCTTCGATGGTTCGGTCATTTGGAAAGGATGGATGAAAGAAGATTGACGAAAGAGATATACACATCGATAGTGAGTGGACGGGTCGGAAGGGGCCGCCCTAGGCGTACTTTTTCGAGTCAAATCGGTGAAATACTGGAAAAGGGCCGAATCTTAAGTACCCGAAACCGACGTGCGTGCATGACTCGATGTATGAATGTGGAAGAAGCGAAAGAAATTTGTCAAGATCGTAGCAAGTGGAAAGAAGTGGTCTCTGCCTACCCCTCTGGGAAGCAGGCGTGATTTAATGTATGTAACTCACACAAGTCGGCCTAGTTCCTGAACTAAGTAATAGGCTAGTACAGTCACAGTAAAAAAGGTTCTTCACTTTTCTACTCTATCTGAACTCTAGTAAGGTCCAAAAGTGACTATACTATTTGCGGGTGGTAGGACCTTGTGCAGGGTCCGTCCGGATCGCTACCACCATCTTATCCATTAACCTACCGCCAAATAGCAGTGTTCGCATTGTTGTGTTCGGGTTTGGGGATAAGAGAGCCGGTGAAATGACTAGCATAGAGGCATTCCATCTTAGTCCTCAGGGTTGGCAACGCATTTGCAGTCTTAGGATTGCACTGCATTCTTGTGAATGCGAATGTCTATGGGTCACAGTTTCCACTTACCATCAGGTGGCCTGTGTGCTCGTTTGTCTACTATGTGCCATAAAAAAAAAAAAAAAAAAAAAAGCAAGTTCCAAAAGTGACTATACGTAGATTTAAGGCTAGGTTACATAGGCATCTCCTGGATTCATTGTGAATGCGATGCTCACCTTTAATTATATAATTATGGGTGAGCCTGAGTAAAATCATAGTGTATATCTATTTAAGTACCGCTTTTATATTATGTGTAATGATACCAATGATCAACAAGCTGGACCGAAGATTCCGCAGTCAAACTGTGCAAACAGTTTTGTGGAACAATGCATAACCTGTAAACTTTGTGTTTGTTATAATAAATATTAGTACCGTAAAACTGCTCAACTATGATGATCATAGCCTGCAACAATAAATAGTCCAATATTCCTCATTACATTATTCTAAAATATGAGACCTTACTGCTGTTTTTGCTGGGTATTATGTTCTGTTTGGCCTAAAATTGACTGCTCTATCATATTTTTAGAATAAAATTAAAAGTAAAATTGGACTATTGTTGTAGGCCAGGACCACTGTTGCGTAGATTTACGGTACTAGAAAGTGATGAACAAATACTAAAATAAAAACTAAGGTTGTATGTATTGTATGCTTTAGATTATGGCGCTCTACTTTCGCTAGAAATACATGTACTTCAATACTTAAAAAATGACCAAAACTTACCCCCTTACAGATGTAGTGAATAATCCTTTCCTATCGTTTTTTGACGGTTTTTTTTTTTAATTTATTGTACAGCAAAAATACTTTTTACATTTATATGAACACCTCATAAACCACTTAAGGGTTTGTGCGAGGATAGAACGCTCTGAAATTACAATATTAAAGTCTTACAATTACAACACAAGTTATTAGGAGTTAAGCTATCTCTAAATTTAACATCAAGGTCATTTATAAGACGAGGAATTAAGTAGGCGCTGGTTCTCTGTCCATAGACATTGGTGTATCCAGGAGTGGTTAATTTTTTATTTACGACGGCTCGAGTGCGTATAATGTTTGATTTTAGGGTTTGAAACGTTGTGTCAAAAAATTGTTCCTTAATTAGGTTAAATTGGACTTTTTGGTGGATAGGGAGACAGTTGCAGTGTTTGAATAGCTTCAGTTCATCATTAGCAAATTTAATTTTAATTTTAAAAGGAAACTTTTAGGATTCGCATTTGCAGAGAACATATCTTATCTAGGTAGGTGGGTTAAGTTCGTATTTATCTTGTTTTCTCAATTAACTTCAGGACCCGTCAATAAGCCAACTGAGAAAGCAACATAAATACGAACTTATCCGAGAAAGAACGACGGGAAAGGATTATTCAATACATCTGTACTTACAAACGTGGGATAAGCTTGAAATAGTTTTGTATGCTTTGTCACTTTCTGTCAGATGCTAATGTCAAAATTGGGATTGTTCATATTTTTACAATTACTCCAATTCGAAAACCATTTCGAGGAATAGGGATTTAAAGCCGTTCTGCATTATTAAGTTTTTGAAATATTTATCTAATTTGGATATTTCGACAAAAGTATATTTGACCTTTGTTTGACTTTCGTTTTAGGCTTGAAGTCCTCCTAGGTGTATCTTATATACTATATATATCTTATATACACTATTACAATCACTTTTTTTCATTGGATATCATGTAATTGTTGTAATTTATTAGAAAATGAAATCCCAAATTTAAAATAATCATGTCATCCATAAAATGTCTGCTAAATAAATAAAGATATTAAAACAAAACTATTAGGTCACATACAAATTTAATGAAATTGATGTCTTAAAATTTCTTATTCTTTCAAATGAGAAAGTAATAACTAGCATAGAGGCATTCTATCTTAGTCCTCAGGGTTGGCAACGCATTTGCAGTCTTAGGATTGCATTGCAGTCTTGCGAGTGCGAATGTCTATGGATCACAGTTTCCACTTACCATCAGGTGGCCTGTGTGTTCGTTTGCCTTCTCTATGCCATAAATAAAAAAAAAATAAAAAAAAAGTGAGTTATTTTTTTTGATCAATCCCAATTGCAGATAAGGACAAAGCATGGCATAAACTATTGCAAGCCTGATCCACGGTAATAAGTAAGGATTAGAAACAAACACTCACGCACATCACACAAATATTCACCCATATAGGTAATCGAACCCGGTACCGCTTGCTTTGAACTCAATATCACTACCAACTACCTAAGGGGGGAGGGGGGGACAGGGCGTCGTTAAATATTGATTCCGTCCTTTTGAGAAATGCAATCCCCTTTGCTGCCGAGACATTTATGTAAAATGCTTTCTGCACTCGAGTAGTACAATGTGCTACTAACGATATCGGTATCGGTAATACAATGAGGTACTGCGACAACGTTGACATTTTATTATGAAATCGATGGGAATTTGAAATAAACCTTTTTTGAGCCAAGCAAGCAATAGGCGATCATCGTCATAGTAAACATACCTAGTTGGTTTATAACTTTTTCATCACACTTGCTCGTAAATAGTGTCCTAACATGCTAGAAAAATCGACCGTAAATCCAAAATAATACCCGCGGGCCTTTTTTTACCATTACGTAACTAAAGTGCGTAATAGCTTTTTTTTTAAACTCAAACTATCACAATACGTCAGGACCCCAATTCTTGTGCCATTCGATATGAAGTTTCATTCGAGATGAATTAATGTCAGTTGAATACTATTTCCTAACAATCTTGCATAATAAACTATTGATCTCATATGTCACTAGAATCGGACTCCGAACATGTTTGACATTATCTGTGGTAAGTCACAGACAATGATGTAGTCTGCCGCTAATAAGTTAAAAATATGATCTTTTGTCTGATTTTATTTCATTTCCTCGCAATTGTGATGAAAAACATTGTATGTTACACGGGTGGTAAAGGAAATACAAAGCTCGAGTCATTAAAGCCTAACAGACTCTCGTTTGTAAATCTTTCTTGACCACCCTTAATACACAATGTACTATTATAAGGTTTTGTATGGCATAGAGAAGACAAGCGAGCGCACAGACCACCTGATGGTACGTGTAAACTGTTACTCATAGACATTCGCATTCATAAGACTGCAATGCAATCCTAAGACTGTAAATGCGTTGCCAACCTTGAGGACTAAGATGGAATGCCTCTATGCTAGTTATTTCACTGGCTGTCTTATCCCCAAACCGGAACACAACAATGCGAACACTGTTGTTTGGCGGTAGGCTAATGGATAAGATGGTGGTAGCGATCCGGACGGACCCTGCACAAGGTCCTACTATATGTATGTATAAGTAAGTAAGTATGTATGTATGTATGTACCCTTTCGCACTCGAATTCGTGCCGTGAGCGATTGCCCTCTCGCTTGCACAATCACTGTGTCTATTACGCTTGTATTTAAATATCTATGGTTCTACCAATGAGTTTGTCAGATTTATTATCCTACAGGCAATTCAAAACGAATTCCGTGCACTGCACCCAGACTCTGAATATAGATCATAATACAGTGCTTATTCAAGCTAGCCGCTGCAATTAACTAGCTATTGAGGCCAATGCACGTGACTGCCCGACACGTTCAATTCCTCTATTGGGTGTAATTGAACCAGTGGTCGGGTACAAACCGGGTGATTGGAGGGATGAATACAGATGTTTCAGTACAACCCCGGAATATGCATGACCAGAGCTCTATTGTACTGGGTTTTTAACTTCGCCGCCATTGTCAAACAAAATCATTATTTTTTAGCGAAAAGATTCTATTAGCATATTTTTAAATCGATTAATATAATTTAATTATTATGTTACACCATTTGAGAGTTGCGTGGTCAAACCCGGTAAATAGAAATAATTGTTTATTTTCAATTGAATTGTCTTGGTGTATTCGTTAATGTTCTTTTTGACACAACAAGTTATATCGACTTATCGGGTTTGACCACGCAACCCTCGCATTGAGTAGTTTTTTTTCTATATTGCGGCCCGCCAGCGGCTTCGCCTCGCTGCAAATTTCTGACTTTCCCGGTGGATTTTTCAATTATTATCTTTCATAAAAACCTTGTCCTGACAATGACAAACACAGCAAAAAATAAAAATTTTGCTTTTCCACTAAAAATCATATTCCAACTTCTAATTTTAAAATGCAACACTGACTCATTTCGGATTGTGTCCGTTTTGTATTCAATGAACGATCTGTTTGTTTAGAAAGCAAGCGTCAGTGTTATATTTTAAATTAACTTCATCAACATGCAACTGTCATTGCATTAGCTAACATGCTTGCTCATATGACATGCAATTTCCCGTAGTCACTCCGGACACAAACCGGATATTCCCAGACAACTGAATTGAAACAGTATTAGCGGTGGCTGCCGGCCTGTTAAACAAAATGGCGGACACATCTTGGCTGGGATTAAAGGCGGTAAAATACGAATGGTTTTTGACATGGCCCCCATTACTGTCAGTGAATAAGAGATATCAAATCGTTGGCAATACGATAACAGGTCAAAGTGATATGGTTTATGGGTAAATCAACTTTTAAAGTACTCCTTTTCTTTTGCGGTATTAAAACTTACCTGGTGACTTATGGTTAATGATGATGTATGAATATTAAAATCAGACCATCAAATTTATCAACCCTATACGTTAAATACCTTAAATCGATGGCCCCTACGTAAAACATCGAAAGTCAAAATTGCCGTTTTTTTTTTATTCGTGTAATCTACTTCTTTTAACCCATATTTTACACCACCGAAAAGAAAAAGAGAAAATTCTTATTTTTAAGCAGATTTTTGAGTCGTAAAACCTCGAAAATATGTAAAATTTTCGTAGTAAATCATCGAAAGTTTCACATTCGATTGTTTAAGTGGGAATAATTGTCGTGCAAGTGAGACGAAACTAACAGTTTCAATAGTTTACGTCGTACAAGCCTGCATTATTACCGGCGTAAATTATCAAAACTGTCAGTTTCAATATTTTACGTTGGAATTTACTATTCACTTAGTATCGAAACTGCCAGTTTCAATATTGTACGCTGGAATTTACCGTAAACATTGTATCAAAACTGGCAGATTCGATATTGTACCTCGAATTTTAAGATTGAGTTTATATCGAAACTACCATTTTCAATGTTTTTACGCTGATATTATCGTAATTTTATTCTGAGTTTCGATAAATTGCCAGGTAAGTTCCTGTTTTATTTTTACTTAAAATGTTGGTATTAGTTGCCTTAACAAAGAAACTGATATAGTAGTGTTGACAAGTATATCAAACTATCATTTTGTACTAGTTTTAGTACCTGTTGATAAGTATATTTACTACTACTAGTACTACTTTTAGTATTTAATGTTAGTTTGATATACTTATCAACACTACTATAATAGTTTCTATCTTAAGGCAAATGTCAATAAAATATTGTCTCAGATTCTCCACTACTCGCACCTTGTACCTTTGGAGACGCAGTAGGGCGGCTCGAGGGAATAGATTGACGAAGAACTATCTAATATAAGAAGAAAAAAAATGCGCCCGGATTATCGTTCTACGTGTATATTAAAATGTTACGATACGATAAATTAGATACCGACACACAGCGAAGAATATTAACCAATTTTTGGAAATAAGGGGAACATACTCAGCAGTGGGTAAATGTAAACAAATTTACCGTAAGCAAAAAAATGCATTACTACCGAGGGTCCTTCCCGGCGACCACATACTACAAAGTATTTTTTACCCCTATCACTACCTAGTAACGTTTCTGATCAACAATGTTTTCATTATGATCCTGTACAAGTCTGCCTTAGAACTTTTTTAAATACTTTGTGTATCACTACATAGTATAAAACAAAGTCGCTTCCCGCTGTCTGTCCCTATGTATGCTTAAATCTTTAAAACTACGCAACGGATTTTGATGCGGTTTTTTTTAATAGGTAGAGTGAGTCAAGAGGAAGGTTTTTAAGTATAATAAATTCTTTTTTTTGTACGGGTGTTACAGAAAACTGATATAAACCGAAGCGAAGCGAGGGCGGGTCGCTAGTATCGGATAAAATGGTCCGCACTGCCCATGCAAAATTGAGCCGAGAAGGAATTAGGTACTTTACCTGATGAAAGAGGAAAGTACCATAACCATCTTGTCGTAATAATATCTGCTGAAATGGTAAAAAGTGTATGTGACCACGTATCTTCATTTTAACCGGTCCCTTCGCACTATACGCGTGAAAGTAGTAGTAAAGTCTATCTGAATAATAACTTATCCTTGTTATCCGTAACCAAAAAATGTTTTCCTTGTACAAAGAATGGAATCACCTGCAAAACTATGACAGTAAAGCTCTCACACCACGTCAATACACTGACATAGTGAATGAGCACATAAACGTTGCATTCTATATCCCAAAGAAAGACATTTGCGACAAATGTCATGCATTTTCAACGTCTCAGCACAAAGAAGATCAATAAAAGCAAGAGAATTTAAAGCAGGTGACAAAATGGTAGTTTTAAAATCACCCAAAATTGTTTGTGCTACATTTGACATTCAATGTTTTTTTAATTATCCACATGGAGATGTTAGACTGCTGAATTATAAGCGAAAATTATTGATTTATACTTTTACAATTTTCGACTTAGCAAACAAAGAGGGTTTCTGCTATATGTGGACAGAATGCACAGCCAAAAGGGGAGCAAATGAAGTGAGAAATTGCTCACACCTTCACAAAAACTCTTATAGATAAAGTGGCAAAACGGTTTATATTTTGGTCAAATAATTGCTCAGGTCAAAATAGAAATCGAGTAGCGTACTCGACGTATAATGTTCTTGTCACAAAAATATAATGTTGACATTACGCACAGGTTTTTGGAGAAATCATAAAAATCATACACAAAATGGGGTGACAGTGTCCACGCTCTTATTGAAAAAGAGTCTAAAGGGAAAATGATTTTTACTCCTGACCAGTTGGTACGCAATAATAAGGTGGACTAAAACCGCAAACAGCCTTACAACGTAATCGAATTAACTCTTCGGATGTTTTTGATTATACACCATTGTTAGGCGGACGCAAATGCAATAGAGATACGACAAATGTTAATTTAACGTAGAACAAGTCAAAGAGGTCAGGGTAGAAAATGGTGTACCGAATTGTCTTTTCTTAAAGAACGACTTAAAGGGTGAGTAATTTGGCTTAAACACAGTTATCACTACTACGTGAGATCGTATGGTAACCCGCTAACTATTACAGATGTCAAATATAAAGATCTTATTTCTTTATGTCAATCGGGGGTGATACCTAAAGAATATCATTTTTTTTTTTTTAATTTTAATTAGAGTACAATCATTGGTGATAAGGTTGACCATTCTGATTAGAATATATTTCCTTTTTTGCTTGAAGTTAGTCAGCCAAAACAGTTCTTTTCTCATAAGTATACCTAGATACGGTGCAATAAAGAGTTTTTAAGAAGTATTTTAGTTTAGTAACAGAGCATTTGGAAACATTTTATGTTGTATGGTATGAGTCTGTAGTTTGTTGAGAACTGTTTTGATTTACCCTAGGCAGTAATCATAAAATAATAAGACTTAATAATTCAAGCAGTGATGATAAAAGTGATTTAAAAGCCTGATTTTTAGAAGAAAGAGTGGTTTTTCCAAATAAAGATTTGCATTAACATAACTATACTGATTTAATTTAAGTACTCGTACTAAACAGTGTCTTAAAACACTGTGCGTTTATATCGAATCTGGTAAAACCACTAAAATAGAGATTTTTTTTTGCGGCGTAAATTATCGACACTACCAGTTTCGTTAGCTACAGCAGTGCTACTGTCGAAGTAAATAATCGAAGCTGCCATTTTCGATAAGACTTTTAAAAATAATACCGGCGTAAAAAATCTAAAGTGGCAGTTTCGATACATGTAATTCTCTTTATCACGACGTATGCTATCGAAACTCAAATTTCCAGAAAACTAATATAATTTTTCTTAAAACAAATATGCCGCAAGATAAAAGCTTTTTTTATTAGTTATTTTGGATATATAAAATCAATGTAATATTTATATTTTCAGATTTATACCATAAACCAACTTCAAAATGCTGTACTGAAAAGTGCCCAAAATGACTTTCGATGATTTACCTAGGGACCATCGAAATATTTCTTTATTTTCGAAAAAACCTGGTATTTCGGGGGAAAACGCACTTTTTTCATACAAAACCTAGAGACAACATCGTCCTTTGCGTTACCAACTATATTACCTATTGTTCAAAACTGCATTATTTTCAATTAAATAAGTACATATGATAGCTACTTGTCTGATTAAATAAACGTGTAAGCCACGTCGTTAGCAAAAGTATAGTTTTTCTTAAAACGGGTAATCTGTAAAATATGTCGAAAAATAGGGAGTACAGTCAACCAATTTGATTTCTAGGCCACTTTGGACTATGTTAAAGTGACGTTGTCAACAAAAACGTAAGAGACTCCCTATGATTTGGTTTACAACGTCACGTTGACAAAGTCCATAGTGGCCTAGGAATCAAATTGGTTGACTGTACCTTAAAAGTTGATTCACCCTTATACCGTGTTGAAAAGAGGCCTTGGGCCAAGATTCTAGGTCATAAAAACAATATCGTTTTTAACTTGTTATAGTATTATACGAGTATTTGCTTGACAGTAAATGGTGGTCTAGTTAAAAACAATACCATAATAAGTCGAGGATAAAATGGTTTTGAAAAATATTAATTATTTCACATTCTTCAAAAAATCAACCGTTATATACTTATAACGGGTCCGTAGCATAATATCGAAAATCAAATTTCATAAGTACGAAATTCCTAACACAAAACTTCGAATATCAAAATGCCTGATGTATGAAATTCCTAAAGATGCGTGTCCTAGTGCACTTTTACACCTTACCTTTGTACAAAATACCTAATGACAAAACTTGAAACTTTATATTTCTAGTGCTCAAAATCACTACGTACAAAAATCTTAGTGAAAATTCTTCGAAAATCAATACATTTAATACTAAATAAACGTAGCATACCTTAGAAAATTAAAATGTCGTTCGAAATTTCGCACTTCATACATTTTAAACTTAGGTCAACCGGGCGTAGGTAAAATGTCGTTAGTTTTTTCGTGCACTAGTGGTATTGTACTTTAGACATTTTAAAACAGGCTAATTAAACATAGGACATGCATCTTTAGGAATTTCGTACATTATACATTTTGATATTCGAAGTTTTGTTTTTAGGAATTTCGTACTTATGAAATTTGGTTTTCGATATTATGCTACGGACCCCTTATAACACATACTCTGAAAAATAAACCGCTATCTAAATATGTTAGGACGGAAGCACGGACAGCGTAGAAATATGGGGTTCTTATGGGGGGCTCTTCGGGTACGGAACCCTATAAAGTATTTTTCTGTTATATTTATTCATGTATCGTATGTAAACTCTTTATTGGACAAAAATATAATAGTTATTTAAGTGACTGGTGCATAATGCCTAATTATGACGTACAGTTGCATACATAACTTTATCTACATGCATATCATGTTTTCTACAATATGTGAGAGTTGCCCTGTATCTTAATTTTCACATTAAAGTATTGGTCACGGATACTTTAATGTGAACATTAAGATGCCACTACATCGATGACCAATACTTTACTGACATGTTAACACAAAAGTAAAACCACAGTTACAGGTTCATTAATATAGGCCATTTACTTACATACATTTACAATAAATTAAAACTAAAATAAAACCTACTTATCACTAAACTAAATACTATAAAATTAAAACTAAATAAAAACTAAAAACTAAGAAAGGGCCCCCGTGGCAAAGTACCACAGATGCTGGCAGCATTTCCTCGTTGTACAGCAATGCTTAAGCGTTGGCCGAGGAAGCTGCCAGCTCTATGGTCTCCGTTTAGCCTTTTTGATAACTCCTTAAAAAGGCTATAGCACCGGGTCCCCACGGACCAAGGGTCTCGACGCCGAAAGGAACGAAGTGATATTCCGCACCGAGACCCTTGTACTTATTTTTCTTCATGCTTTCGGCCGCCTCAGCCGCCGCGCCTGGTTTAATTACCGTTCCGCGGAGGTGTGACGAGGCTAGGGTGTCTACACAAGTAGCATCCCACACCAGCACTCGCCCCATACTCCACGGAATTAAAGACATACCGTCAGGTCTCTTGCCGTCGTCCCTAGCGATACCGGTTGGCTCTAGTAAAGCGGGAACGTTGACGGAGGCAAGAGACCGGCGGATAATGTCATTGAGCGCGGCGTGTCTAGAGAAGCGGCCCGCACTTTTTTGGCATGAAAGTCCGTGGTGACCCAGACAATCGACTTCATTGCCACAGGGGCATACATAAGCATACATACATACATACATAAGCTCACGTCTGTATTCCCAGAGTGGGGTAGGCAGAGCTACAGAATTACTAACAACTCTAAAAACTTGTTAATAATTCTGTAACCACATTTTGCACAATTAGGCTAAGATGTTTACCAGCGTATTAGTGGCAGGTTGCAAGCCCATCGCCTAACAGTACTACACAGCCTTTATTCCCTTAGACATGGAGTGGCACTATTCTTACCATTTACTTATCGTTTCTAAACATTTTAAAGGGAAGCTATAATAAGGTGTAGATAACTTTAATATAATTTATATCGATGTACGGTCACGATCGTTAATTTGGGACCCATTTCAAGAAAAATATGCTTGAATTCGTCAATGTCATTAGAGATGTCACGTCATTTGTATCTTTTAGGAAACTCAACCGTATTGTTGTAGAATGTCAGATTGACTTTGGACCTAAGGTGGGTTCCAAATTAAAGATCGTGACTGAACTGAACTTAATGTACCTATTCATTTACCATCAAACAAAGCCCTATCATGTTTCTAAGAGCTGTCCGTTGGCCGGCTATTTTAAATGTGTTCCTGAACACGTCGGCTCTTCAAGCTTCTGACGCCATTGTCCAAGCTTTCGCGCTACGCGGCTACTTCACAAACTAAATGTTTCATGAATTTATAAGTTGGAAAACTTATAATAAAGCTTGATTGTGTAAGTTCCGAAGAATACGAGCTCCTCTTTCCGAGAGATTGATTTTATAAGTCTTGAGAGAGTACTTTTATAATAAACGCCTCGGAGTATGATGTTATTATGGAGTAGTCTTATTAATAGGAATGTGTTTTCAACATACATACACTCACACCTTCATTCCCAGAGTGGGGTAGGCAGAGCTACAAGGTTACCAACAACTCTAAAAACTTGTTGTTAATTCTGTAACCATATTTTCGACAAATAGGCCGTGTGTATATTAGTGATAGTAATAAAGGCGTATAGTATCGTTAGGCGATGGGCTTGCAACCTGTCACTAATACACTGGTAAACATCTTCGCCTAAGTGTGCAAAATGTGGTTACAGAATTATCAAAAAGTTTTTAGAGTTGTTGGAAATTCTGTAGCTCTGCCTACCCCACTCTGGGAATAAAGGCGTGAGTTTATGTATGTATGTATGTATTAGTGATAGGTTGCAAGCCCATCGCCTAACTACAAGCCTTTATTCCCTAAGTCGCCTCTTACAACTTCCACGGGAAGACATGGAGTGTCACTATTCTAAGCCGGCAACCACACGGCACAAACTGTAACATGGCACAAAGTTTTACAAGAATGCCAATTTTTTTTTCTGTTCCTTGTAAATTTTGTATTTGTCCAACCCCATGCATTGTCCTTACTCATGTACTTTAAGGTTAGCTGGAAGAGATCCCATTTAGGAATAAGTTCGCTTTACATTACTTTAATAACAATGTTGTAATATTTATATTTTTGTGCAATATAGAGTTTACATATATACATACATAAAATATTTGATTTTAATAGTGACAAATTGTACATATATTTAAACCTTAGTTTATTAGTTACCGATAAGGGTAACTAAAAATTAATTGAATAAATAATTTGGAATTTTTGATATGGAAAAAACGTAAGCTTACCTAATTATGTGGCCCCCCACTGATCAGGGGAGTTCCGAACCGTGCGGTATTGCCTGCGGTCAATATGTACAGTCAACGGCCATAATATATTGCCCAACATTAAATGCAAAAATATCTGACACGCTCTTATACGTTTATAACATATTTGTTATTACAAAAAAAAAAAAACGACGACATTTACAATGTAGGTGTTTTTTGGGCAAAAAGTTGGTCAATTTTACATGTTCAGATTAAAACTTTACTAACCCGAGCAACGCACGGACTTCTAGGTACAGTAAAGGATGATTCCTTGACCTCTACCACCATCTTATCCATTAACCTACCGCCAAGCAGCAGTGTTCGCATTGTTGTGTTCCGGTTTGGAGATAAGACAGCCGGTGAAATGACTAGCATAGAGGCATTCCATCTTAGTCCTCAGGGTTGGCAACGCGTTTGCAGTCTTAGGATTGCATTGCAGTCTTGTGAATGCGAATGTCTATGGGTCACAGTTTCCACTTACCACCAGGTGGCCTGTGTGCTCGTTTGTCTTCTCTATGCCATAAAAAAAACAATCAAAGCGCAAGAGACTTCTTTGATTTTATTTACTGTCACTTTGACATGGTCCAAAGTAGTCTACGGGCCCTAATAGGGGTGCGATTATCGCGTGCCAAAGTTTGGATAAGGCATCTGTCACGTGTAGACCCCGCGCTATCGGAGGTCTGTGCAAAATGGTAGCCGTCAAGTTCTTAGAGATGGGTAAAAATATTTATGACGAAGCTTTAACATTACCCTTTCCAGCACTTAAAAATTACTTAAAAAAGTCGTTAATATCTAAAGCGTACTATAGGGTCGAGGACTATCTAACAGATAAAAATGCTTGGCCTAAACCCGAAACTTAGTCATTCATAATTTGTAAAATTGCAAAGTTGTTTGTCTAAGGGACACCGTTGATGTGGGAAAGCATATCAAACTTTTATTTGGTTGTCCTGTGTTTTTTTTTTCCTCTCCTCTCTTCCCCCCCCCCCCCCTTGTCTCTCTCGTAATATTTTTGACATGTTTTCCTGCTGAACTACGCATGCTATTTGCTATTTGATATTATATTTAATTTAATATTTATTGCTTTATATAATGCTAGATTAAGTACTACCATTGTAACATGTTTAAAAAATGACTGACTGCTGAGTTTCTTGCGGCGTTTCTTCTCGGCAGTGGTCTCCTCTTGGGAAGCGCTGGTAGATTCATGACGTGTAAAAGTGCCCGTGCGGCCTACTTACTGAATAAATATCTTTTATCTTTTTTTTTTTATCTTTTATGATTTCGATATCGATGTTCTTAATTTTTCTATACAATTCGATTTATATGTACTTATACCTTTTTTAGACTACAATTTAACATGTTTTTTTGGCATCCATGATAATTATTGTCATCAGAAATGTAAACCATTATCAGTACAACAAAAACACGGTTATGGTTGCTATTTTACTTTTCTGATGTTTCGGGTTGCAGGGCAGTGCATGAACGCTCTTGAGATAAACCTTTTCAATAGAGGTATAATACCGACTTATACTGATAATAAAATTATTTACGTCAATAAATAGTCAATGTCATATAGTCCAGTTTTATAACACGTTTAATTAAAGTCCTAGACTTTCATTATGGTAAAGAAAAAATGTCGACATATAGCTATAATTATCGACATATAGTATTTCAAAATATTTTTTCCCATCCCTAATAACTTGACAGTTACCATTTTGCACCTCCGATAGCGGGGTCTAGTCACGTGATTATTAAATAAGTACGAGAGTTACGGATGTTTTATCCACATAATAGGGCCAAAGGAATCATTTTCCTTGACTGTATAACAGAATTATGTAACATTTGTATGGAGGCCGTTTTCTTCTACATGACAGTTGCGCAAACAATAGCACAATGTTGTATGTTGGCGCCAGACCGCCGCGCAAGGGTTCGCTTCCCAGAGAAAATTACATAGCAGGTATGAGAGGTGACAGCCCATCGGCACGCGGTGTTATAATGTACATTATACGCCTGTTAATAATGAGGAGGGGTGAAGGTCGAGACGACACGTGTAAAGAAGCTCCCATTGATTTCATGAACAAAAGATTTATCTATATTAGTAAGTTTTCACACCACACGCTCGAAATTGCCCAATTATAATTATATCATGCGAACCTGGCCTGGGGGTTATAATGAGATTCAGTACCGTATTACGACGCGGCGGGTTATAATATGGAATTGAATCTTATAATAACCTGCTGGTTAATAATGAGTTTTGAATTGATTTAGAAAATTGTTACAAACCTACAGCAAAAGGAACTTATTTAAAAATCCAACTGGCCATTGCAAGCCATATACGCAAAACAAAAAAAAGTTGAGAAAAGTAGAGTATTGTCCTTTAGGATAAAGCTGGTCCCGTCTTAGGTGAGCTTGAATACCTCGCTTCGTTCCGGAGTTAAATCAAGTCCCTCATTTACTCAGGATTCAATATTGCGCCTGTGGCATAAAACAGTGCTTTATCCCCTCGGTGTGTAATCTACGATTATATTCGTATAGGTACAAGCATAGAGCTTAGTTTGGGACTAAGGTCAATTTCTATGAAATTTCTAATTATTTAATTATTTATTTACCCCTACTAGTACTAGGTGATGGGCTTGCACCCTGTCACTAATCCGCTGGAAAATATCTTAGCATGTTGTGCAAAATGTGGTTACAGAATTATCAACAAGTATTTATTGTTGGTAATTCAACTTATACTCTGCATAGCCCACTCAGGGAATGAAGGCGTGAGTTTATGTATGAATGTGCTTACCCCTTTCTAGACCATTTTGTGGTGACATTTTTAAATAGCAAAAAAAAGGTTATAAGTCATTCGATTAACAAAAACTGGTGGCGATAACCCCCAGTTACTCGTAAGTCCTACAACTAATATTGTTCTTTTTTTTTTTTTTTTTATGGCGTAGAGAAGACAAACGGGCACACAGGCCACCTGATGGTAAGTGGAAACTGTGACCCATAGACATTTGCATTCACAAGACTGCCATGCAATCCTAAGACTGCAAATGCGTTGCCAACCCTGAGGACAAAGAAGGAATGCCTCTATGCTAGTCATTTCACCGGCTGTCTTATCCCCAAACCGGAACACAACAATGCGAACACTGCTGTTTGGCGGTAGGTTAATGGATAAGATGGTGGTAGCGATCCGGACGGACCCTGCATAAGGTCCTACCACCCGCAAAATTAGAATTATTTTAAAGTTAATTTTCCTACTCCTGTACTTTTATCTGTCATTTATATAGTCACGAACACTAATATAAGAACATACATAATATGTCCGCAGAGTAATCCAGAGAAAAGTCTATCTTGTCTATGCCCCCAAACAGCACTTGTGCGTTTTTGAGATAAAACGATACGGCCAGCTGCCAAAGCTTAGCGTTGCACAATCGATTTAATCATATTTTAACGATTGTGAAATAGGGACTATAAATCACCTAAGGTTTTGAGAAATGATTTCAGTTACCTGATTGGTCGATTTTAAAATAGTTGTATTCTGGTTGGTTGATACGAAATACAAAGTTTTTTTAAAAGATTTAAATTAGTTAAAGAGAAACACGTACCTAAAAGAACCTATCGTTCCGTTTGACAGTCGATGTGTATTGTGATTGGTGGATTTAATTTGGTGAAGTATTCTGATTGGTCAAATTAAAATGTTTTGGAATTGTAAATAATTCTATTTTCCATTCCGTCAATTTAAAAACAAAGTAAACCATAGACACATATTTTGTCATTTTCTTGTTTCCCGCTCGTTTGTTGTTCTTTACTTCGTTCGTTCGTTTGTAAGTTTTTTCGCTTAGCTTTGCATTTCTTTTGAAACCTAGTCGTAGAAAAAGTATTGTATGCAACGGTGTAAAACTAAGTCAAAAAACACTCGTGGCGCTTACCTTTACGACGTTCGCCTTCGGTTCACATCGTAACACACGCCACTCATATTTTTTGACCTCTCTTATACAACTATTGCATAAACTACTACTTATTACCTATTATTAATTTAAGGTGACCAATAAATGTCGATGCAAGGTAATTAATACTAGACCATTTTTAATTAATCAACCGAGTTTGCTTACTTTCGTACGCGTGTAATTATGGAACAAGTTGATTGACTGAGAAATGAGGCCGGGGCGATGTAACGGTATCGATTGAATTTTAAATCTATGACATAGAAACATTCACACGGTACAACAAAGGGCTCGTCAGTTATTTACGTTGTTCTCTAGTTACTTTTGAAATTCTATACCTCATTTAAAATAACAACACAGGAATGATTTTTGCTAATAAACAAAAAAAGTGATACCTTAATATATTGGGTTTGAAATTGGCGTTTTTTTTACGTGTTTTATTTCGTACGGAATTTATTCATTTCAATTTTAACTTCCTAATTCTTTTTAAATTTCATTATAACATACAATACACTATGTTACAAAGGTTTTAGATACAAATAATACGGTTAAATTTCTTACTAAATGTTTAAAATTAAAGTGTGAACTCAACTCTTTTCATGTGCTGCGAGTTCTAGTGTTTTAATTACGCAGAGTTTATGAAGCTAACTAATTTTAAGTAATTAAGACATGTATAATATACCTTAGAAGTGTCCAATATTCCTTACAAAATTTTGTTTGGTTTGCATTTGACGCTACTAAATAATCCACAAAATTTGTATGAATACCACCGTTTTCATAGAACTCTCCATATATCTCCATTTCCAAACAATAATCTGTTTCCTTTGTTAACTCAAGAATGGCTTGACCGATTCGTTTCGATTGTGATCGTAACAATAATAGTAAGATTATGATTTACCAAAATGATCTATATTGCGACTATAGTTTCGCGCGCTCGCCTTTTAAAGGGAGCTCTCTGATCTCGGACAATGTAACAAAGGAACCAGTTCGAACTTAGAAAATTTTTCAATTTTATCAATCCTCTTAAAATATAATGGTGGTCAGACCATTATGTCGGAGGATTTTATCTATTACTTATTAAACTACAAAGATTATCTTCTTCAAATCATCATCAAAATCACAATTGCTAACTGTGCTCAAAATATGATCTGTCCTTATCTGGCATTATGAAAGGATCATGGGCAAATTTGGTGTGACACCAACAGAATTTAAAAAGTAATTAGTTGAAACGTAATTTCTTAATATGGCCGCAAATACCTATCTCACCGGAGAACAAAGATAATGGGCACTTGAAAACAAGATTATGTTGATGATATAGTCCATAGAAACACTTAAAAATATAGTATTGTGACGGATAATTATAGAACCGGGCTTAGGGTATATATCATCAACATAAAGTAAGCAACTTAAAGGAAAAGAGTCACACAGAGGTCGATTGTTGTGTAATGTATCTTAAAAATTGTGTATTCTGTACAACAAAACAACTATGATTCTAAAAAAAAAAAACTTTGTATTTATATAGCTAATATTTATATGGACTATATTATCTTGTTTTCAAGTGCCCATGTTTTTATTCTCCGATAAGCTAGATATTTGCGGCTATAGTCATAAATGATGTTTTAACTAATTACATTTTAAATGTAAAGGATTCAATTCTGTTGATGCCATTCCCATTTTCAAAACATAAGTGCCCATGATCCTTTGAATACTTTAACTAAAATAGGTCTATTGTGCGGTGATATACACTGGCCCGCAAAACTATGTCTATGATAATAATAATACTTATTTTTATATCAACGTATGGCCGAAACTACTGTACCTAGAAACTTGAAATTTAGTAACAGGGGTTCCTTTCATGATGTAAGTGAGCACTAACAAAGGATTTTCCGAAAGTCAACCCCCAACAGGAAGAAATAGAGGGAGTAGTGGGAAAGTAATTCGACGCGTACTAAATCACGGGTGTCCTCTAGCCTCTTATATAGTGTGTTACCCAGGCAGTGCACCCTGGCTTTAAAGTAGGTTAAAACAACGTATATCTGTAACGTAACTATGACATTAATTTAATTAATAAACAACTTTTCAGGTTTTGTTAACTTTCTAACAAAATGTTAATTGCCAGCAATGTAAAGCACAGCAATTCGACAAGTGTAAATGACAGTCGAAGGATACTTTGATTATTATGATATGCCCCCGTACCACGACATGCCTTGTATCAAGCAACAGCGATACTGATAACGATGAACACGCAGCACATGCTATACATTAAAACTGGACAGTATCTAAGAAAATGAATTGTGTAGTTATTGCTAAAGCAACATATTATCAACAGTTTTAATAAATGCCCGCATGCCGGTAACACACTGTATATCTCTAGAAGGTCTGTTAAATAATACGATCGTAGAAACTACGTATAATTTGCACGTAACTCGATCTCAGGCTGATTGAATCGGCGAGTTGCATAAAGGCAGGTACAGTCAACGTCAAAAGTAAGTGATCAAAATCAACATTTCAAAATATCTATTGTCATGGCATCCCAAATATAACATGTTATATTAAAGTGCTAAATTAATTGATGTTTTAATTAGTCAAAAGAAAGTGATCATAACAGCTGTGCAAAACAGAAGCCTGACATGACATTTCTATCAAAAGCGTCAAACGTGAATTGAATACCAAAATAACGACATTCCAACAATATCGGCAAAAGAAGGATTTATGGCAAATAATTCCAAGATGTAATAAAAACTTATTTTAAATCTTGGCGTAAGGGAGATTGCTATTTTGTCACTTCGCATGTTTTTCGACGAACATAACCGATATTAACCGAAGTACTCCGAGGTTGTCCCAAAACCAAGATTTTATAGTTAAAACTTGAATTCGAAATGTTCAACGATGACTTAAACTGTCATTGAGTTTTCAAAAATCGAAATAATGATGATCACTTATTATGACACGTTATTGAGCTTATTTACTTTTGATCAACTACAATAGTCCGTAGCATTTGACTTAATGTATTGTATAGATAATTTTGGGACCCTATTTCATCAGTTTCTTTTGCTGTTGACTGTACAAGCGTGTTTAGAAAAAAAATGTTCACAACCACACTAATACTACTAGGTGACACGTAAGACGTAATACAAAATTTTATTTTCCGAATCTACCCATGATTACGATCAACTATTAATATGGGACCAACTTCGAAAACGTAAACACAAAATCGACGTCTCCATACAAATTGTGAAACCAGCTGATTGCTTTTAGTATGGGTGATTCAATTTTTTTCTACCGATTTCGATATTAGTCCCATAGTAAAAGATGATCGTGCTCATGAGTAGATCCAGAAAATAAAATTTTGTATTACGTCTTAGGTGTCACCCTGTATAAAAGCAAAAGTTTCTGAGTGTGTTGAGTGTGTATGTTTGTTACCTGTTCACGCTGCAACGGCTTAATACACTGGATTAAGATATAATGCTAGTTTTAATCCTGGAAAATTGTAAAAGTTTCCTAGCTAATCTGCCGCGCTAGCGATATCGGCAGTAAGTACACTTTGCATAGTTTTGAGTAAATGCCGCGTAAAGTTTTCGTCACATTTTTTGTTTTCCTGACTTGTTTTTTTAAGTTATCTTTATTATGATTTTTGATAAATCTAAGAAAAGCATTTTATTATTATATAATCATTAAACTTGTAAGTTTTTTAGTGTAATTTTAAAAGGCAAAAACCCTTTTATACCTAGCATGAGCTTAATAACTTACCCATCCATTCCTTAACATAACCGGAGTAAGTCGTTAGTTACTGCTTTTATCCTAAGCAACTCATATAAATTAGGTTTTAGCTTAGGAATTCAAATAATTAGGCGTATTTATAAAAATTAAAGGTTTATTACTTTTTCTTTACTTACAAAAAATAAAGTATGTATTAGAGTACTTTATTATCTCAAAAATAAGTTAAATAAAAAAAAATATGATAATGAATTATTATAAAAATAAATCAACCATCAACTTTTAGTTTTAAGTCGTATTAAATAAATGAGGCTCCTTTAGCCTTTCAATACAGAGAGTTTATATTGACTTATAAAACTAATCACTTAAAAACTGGTAACTTTTGCCATTACTATACTAATATAACAAATAAGATTCTACAATCTGTGTTGTCATAAAGGCCCATTTTTGCTAGCTAGATGTTTAACCCCTAAGTGCCCTGTAAACACTCCGATAATGTACCGAAGTTGTTTCCTGCTGAGTTTCCAAAGTGTTTTGGTCCAGCTCTGGTCAACTCTTTCTATGAAGAGGTTTTGTATGCCCTAAGCCTACCGTAGTTTTCCACTCTTTCTGGTGGTTTTCTAGGGCGTTATTGTTCAGGGCTGCTTTAATGGTGCCCGGTGAGGGTGCCACAGATGGTTCAGGTCCGACGTATGCGTCCTTGGACCCTTCCCTGGCCAGCTCGTGGCGTGACGTGCGTTTGACGCACACATAACCGGTCGGAACCGGTTCGACACCACCTCAACTTTAATCGTGAAGGAACGTGTACTGAAGTATTCTTTGTATGAAACTCCATACTGTAACGCACACTTATCGGCATGGGTCGTTCCCATCAAGCTCACTTTTAAATGTCCCATTTTGAGCTGATCTGGTTGTCGAGCGGTTGTCTGCGCCAAGCCTTAGGCTGCGTTTCCACCAGAGAGTTGCGAGGAAAAATCCACCAATAGGATTCTTTTGTTTTACTAGCCTTACTATCCTATTGGTGGATTTTTCCTCGCAACACCGCTTCGCTGTCTGGCACAGCTCTGGTGGAAACGCAGCTTAATTAGGTGGCACGATAACGCGATTGAGAATATTGTGCAGTTCCGCGCTTATAATTCTGTTACTAAATAAGCACCCTGAAGGCTATACTCGATCGCTCGCCGTCTGCATACCTCTAGAGAGTTGAAACCTAAGACGGTAGGTGGTTGACTCTACCATTATTTTTTTTGGATTACAGAAATGGGTTTGTAGTTCTTAATATTAAGGCCTTTTCCTTTATTTATGGGACACACTGCGAGTCTTCAGTAAATCAGGATACGCACCAGTTTCCAACATCTTGTTTACCAATACTACTGCAATATCATCATCACCATCATCATCATCATCATCATCGTCATCGTCGTCGTCGTCGTCGCTAAACTAACAAAATGTTAGTTAAAAAATTTGGAACTTCACTATCGGTTATATTTTTAAAAAAAAAAAGAACTTAAAGTTAAAGGCACTCGACTGACCCCCCTGCGCATGCAGGCGCGCCCCGCGCCCTTCCCCTCCGCTAACCGGAGACCAATTCCATGAAACTAAGCAGAATTACCGTACATTTATGATCATAGTATCCACCAAATCATTACTTGATCACTTTAATTAACGTTGAGTTACTGCTAATAATTAAATATTCGAATTATATAAACTTCGTTTGCAATATTCACAGTAAGAGTAGTTACTGCTGACAGTGCTGACATACTGAGTAATTGAATCCGAATAGTAAATAGCCTCTGCTTATAATAATCACAGTATGGGTAGTTACTGTGCATATAATTAGCAACAGTAAGACTAAATGTTAGTCTTACTGTTAGTCTATCTGTAATACTAAGAAAGGTTTATCATGATAGTAGACTTACTGCCCTTATCCTTATTGATATTTACATGTTCCCGGTAAGATATTAAAATAAGGGTCAAACCTTCATGTAGAGCTTATTGCCACGATTCTGAAAATATGGTTAACTCAGTTTTGACAAAAATGTTACTTACTGCCGATATCGCAAGCGCGGCAGAATAACGATAATCGAGATCTACGCGAACAAAGGCACGGGCACAAGCTAATCCTATATAAATTAAATTACTAGCTGTCCAGTCAATAACACAAGCCTGGAGTTCAGTTTGGGACTAGTTCAATTCGTGTGAAATTAACCCCTGAATTTATATATCGCACCTCTAAAACAACATTGACGTAAATGCAAATTTCAAGTTTTCGAGATAAACGCAAAAATCTATTTTATTTATTAGCGATCAGTATAACTATTTTTGTTAGGAATTCTTAGATATTTTATGCAATAAAATAGTTCTGGAATAAATTGAGCTACTTTTTAGTAGAATATAATTGGATTTTGTGATGTAGTTTTTTTTCTATTAATATTTAATTCAGGG
Source organism: Acleris laterana (assembly GCA_963966035.1). Lineage (NCBI taxonomy): Eukaryota > Metazoa > Arthropoda > Insecta > Lepidoptera > Tortricidae > Acleris > Acleris laterana. The sequence goes on along the minus strand of OZ014438.1, from coordinate 483,465 downwards.
GTTCGTACATTTACGTCGATGTTTTTCTAAGATAGTTACAAAACCTCAACGATTAAGAGGGAATAACGACGTAAATGTCAAACATTGACCCATAACTCACATTAAAATCTCTTAATCTAGTCCGTAAAATATATTTAAACGTTATTTTGTATAAATAATTGAATAACGAAATTAAAGTTTTTTGAATCCATTAATTATAGTTTTAGTTATAAGCATGTCTAAAGGGTGTGATAAAGGTAATAAGAATTCAATTTTTTTTACATAATTATTGCGTGTTACAATGACGTAACACACAATTAGGTCAATGTTGTTCCGTAAGTAATTTTAAAAAGGGTAGCGTAAATACCTTTACGTCGTTGTAGCCTCTTGAAGCAACATACTCTCTCCGCTCCCCGCTAACAACTGACCAATCAGTCGATGTACACTTCAAAGGCAGCTCCAATGACCCAACGACACATCTCCCCCTAGCGGTATCTTGACGAATTACTTGAAAGTCGATGTCGCACTCAATATTTTGATCGATTTTAGACCTTTTTCCATCATTAAGTCATTTTTCGAAAAAGTTGCAGTTACGTCATTGTTGTTTTAGAGGTGCGATATTTATTCAAATATTAATTTACAGTTAGGTCAGACTGGCAATTCCGATAGAAAAGCGTCATTGAATTTTTTCCAATGGTATAAACATTACACAAGGTCACGCAAAAGTTGTCACCCGATTTTTAGTTCTGCTTTTGGATTGTGTTTAATGAATATTTTTTTTCTATTAAGGCGAGTAAATGATAAAGGCCAAGTTGTACCGCCGATATTGATGACCATACGGGCCCGATTTATTTTATTTTCTATGACTCCTGCCAGAACTTCCGGTGATTAGGTACCTGCATTCTTGACGGAAATTCTTTTTGAGGGCTTGAAAAGTCTGAGAATTGTTGATACAGATTCGGCACTTCAAGAAACCCTAAAAGAAGTCTGGAACTGTTAAATCGGGTGATCTTGCCGGCTAGTGCCAATCACCAAAACGAGAGATTAAGAAACCCGGAAACAGTTATTCCGCGTTATTCATGTATAGTTGTTGTATTTTGTATCTGTTTACTTCATGAATGTCAAAGCAGAACTGAAATTTTTTATTATAGCAACTCCGCTTAGCAACTCTAATGTTCGTCTCGAGATGCGTCAAAAATGACAGTGTTCTATGGTTTGACGTTTACTTTGACGTATCTTGTGACGGGCGTCAGAGCTAAGATGAGTTTTACTACGGGCCTAAGAGTGCATAAACTTTAAAAGTACATTGCTGTGTCGTGTGCGCTCGCCTGCGATCTAAGTTGCGCTACGCACTCCTAATTACCGCTGCGCTCCTGGTACTTTATTTAAACATGCAATTACTTCCCTATGGTGGACATGTATCGCTTGTAACCCACTTCGTATAAAACACATGAAAAATTATTTACGCAATTAATGCGAGGAAATAAAACTCATGTATAGCAACGTGACCAACCTACGCAATTATTAAACAAAAAGCTTTATATTTGCAAGGATTCGGTCCTTACGACTTGTTATACGCACACGGCCCGTTTTTGGAGCAACAATTTGTGATTTTTCATTGGTTTCCCATGAAATTATGCTTACGTAAAAGGCACATTTCGTTTAAAAATTTCGCTGTGAACAAATTATTAATAACTGATGTACGTCATAAACATAATTGATGATGAATTCGTAGTCAGTGAATTAACAGATAGGTACAATCCTAACGCAACCATGTCAAGAATGTCCCCACCCACAAACAAAACTTCAAATCCCGGTAAGGGCAGATATTAGTGTGATGAGCGCGAATACTTGTTCCTGGGTCATGGATATTTTCTATATACAATATATTTCTACGTTTTCTATGTATTTAAGTGTATATTTCTTTATATCAGTATTTATATCGTTGTCTAGTACCCATAGCACCAGCCTAGTACTAGGGACTAAATTTGTTAAAATAAGTCAGGCGGGGCTATGAGAAAATTTGTTGCGTAGTTTACAAGGTCTATTACATACAGACGAACATACATTGAAGCGACTTTGTTTTATAATCTGTAGAAATACCGAGTCTTGATACGCGTGTGTTCTCGCCCTAAAGCCATCCCTTTCCTTAGCTCTCAATAGGAGCGCTGAAAGGCCCCGGTGACAGATTTTATTACCGGCTTAATTAGCTTAGTGTTTAAACTAGGGATGTTCTGAACCATGCGAACAAGTCAATTAAACCCCCGACGCAAAAAGTGGGCATTTACAATTTTGACATGTGTATCTGTGAATCTGTCTGTAGCACTGAGGGAGTGCAATTTAACCGATTATTGGTCGTTTTTGTATGAAAATAACCAATTAAAACCGGTTATAAGATGTGTGTAATAAGTCTGTTTTTCTCTGCATGTGTTTTTCTGTGGTACAGTCGACGCCATAAATATGTTTACACCTTAGTACCTTGTCTATTTAGCGTCATGTTTAAACTGCCATTTGAAATTGTTATAGCGGGTAAAGTGACGAGGTACTAAAGTGTGAACATATATATGGCGTCAACTAAACAGTCGAGTTTATAAATATGTGTACACTTTATTACCTTGTCACTTTAATCGCTGTGATTCATGTATGGCAGTTTAAACATGATTTTAAACAGAGAAGGTACTAAAGTGTACACATATTCATGAACTCAACTGTACCGTAGCTCATAAACAGATGAACCGATTTAGATGCCTTTTTTTATTCGGAAGCAGATTTTCTAGCGGTAGTTTTTAGCTAAAATTCATTAAAATCGGTTTGGCCGTTAAAGAGATATTAGCTTTTAAAGAAGTGGTTACCATTACAAGATCTTTGTCTATCTATAAATATTCGCATTGGCATTTGAATTCGCTTCAATCGATGCGAATATTTAGCGAATACGACTGAGTGCTAAGTCTCTTTTCTAAGTAGTGAAAACCGTATCGCCTTTGACATGTTATGGTATTGTTTTTAACAGATTAAAAACCAGGCAAGAGCATGTCGTACCATGCATGTAAAAATTGGTTTCACAAACCCGCAATATTTTCAAAGGCCTATCCAACACGACACACCAATGGGTAGACGAGAAAAAAAATACATTCTCACCTGACGAGTAGGGGAGGAAAAACTATATATTTTTTTTAAGTTTTATTTTACCACTTTGTTGGCGTGACTAATATTTATATTCATGCCAAATCCGGATCGCTACCACCATCTTATCCATTAACCTACCGCCAAACAGCAGTGTTCGCATTGTTGTGTTCCGGTTTGGGGATGACAGCTGGTGAAATGACTAGCATAGAGGCATTCCATCTTAGCCTCAGGGTTGGCAACGCATTTGCAGTCTTAGGATTGCATTGCAGTCTTGTGATTGCGAATGTCTATGGGTCACAGTTTCCACTTACCATCAGGTGGCCTGTGTGCTAGTTTGTCTACTCGATGCCATAAAAAAATAATAAAAAAAATACAGCTTTCTAGTACTTATAATCTCTGAGCTAGGCTGCGGACGGACGGACGGACAATGCGAAACTATAAGGGTTCCTAATTTGACTACGGAACCCTAAAAGTGAGGTTCACTTAACATTCGCATCGATATTGCATTCACATTTTGTACTTTAAGCATCCGCATTCGCATTTGCATCATAACATCCCTAGTTTTAACAACATCCTGTGAACAGACAAGAAAAAAAAGTGCCTGGAATTGAAATTTATAGGGTCTTTATTGGCATTCCGTCCGTTGTTCAATTTGTATGACACGTTTTGTATGCTCTGAAATAAAAAATCGTTTATTACATCTCAACATACAAACACATATAAGGTCACGCCTTTATTCCCAGAGTGGGGTAGGCAGAGCTACAGAATTACCAACAACTCTAAAAACTTGTTAATAATTCTGTTACCATTGGGCTAAGATGTTTACCAGTGTATTTTAGTGTTTCATCTCAATTGACCTCATAATAAGGTGAGATATTTCACTTTGTTCCAATAGGTTCCAGTAATCAATGTAAAATTTTTTAAATGTTAAAAAGTAAAGTCTGTTTCTATTAATTCGGTCACTCATATAAACAAATCAATTTACCATTATTACTCCATATTCGCGTACTTTTGAAGGTAGTCATATTTTATTTATACACTTAATCATTGTCTTCATGTTTATTTCGAGGTAGTAATCTCCATTTAATCTTGTATATTTTGAAACACTTTCCGTGTAAATGTAAATGTTCCAGTGGACGACAATGTACCAATGTATGACAGTTTTGCAGTTAATTTGAAAAATTAAGAAAAGTTACATTCAAATAATTCAAAAACCGTTTTTAATGTATATCTACTAAAGGCATCTATCATTTACGTTAAAAAATAATAATTTTTCACTCATAATTTTGCAATTTTGTGGCAGTATTTTTTAACAGGTGATCCGCGTCGGTCGTGTGTCGATGTTACTACGTAGTTCGTTAAGAGATGAAGTGGTTTAAGTGAACTTAGTTACTGAATTATTGGAATTTGTTGGTGAGTATTGATTATAACTATTAGATACCAGTATAAACTATTTATTTAGTGTATTTTAAATGGTATATCTCATTAATTTAATTGTTTAGGGGGCATGTCAAACATTGGCACAGAATTTTAAAGTTTAGTAGTGAATGACACCCTATGTCATACACTCCCTAAAGTTAATATTTTTTTAAACTTAATTTCAACCACATGGTAAGGTTTGAGAGCATAGCGGTGTATTATTCTTCTAGTATCAAGTTTCTATTCAGTGTTTGAGTAATGTTTGACATGGGTGTCGAACACTACTCAAACACTGTTTTAATGAAAAACCTAATATTTGACAGTCGTTTATTAAGGTGTTATTAAGGTTTACTAAGCCATAACTAATGTCATACATTGTTACAGGTTTTTTTTTCAAAGCGAATTACTTTTTAATTCGTACTTTTAAGTTTTTTTTTGTTTTTTTTTGTAATCTGATTGTACTTACAAGTAAAGACATTTTGTTTCATTGTGAAACTTGTTTTTTTTCAGTATTAACTAGGTAAAGACTAGGTATATAGTTATTTGTTACAGTTGAAGAGTTATAAAGCTTATTAAAACTCTATGTCAAATACTGGTACTCAGACCTAATTTTGTCATAGTCATTTACTGGGAAATTTGAGAATTTAGCTGTTATTCACTGGTACAATTTTACAGGTTGAAAAAAAGTTAAATATTTTATTAAATCAATATTGAATATCTTTTTATGGTTGTCTAAAATATTAAGCACAAACCCGTTCATGTCATATAACTTTTAAGTAGTCAATATAACTAGTATTTAAGCATTTTTTTTAACAACCATGTGATTTTCTGTCTAAAAGCGTCGACCACTGGGACATTTACCCATGACATTATATTTTCCGAAATATATTTGACATGAAAATGTAGTAATGGTTGATACATTTGATAAAGCATTTGATTTTTAAGAGAGGTTTTTGTCTCTGTCGCACCCAGCACAATAATACGATGATGATGAGGAATATGTATTCAACCTTTTTAATAAACTAATTAGAGATAACACTATTCTTATCACTATTTCATCCTCTATCTAAAGACAATTACAGCCGGTGTACTTATTATTGTCTTTGGCATTCTGCATATGAACAGATTTTAAACACAATAATGACAATGACAGCTATTTTTTTAAATATTTTTTGTCAGTTATATTGCATTCTAGTTTCATTCCTATTCCTAGGGACACACTGTATGACTAATAAAAAAAACAGATAACGTCAATTTCTTAGACATAGTGAACACGCTTTCTAATTAAAACCCTTCGTTATTTCAGCACTTTATTAGAACACTCGGAACACATGTGTATTGTAAAAATGAAAGTATTAAATTTGCTCCAGCGCCTATTACCTAACGCAAAAGTGACTTCAAAGTGGAACAATTGGGATTACCCAAAAAAAAATAACTGACGGTTTTTACTTTCCAATTCGAAAGATTAGCAAATTTTATGGCACCTAATTTCATTAATTTTGTATTTGACCCAGTAGTTTTGTTTTAATATCTTTATTTATTTAGCAGACATTTTATGGATGACATGATTTTTTTAAATTTGGGATGGCATTGTCTAATAAATTACAACAAATAAATGATATCCAATGAATAAAAGTGATTGTAATAGTGTATTAAAACATTCTATTTCAAGCTGTTTTCGCCTAACCCGTAAGATACACCTAGAAGGGCTTCAAGCCGAAAACGAAAGTCAAACAAAGGTTAAATGTACTTTTGTCGAAATATCCAAAATAGATAAATATTTCAAAAACTTAATAATGCAGAACGGCTTTAAAACCCTATTCCTCGAAATGGTTTTCGAATTGGAGTAATTGTAAAAATATGAACAATCCCAAATCTTTTACTCTTCTCAATCACTCAAGGGTTAGCTGGAAGAGATCACTTAAAGGGATACATATTACAATTTGCATCAAGGCCTTGGTACATATTAATTGTATTGTTCTAGTTTTTCTTTACACACATTGAATTACATTTTAAGTCCCCTCGACGGTACGAAACCCTGATAAACGCAGCGTAGGCGTTTTCCGTCAAAGAATCACGCGGCCGCCTCTGCTCCCGCAGCATATATGGCTTGACGCAATGACGCGTCACCTTCCGCGTTGAACGCGTGCCTGACGCCCACCGGTGTGGCCACGTGCAACCGAGCGCTTTGATATTACTCTTTCCAAATTTTAACCCAATTTTATTTATACAGCTTCGGTGTAGGCCGAACTCGAGGCGTTTGCAAAATGAAATGTAATTTTCTCAAACATGCTATGTAATGTCGGCGTTATGTTAGTTATTTTAGGCTTCAAAGTGCCACGTTCCCGACGGAACAACTCGAGAGAACTGTAAAGGAATTTCATACAAAATTGAAGGCCTAGGTCGGGAAGTAATTTTTTTTTAATTTTAATATGGCCATGACAGCTGGTTTTATGAACAGGCTGAATATCTAAATTATATTTTAAAAAAATTTGAGAAAATGTTATAACGTCAAATACTAGGAGTGCATAAACGTTTGGGAGACATCCGCGCTGTGTCGTGTGCGCCGCCGCCCGCCCGCCGGTTGCCCGCACCACCTGAGATCTAAGTTGCGCTATGCCTGATATGCCTCCTAATTACCGCTGCGCTCTTGGTACTTTATTTTAACACCCAATCACTTTTCTTCCCTAGGGTGGACATTTATCAATTTACTTTTTTGAGTGATGTATTTTTTATTTAATTGCATATGTTTGAGAAAAGCACTATACGTACCTCGCCGTGAAAAGGGGTTGCCAGCCTCGTAAGTATCCGGCCTCGCTTCGCTCGGCCGTCTATATCACTCGGCCGGCAACCCCCTACTTCCCGGCCGCTGTAGTAATGTACTATTTATATATTCCATGTTTTGATTTTGTTACATGTACGCCTTTAAGTATGTATATCGTTGTCTAGTACCATTGTCATCATCATCATCATCATCATCTCCTCCATACGGTTCTCTGTCGTTTGCCCGAAAGTCATTTGCCATAATTCTATCACTTGCCATAACATTCATTCGCCATAAAGGCATTTTTTCTGAAATCGTGAACTATTCAGAATTGTTATAAAACAAACCTAACCTAACCTATTGGGCTCTATACGATGGCATGTAAAAATTACCTGAAAGGTTTACAGTTTCAGAAAAAAATGCCTTTATGGCCAATTAACATTATGGCAAGTGACACAATTATGGCAAATGAAATTCGGGTAAACGAAGTGATCCGCCTCCATACCGTGTCTGGTAACGGCGAATCCTGCAATTGGTCAAGTCCCGGTGATGTGCTCTAATGTGGCTGGCAAAACCGAATTTTGCTTTAAAAGCGCGGTTACAAGGTAGGCAGAAGAGTTGGCCAGCCGAGTTATATGTTTAGTTATAGGAGGGAGGTAATAAAATAATAAAGCATCAACTGAACAAATGTGTACTTGTAAACCTATTTTTAAACAACTGAACATTTTACCCTTGCCTTGTCTGTATATTTGGAAGATTTGCAATTTTGCCAAGACATTTCCTGATTACTTTACAAGTCGTTCAGGTATGTATTCATGTAGTCATAGAGCACAATGTATGGATCTCCTACATCGGCCGCGCTGTAGGACGGATATTTATAAAAAAAATGCTTACAATATGTTCATTCTCATTTTTAATAGTTTGCCAGGGCAAATTAAAGCACTTGAAGGAAAACACTTTTCTCTAACCTTACGGAAGTGGCTTCTGAATTGCTGTTTCTTAGTGTTAAGGATTTTATTAACCATGAGCATAATGAGATGTAACTATAATTATTGATGGATGACTTGTACCTTTTTTTTTTTGTGTGACAATTAAGATTTGCATGCTGTTTTATAACTGCTGGAAAGGCGATAACAATATTAATTTTAAGATATGTATCTACCCTTTTTCTGCAAATAAAAGAATTATTATTATTATTATTGAGATGGTAGGGTCATGTTTTGCGTATGGACGACAAGCGTGCTTTTTTGAGTCAAATCGGAGAAATACTGGAAAAGGGCCGAATCTTAAGTACCCGAAACCGACGTGCGTGTATGACTCGATGTATGAATGTGGAAGAAGCGAAAGAAATTCGTCAAGATCGCAGCAAGTGGAAAGAAGTGGTCTCTGCCTACCCCTCTGGGAAACAGGCGTGATTTAATGTATGTATGTATGTATGTATGCCCGTGATTCCGTCCGGGTGGAACTCGTTTATATCAAAGCTCCATACAAATTTTCACCCTCTATTTCATCCCTTTAGGGGATGAATTTCGGGAAAAAAACTATCCTATGTCCTTTCCCAGGATTCAAATTATATTTGCACCAAATTTAACCTAAATCGCTTCACCGGTTTTAGCATGAAGAGGTAACAGATAGACAGACACACTTTTGCATTTATAATATTAGTATGGATAAATAAATATATCAGGGGACATGTCACACCTAATGACCTAGTCCCAAACTAAGCTCTAGGCTTGTACTATGGGTACTAGACAACGATATAAATACTTACATAGGGAAATATATACTTGAATATATAGAAAACTTCCATGACAAAGGAACAAATATTCGCGCTTATCACATAAATATCAATAGAAAGGTTTCATATACAATAAATTTCACATAAACCGAAGCCAAGGCGGGTCGCTAGTTTAATTTATAAACCAAGACCAAACTGTTAAGCAAGCTCTTAAGAAAGTAAACATCCTAGCTACGCTGCTCGAGCGGTCGCTGAGACGGAAGTTAGCCCCGCTGCGGCGAGCCGAGCGAACTCCACGGACTTGCTGTACTCCTGGTACAAACTATAAATTCATACGTCACGTTTTCGTTACGCAAACGTGGAAATCAAGGATCAAGGTGTCTGGAGGATCTATCTGCCATGCAACACATACATACATACATAAACTCACGCCTTTATTCCCAGAGTGGGGTAGGCAGAGCTACAGAATTTCCAACAACTATAAAAACTTTTTGATAATTCTGTAACCACATTTTGCACACTTAGGCGAAGTGTTTACCAGTGTATTAGTGACAGGTTGCAAGCCCATCGCCTAACAGTACTACACGCCTTTATTCCCTTAGTCGCCTCTTACGACTTCCACGGGAGGACATAGACATAGAGTGGAAATTTAACTACTTTTTAAATTTCGAGCTCTATATTACATGTGTTTAAAAGATCATTCTGGCCTGGGAGGACGTCAAATTATAAAATTACCTAACTGCGATAAACGAGAGTCCACGTAGATTTCGATTATCATTATTCCCTCGGAAACTGTTCAACTATGTGGAATAAAAACTACCTATATCCTATTCCTAGGTTAATGTGTTGTCAAAAAACAAAGTGAAACAAGTACATTACTTGTAAATAAAATTATAAAGGGCGCCACCGCCACTAGACCGACACCGCCATTCTGGTTACCTATCACAACTTCGAAAAATGTTTGACCGAATTTTGGTTCGACAAATACTTTTCGTCAATTATGGTTTGGGTTTTTTTACGTTTGGCCGAATGATCATTTCGAATAGTTTTATTTATTCATTACTTGTTTTGGTTTTTTAACGATTTGACAAATTATCTATACCTCATTACTGGTTTCGGCGTATCAACAGTTGTCCAATGTAATGCTTTGTCTATTTGTCTTTTTCCTATTTCTGATTTTACCTTAGTATCCTTTGCCCAATATTACGGCTCGGTTTATTCATAGTTTACCTATTTTTGCATTGTCTGGATAAATTACAAGCAAGTTTTTCGGGGCAGAACCTAACCTAGAACCTAACCTAACCTAACCTATCTGAGTCGGTTCTGCCCTGACTCGTCTTGCTCGTTGCATTTTGTAGATAGTTGAAACTAATTACAAGCAAGATTTTTTGGCCGAAATGAATATTTGACGTAACGTAGCGAAATCTATATGTAACATTGATGAAGTGAAAAATGGGTTAAGAAACAAAATAGAAAACGATCCACAGGCTAGTTGTAGCACTGGTGTAATGAAAAATGGGCTTTGAAATAAAATACGTAACAATACATAGGGCACGTGACTACAAGGAGAAAAGTTGCTTGGACTAACGAACCATTTACTTAAAGTCAAATGGTGAAATAAAAAACGACGAATCGTGCCATCGGAGAAACGATAAAAAACGAAACGTTTTCGGTCAAATGAAATTCGGTCAAAAAAATTTCGCGTTTGTGATAGGTTACCCGCCATTCTAGTACTGAAACTACAAGCGCCCTCTCGAGCGCGATAGATGGCGCTAACTGTAGATTAGATCGCGCCATCGTTGTGTTCCCCGAGTTTCATAGGGACTCCATAGTAAGTACATCGGACGCATCAACAACGACGGGGCTTTTTTAAGCGTGTCGCTTAAGCTTCAAGAAGCCCGGTTGTTGACTCACTATATACTTAAACTAGGTACACTTCAAATTTTTGAAGGGCCCGCCTGTATACACGGAGAGGGCTCGATAAATCTATGACAATATTGTGGATTGGTAATGAATAGGGTTCGGATATTTCCAACTTTTTTCATCATCGACCGCTGAAAAGAGGTATCATCGGAAAAAATTAGGTTTTATTTCATAAATAAATAAACTATTAGTTTGTCAATAACATCGATAAACTGGGCTGTTCTCTGCCTATCGAGCCTCAATTATTGACCCCCCCTAACAAAGAGGGAGGGGTGATTTCTGTATATCTGGCTGTGGCATCACAGCTCATAAACGGTGGACAGATTGAAACGTTAAAAAAAACCGGTCAAGTGCTAGTCGTACTTACGCACTGAGGGTTCAGTATTTAAGATAATATTATGCTTGGTAAAAATTAAAATTAAAATTAAAATTACGAGGACCGTCTTCTCGAAATAAGTCCACAATATGCTTTTTCGGTTCTTAAATTCTGTCTTTTTGTTCCTAAATTTATGTACCTGCTTCGCTGCTGCCCTTTTTGGAAATTTCAAAATCTCTTAACGCAAATCGATGATATTATTAAATTAAATTTGGATTCTATTTTGAACATTCAGCTAAGCGAGCAATCCTGGACTCAGGCATCCCTCCCCATCCGCTTTGGTGGACTAGGGATCCGCAAAATTTCTTGTGTTTCTTTTCCAGCTTTTTTGTCTTCCGTTCATAGCTCGGCCAGTTTAGTAGGTAAAATCCTTTGCGCTTTGCCCTCAAACTACACGACTGCCGACTTGGAGGAAGCCAAAAATGCCTGGAGACTTGCCTACCCAAGCAGTAATTTTCCAGACAATTTAAATTCTCAGAGGTGTTGGGATGACATAACCTCTAATATAACTTATAACACCCTTATAAGGAGCAGTTCAGGGTCTGAGCGTGCCAGGCTCTTGGCGGTGGGAACCAAAGAAGCTGGCTACTGGCTACATGCACACCCATCGCCAAATACTGGTACTTTTTTAGAGCCTGAAACACTCCGAATTTCAACTTGTTTGCGTCTTGGTGTCCGGGTCTGCTCTCCACACATATGCCCCTGTGGCAATGAAGTCGATTGTCTGGGTCACCACGGACTTTCATGCCAAAAAAGTGCGGGCCGCTTCTCTAGACACGCCGCGCTCAATGACATTATCCGCCGGTCTCTTGCCTCCGTCAACGTTCCCGCTTTACTAGAGCCAACCGGTATCGCTAGGGACGACGGCAAGAGACCTGACGGTATGTCTTTAATTCCGTGGAGTATGGGGCGAGTGCTGGTGTGGGATGCTACTTGTGTAGACACCCTAGCCTCGTCACACCTCCGCGGAACGGTAATTAAACCAGGCGCGGCGGCTGAGGCGGCCGAAAGCATGAAGAAAAATAAGTACAAGGGTCTCGGTGCCGAATATCACTTCGTTCCTTTTGGCGTCGAGACCCTTGGTCCGTGGGGACCCGGTGCTATTAGCCTTTTTAAGGAGTTATCAAAAAGGCTAATAGAAACCAACGGAGACCATAGAGCTGGCAGCTTCCTCGGCCAACGCTTAAGCATTGCTGTACAACGAGGAAATGCTGCCAGCATCTGTGGTACTTTGCCACGGGGGCCCTTTCTTAGTTTTTAGTTTTTATTTAGTTTTAATTTTATAGTATTTAGTTTAGTGATAAGTAGGTTTTATTTTAGTTTTAATTTATTGTAAATTTATTTGTCCTGTAATTGTTTATGTGCAATAAAGGTCACTAGATAGTAACAAATACTTGGTAAAGTAAACACTCATTTTGTTATGAACTTTACTTTGTATGCATTCTATACGAGTATTATAATATGCCGAGAAGAAAAAGAAGGTCCATTATGACCATTGCTAAAAAATGTATATTATGTATGTAGACGCCAGCATTTTTTAATTATTTTTGGTCACGTTACTTCGGAAATACTTAAGTCGGGGTAACGATTTATTGTACGTTTTTACCTATAAATAAAAAAAAAATGTTTTTTACATACATACATAAACTCACGCTTTTATTCCCAGAGTGGGGTAGGCAGAGCTACAGAATTTCCAACAACTATAAAAACTTTTTGATAATTCTGTAACCACATTTTGCACACATTGTTTTTAAATGTAAAAATCTACCCCTTTTATATTACACCCCATTTGCTAATCAAACTACTTTGATTTTATAGGCTTGTACCAAATTTAATCTCGTGATCGTCCTATACACCGATAATATTGATTTCGTTAACGGTAACATAAAACCATCTATAACGTAACCAAAGCGTGAAATAATTCAGTTCTATAACGAGCGTTACCATGGTATCATAATAATATATCATGGACCCACAAGAGATACAACTCCTCACTCCCCAAAGCATCTGGAAATTCCTGGACGCAACGGGCCTTTGAGGTGAACTCTAAACAAAGCGCTGTCACAAAAGATCAGCAATGGTCGAAGTGCCACACAAAGCCCATCTCAACCTACTCCCCCCCCAATAATAAATAATACCATAGTAACAACGGTTATTTTATTACTATTGACCTAGTAAGTAACCCTGCCTACAGAGCTTCAATGTATTTAAGTATGTATTTCTCTAAATAAGTAACTTTATCGTTACCTAGTTCTAATAACAAAGACCTAAAGCTTTATTTAAGACTAGTCTACTATTTCAAGATCATCACAATGACAGGTGACAGGTGACAATTCAGTGTACACTGCACAGCTTACACGAAACCCTGTGATGTAGCATGTTGACTGTGCAATGTATACTGAAATGTCACCTGTCACCTGTCATTGACAATAGGGAGCTGGTCATACATAAACAAAGCTATATGCTTTTGTTACTAGAACTAAGAAACGATAACGTTACTCGTTTAGAGAAAAACCTACTCAAATACATAAAAAACATCCAAGATCTCTCGCGCAAGACTCGCGCTCACCACACAAATATCTGCCCTTACCGGGATTCGAACCTAGGGCTAGTTTCGTAGGCAGGGCCACTACCAACTAGGCTACCGCGTCGTCAACGCTTTTAACATAAATCAATACCTTCTCAGCCACGATAAAAAAAAGAACAACCAGTGAAAAATGCATTCACTGAAAAACCGAATGGGTTGATTTTACTAAATTTTAGGACCTACCTATGAGTTTGGTTGAGTTAACACCTGACCTTAGTAAAAACAACACATTGAAAAGGTTGCTTCAACCTTTTTAGTGAAAAACTCAACCAAACTCACGTGTAGGTCCTATTTTAACCATAAAACTTAATAAAATCAACCCATTTGTTTTTTCAGTGTTACTGGCTGCTTGCTCTTTGTGAGAGTTAAATTTAATAATAGTGCCTTTATTTCTCTGAAAGGCTGGCAACCCCCTTGGAGTGGCTACTGTGGGTGGGGTAAAAAACTGCCAAGCACCAGAGTCCTGTCCTTTGCCACCAATATAAACTAAAAAACCACCGCACCGAAGGTTCTGTATGCTTGGTAACCGTTAAAGCCATTACTTATTTGGGTACTTAATTTTCACTACATCGCCCATTGAATATAAAACGGACACATTCCAAAATAATTAGCTCTTCCATTAAAAATCGTATTCCAACCGCTTCTAATTTTAAAATGCGACACTGACTCATTTCGGATTGTGTCCGTTTTGTATTCAATGAACGACATAGTGTCCTTATGTATGCCTAGATCTTTAAAACTACGCAACGGATAATGAAGCGGTTTTTTTTTATTGATAGATTGAGTCAAGAGGAAAGTTTTTATGTATAATAAGTTATTTTTTTATGTACGGGTGTTACAGAAAACTCATATAAACCGAAGCGAAGCGAGGGTTGGTCGCTAGTTTATGAAATAAGCTCTGTTTTGACTAGCCAAAATTTTAATACTTACAGATTTTCTAAGCTTTTTTGTTATTTCTCTTAAACTGTACTTAAATAATTAACACTTCATTTTATTTTTCTCATAAAATAAGTTATTGTCTAGGACATTGTAAGCTCTTTATTTGATGGCACTCGTGTCATTACTGGCGGGAAATACTCCCGAAGGGAGTTCATGTATCTGGGAGTTACTTTATTTAAAAACTCGTTTCCTAATAAAATTGCAAGTGGCGTTCTATTACGGTATGAGAAAGATACAGGTGTTTGAAGTTAGAACGGAAAGACAACAAAGGTCAGGGTAGTGATTCTGTAAACAACGCCGGTCGTGCGGACTGTCGAGTGATATTCAAGCGGCGAGATTAAGTAGTCCCGTCAGTGCGAACAAAACACATTGTAGCGCGTGCATTTTCAATTAAGCAGCCTTATACGTTCCACCCATCGTGCTGCTAAATTGAAAATGCACGCGCTACAATGTGTTTTGTTCGCACTGACGGGACTACTTAATCTCGCCGCTTGGATATCACTCGACAGTCCGCACGACCGGCGTTGTTTACAGAATCACTACCCTGATCATACAGTTCCATTTCAGCCTTGCTTGACATCACAGCTTTGCCTACCTAGGGAACCCTGGAATAGAATAAAAATGGCAGCCTTTGTTATATTATATGAGGGATAAAAACCCCAGCGAGATATTAATATCAAACAAATTTAAAAATTAACTTGCCTTTTGGAACGTAATTATTAGACACCTCGTTCGTTAAAAAGATAAATTTTTGCTCCCCTGGTACTCCCGCTTGCAAATAAAATTAAAACCGACATTTTTTAAATGTTTTAGTTAATTTCTGAACGTGAGCTCATAATTACGTCCCCCGCCATGTCCCCTTTGTTCGCGGACGAGCTTAGATTCGTTTTTTATACGAAAGGGTAATTAAGAGTTAAGTAGAGAAGGCTGTCAGAGAATTAACTTTGAAATCCATACATATTGTAGGTATACGTTGTGTATCGAAGTGACGGTTTTTTTTCTATTTCATTAAGTACAAAGGCAGCAAGCTTATCGGTCTATAAAGTTTAAAAATGTCAAATTCATAACTAGAAAAAATATTTCTAAAATTTTAGTTGAAGTAAAGCTAAAAGAGCCGCAATTTATTGATCTTTAGGGTGACGACTATAAAAAAATAACTACATCTCTTTCAAAAACTTTACTTAGCCTATTCAACTATTTGCTATTAAAGGTATGTACTAGAAAATGTAAATACTTAGTTAAAAAACTAGTTACGTGTAAGTCGGACTCGCGCACTGAGGGTTTTTTTTATGGCGTAGAGAAGACAAACGAGCACACAGGCCACCTGATGGTAAGTGGAAACTGTGACCCATAGACATTCGCATTCACAAGACTGCAAATGCGTTGCCAACCCTGAGGACTAAGATGGAATGCCTCTACGCTAGTCATTTCACCGGCTGTCTTATCCCCGAACCGGAACACAACAATGCGAACACTGCTGGCGGTAGGTTAATGGATAAGATGGTGGTAGCGATCCGGACGGACCCTGCACAAGGTCGTACCACCCGCAAAAACCTACATCCCTTCTGGCTCTCCGGGTCAATGCAGGCGCATTACCACTTACGCCATCAAAAACTTACTTAACAGCCACGAAATTAGTGATCACTTGCTTTACTCGCTTTGTGTGTTACAAAATACCCCGTAAAAAATATAATAAATTATCAAAGCCAAAAATATTGTCAACCCTAGTAAGCTGTCATGTCAGGAAACCGAGGTTAGCATAGATTATTTTAACAGAGAGGCCTAACTACCAATTTAATAATTGTCAACTTGAATGGTTTAAAAGCCATATCCCGACGATCGAGATTGTGCATTGAACAAGGCGGAGTTCACTTTGAGCCGTTCCTATAAATTTGACGTTCATTACGAAAAATTAAGTGTTAGTTTAAATTTCTTCGTTAGGTTAGCTCTTTTAAAATCTTCCAAAACTCGACTTGTAATATCTATTAATCGAATTCTGTACATTTTGTTTGAATGTCTCTTGATCGTTTCACGAATTAGGTAAAAATGTACATAAACGTTCTGCGTAGTTGACTGGTTAATTTTACTGAAATAGGGTTTGCACATCAATGAAAACAATAATGGATTTATTTTTTTGCCGGTAAGTCATACGGTCATAGTACGGTTCTCGAATATTGTAAATGGACTTATTATAAGGTACCATTTAACCCCCTTTCGGCTTTACGGGTATTTTTGTAACACCTTGTATACAGATCTAGCAGCTTTAAAGCTGCGCTAGTTCAAAAGTTTAATCAAAACCAATTACACTTCGCAGGCGTTTGAAAATTGCGTGACGTCATAGTCGCCCGTGCGCTAACCGCGTACGAAATTGAATGTTCAATAACTTGCAAACTATTCAACATAACACAATTTAAAATTCGAAAACCGATTCGAAATTTAAAATCCATTTCTCTCCGTCTGGCTATAGTTCAGTTGTTTTTGTTTCAGTTTGTTAGGTAATTGGTTATCCCGCTCCTGTTAGAGGTAAGTAAATAAATTAGTTTTCTTTCTTTTAAATTTCCTAAAACACTAGTGGCCTTTTCTTAGTTCTGGGGGGTTATTATGACATAGTTATGCAATTCCGTTTACGCTGAGAGAAAAGGACAGAGCTATATAACTGCCATAGCTCTGTCCCTTACACTCACCGTAAAATGAACTTCATAGTTATGTCATAATAACCCCCCTGATGTCACTAATAGTTTGCAAACATTTTTAATTTATATTATCGTCTAAGCATATCGAAATAAAATAAACTGTGGGGTTAGACAAGTTGCCATCGTTCACGAACGCTAGCGTTAGGCGATCACTTTGGTGATCACCTGTCACTTGGCGTTGTCAAAATTCTGGAACATCGAGACGCCTACATAGACGACTTTAGCATAATTACTTTGAAAAACCGCTGTCTTTGCATGGCGTTAACTTTTTCCACACTAAGATTTCGAACCACCTGCCATAGTAATAATTTTACGACTTAGAATTTGCTATTCGGGGACATATCGCTTGTCCTTATTGGTCATTAGGCCAATTAGCCCACACTCCTTTATATTTAAATCCATGTAATTTTCATTAAAATCTGTGACGCTAGTTGCTTATTCCTAACGTAACCAATTTTCGAAAATAGAATTGACGGAGGCGCCCGACGCGACCGTCTAACAGCTTACGCCAATTTTGGACATTTTGGATACCGATAAAGAACGCTTTCGTTTAGGTTCACTTCGTCCACACTCCCACTTTGTCAACTTCCTAGTTCGTCAGCAATCCCATTTCGTCAACAATAAATTCCCAATTCGTCCACTTCTCACCTCGTCAACATTCCCATTTCGTCCACTTCCTATCACGTCCACACTCCCATCCCGTCCACACTCCCATCCCGTCCACACTCCCACCTCGTCCGCATTCTCACCCCGTCCGTATTTTCACCCCGTCGGCTTTCCCATTTCGTCCACACGAAGTGGGAACACGGATGAAATGGGAATGTTGTAGAAGTGGGATAACTGACAAACTAGGAAGTTGACAAAGTGGGAGTGTGGACGAAGTGAACCTAAACGAACGCTTTATGTATCCTGTCTAGCCAGCCTTAGTGTTTAGAAAGGAGACTATTCGAGACCTATTAGCCTGCGTTTCCACCAGAGCTGTGCGAGGTAGCTAAGCGGCGTTGCGAGGAAAAATCCACCAATAGGGTAGCGAGGCTTGTCAAACAAAATAATCCTATTGGTGGATTTGTCCTCGCAACACCGCTTCGCTGCCTCGCACAGCTCTGGTGGAAACGCAGCCATATCATATCGATACCTCTGGGTTCAATTGGCGTAAAGACCAAAATGGCCAAAATGGTTATATACATAGTTTTTCTCGGAATTTTAAGCTCTATCGAACTGTATATACGATATGTCTAAATTCGCAAGTTGAAAGTTTATACGACCCAAAATTGTTTACCTAAAAAAGGAGAAAATTTAAAAAAAAAAGAGTTATTTGACAAATATTTTTTTTTTAGAAATTTAATTTGTCGTAACTACAATCATTGTCTCAACTGTAAGACGTTAAAGCAAATTATTCAATAAATGGTTTATACGTCATCGTCATGGTGTACGTAAATTATTTTTCATTGGCCGTAAGTCCACTTCTATAATATTTGGATTGACGTAAAAGCCAACATTATATTTCAATGTCTCTTGCGTCAATAAAATACTACAGCATTTGCTAAACACCCTGAGTAAAACATAATAATGAAACCGATTTTAACATTAATCAGTATTTACGTCAATATTTAAAGAATAAATTGTACAACATTGTATTTACGCTAATAAAATAAGGTTGAATTGATTACCTACCTACCCACATAAAGATTATTCTAATATAAAGTTCGTCAACGACTCGAGTTTCAAGTCTTTAAGTGGTGACAAACAGATAGTTGTCCTTTTTTTTCGTTAAGCTCGAATACGCATTAGAGCAAGATAGAATATAGGCAGGGAGACAACCGTCTTAATCAGGTCATCTCAGATTTACGTACCGTTTAAGAAGTAGTTTTATTTTAACTTAAGAGGATTGAAGCTCCACTAAAATCTCGTTGCTGTTAAAAAAGTCATACAATGGGGTTTGTATTCGGTAAAAGTGTTGTCATTTGTAAAAGTCATACATTTTCAAGGTGAGCGGCCATTATTAAAAGTGGTAAATTATGATAGAATAATTCAAAATAAACATGTTTTGTGATGTAATGTAATACTCTTAAGGGCATCGGAGCCGAGATATTTAATATTCTTACCTAGGCGTACTTTTAATACCATAAATTCAACACTTCAATCTTAAATATCTCGGCTCCGATTTTATTAAACGCCATAAATTATATATATCTATGTGTATTTCGAGGTCCTCTAAATAACTATGTAAAAATCAAACGTGGCCGCTGAAAAAAAAGTTGACAATATTCTTCAAACAAATTTACCCAATGCCCTTTACCTCCGCACGATAACAGTTTCTCACCGCCTAATTCAAATCCGATTTCCATTATGTTTAGGGTTCCGTAGTCAAACTAGGAACCCTTATAGTTTCGCCATGTCCGTCCGTCCGTCCGTCGTCCGCAGCCTAGCTCAGAGACCA
This sequence comes from Acleris laterana, assembly GCA_963966035.1. Taxonomy (NCBI): domain Eukaryota; kingdom Metazoa; phylum Arthropoda; class Insecta; order Lepidoptera; family Tortricidae; genus Acleris; species Acleris laterana. The sequence goes on along the minus strand of OZ014438.1, from coordinate 463,481 downwards.
CAAGTATTAGAAAGCTGTTATGTTATTTTATTTTATTTTATTTATTTATAAGGGGGACAATCTCACACCAATTGACCTAGTCCCAAACTAAGCTCTAGGCTTGTACTATGGGTACTAGACAACGATATAAATACTTACATAGAGAAATATATACTTAAATACACAGAAAACATCCATGACTCAGGAACAAATATTCGCGCTCATCACACAAATATCTGCCCTTACCGGGATTCGAACCCAGGACCACTAGCTTCGTAGGCAGGGTCACTACCCACTAGGCCAGCGCGTCGTCAAAATGGCATGAATATACGGTCACGAGCGTTAATTTGGAACCCATTCCAAGAAAAATACGCTACAAGTCGTCAATGCCATTAGAGATGTCAAGTCATATTCATATGTAACTTTTAGGAAACTCGATCATATTGTTTTAGAATGTTAGATTGGCTTTGGGTCTAAGGTGGATACCAAAAATAAAGTCAAGCCAACAATGTCATATAATAAAATCATCAATCAATCAATCAAATCATTTTTTTTTCTCGTCTACCACCCCATATCGTGGGGTGTTGTTTGATAGGTCTTTCAAAAATATTGCGGGTTTTCACAAACAGTTTTTGGAGGGCTAATTTATGTTAGAGTCAAGGTAACTACGTTCGTACAAAACCTTATTGCACTTAAAACATTAATCTGATATCACCGTTGTGTTCCACATTCAACATAATATAAAGAGCCACCAAGCCGCGATCGGTAACCTTACCATGAGTTACAATCATGACTGCACCGAGCAAACGTCGAGCGTCCAGTGGCGCCCTCATTACTATTATAGTGTTTTCTAATTAACTCAAGATTTTTTTTTTTTTTTTTTTTATGTCATAGAGATGACAAACGAGCACACAGGCCACCTGATGGTAAGTGGAAACTGTGACCCATAGACATTTGCATTCACAAGACTACAGAGCAATCCTAAGACTGCAAATGCGTTGCCAACTCTAAGGACTAAGATAATTTCCTTGCAATCAGACGATAGGTTCTAAGCCCAAGTAAAAACACAATTTATGGGATGCGTAGCAAACTTTAATAACAATTACCCTTTGAGTACTCAGCTTAACGGGAAAAGGTGGCCACTTTCTTCCGTCAAGTTGATAATTCGAAGGTGAATTGTTATTAAACTATGTGATATACTCTATAAGTTGTGTTTTCATTTGTAGAACAAAAACCTACCGACCAATTTCAAGATAATACTTTAGTTTATTAGAAAACACAATAAAAGTAATCAGGGCGCCACTGTACATCCAGCGTACGCTCGGCGCAGTCTTAACTAACCAGACCTCGCAGTATTCTTATGGAGTGCGAGGGACAGAGCGTTCGACTCGCTAGCGAGTACGGTAATTATAACTCATGGTAAAGGTAGGCGAGCGACACGAGCGTGCCGTGGACGGACCACTTTTAATAAGCAAGGGAGTCTTAGTTACTGTAATAAGGCAGCAACTGCAACCAATAGCCGAAGCATTTTAGACTCTGCTATGAATCGTATTGGATTTAAAATGCTTCTCCTATTACGACGCGGTTGTCTTGTTTGGTAACAGGGTATGCCCGGCAACTTATTACCTGTATCAGGTAACGATATTAATTTATTTCAACAGCAACGTATTAATCTGAAAATTGATTGTTTCCGATGTTCAGGTAAAAACAGATAAAGAGTCATTCCATGTGATTTCAACAAATCGAGTGTGCCGTATGATTCTTGATTTGAATTAAAAAAAATGAGAATACAGAAGTGCTGAACCATTAGTAATTTTATTATTATTTTTTTTTATAACCGAGTTTTACCCATTCGAAGTTAATATAGTGGAGGTCAAGTTCCTGCTTGTATATATCGCTCATTGAATACAAAACGGACACATTCCAAAATAATTTGGTCTTGCATTAAAAATCTTATACGAATAGATTCTAATTTTAAAATGCAACACTGGCTCATTTTGGAATGTGTCCGTTTTGTATTCAATGAACGATATAACGCTCTAATTTTTTTTTAAATAACGGTATAATTTATGCTGTGTTTGATTAGGTAAGAAATGTGGATGTAATACGTATGAAAAAAGTTATCTAAATTAACTACAAACAAAATGGTGTCAAGGATAAAAAAAAACAGAAATATAAAGTACTAATTTTGTTCATACTGTAAAATAAATATTATCGTTTTAGAATAATAACTTCTAACAGAAATATAGCTTCACCGTCGCAAAAATAAGCATTTTCCGAAATTCTCAATTTTCACTCTTATTTTTCTGTTAGAAGTTTTTATTCTAAAACAATAATATTTATTTTACAGATTGAACAAAACTAGTACTTTATATTTCTGAAAAAAATTATCTCTATTATGCAACAGGTTATGCACAAAAAAAAGTTAAAATTGCAGAAAATTACCAATTTCCTGAACATTTCAAATGGACACCATTTTTTTTGTTGTTAATTTAAATAACTTTTTTCATACAGTATGACATCCACATTTCTAACCTTATCAAATACAGCAATAATAATTATTTCGGGATCCCTTTGACTGCCATACTTATCGTTGGTCATAATGTATTGTTAGTCATACTTTTTTTGTCATAACTTCTTTCAGGCTGAAGTTACAGTTTTTAATAAACGATTATCGTGTAGATTAGTTAGGTTAGGTTAGGTTAGTTTTATAAAAATCCTGAAAAAATAACCGTGTTCTGAGAAAAATGCATTATGACTTGCAAAAATTATGACTTAACACACATTATAACTGAAAATAATTATGGCAGTCAATAGAGACCCAATTATTTCGTGATCATTTCTAAAAAAAAAGTTAGAGCGTATTATATACAAGCAGGAATTTGACCTTACTATTTACTTCGAATGGGTAAAACACGGAAATAAAAAATAATAATAGTAAAATGGTGGTGGTTCAGCATTTCTGTCGTTATAGGGTATATCTTATTTCTTTTTTTCCAATCAAAAGTCATTAAGCACACTTTTTGATTCAAATTTGTTGAAATCATATGGAATGACCCTACAGTACAGTCAAGTGGTGGCCATGTAATTAGGAACGCCTTGCGTTTTTCCCATACAATTTAATTGCCTACAGATATGACTTTTGAAACAAAAAGTTTTTGAACACTTTTATTACTAATAACAATTTACTTAAGCTCATCAAAATTGAGGGTTTACCTGATGTACAATGAATTACTTACTGCTAAAAACGGACCTTATACTTTATAGGGTTTTTTTTTTGTACTGACGCGTCTTTCAAATTCCTATTAATAAAAGACGGGTTTTAAACAGAGATATATTGTAAATACATTAAAAACTTGGTTTGTTAGTTAACGATAAGGGAAACTAAAAATAAAAAATATTTACAACTTTTTGTTTGGTTGTCAATAAAAAGTCATATTTGTAGACCTAGACCTAGGCCTAGACCATTATGGACTATGTCAAAGTGGCACTGTTAATAAAATCATAAGAAGTCTCTTACGCTTTGATTTATTACTTCACTATGACATAGTCCAAAATGGTCTAGGAATCAATTTCGTTTAACCTATTATTTTACTGAAACATTCAGCGAAAGGCATTTCTCGACACATGAGTTTTTTTTTGTAGCCACAAGTCTAAACTTTCTTTTTTGACGTGATTGACTTATTAATCGATGAACGCCAGCTGCACAAAACAAAAAACGACACGTTCCGCCTATGCTAGTAATTTCACCGTTTGACTTATCCTTTCACCGAAACACAACAATGCGAACACTGCTGCTAAATAGACTACCAAAAAGTTAAAAGAGATCTGAAACCCGTAGACATTTTGATTCTCAAGACTACATTCATAAGGCCCGTATTAATAAACTAATCTCAACTCTAATGCTCGTCCCGAGATGCGTCAAAAATTACAGTCTTCTATGGTCTGACGTTTACTTTGACGTATCTTGTGACGGGCCTCTCAGCCAAGATGAGTTTATTAATACGGGCCTAAGACTGCGATCCAAAGACGGCCAATTCGTTAAACCTGAGGACTGCGCCTATGCTAGCTATTTCGCCGGTGTGTTATTCCCACCCGGAACACAACAAAGCGATGGCTGCTGCGTGGCAGTTGAATGATAATTAGTAGTTATCCGTGGGAGCACACTTCTATAGTGTGAACTCAAAGACAATCGCCGGTTGGTGTGCCATTACGTTACTAAATTAAACTCGTCTGAAAGGCCTTTGCGGGTTGGCTTCGGCTTCATGAACACCTTCCAAAGGTCTGGAGGTAAAGGCATACCAACTGGTATTAGGCAATCACAAACGGTAGATTCCCTGAAGGGCAATTTAAAAAAGTTCAGCCGGCCATGTATGATTACGTCTATATCGCATGTCAAACGGATAAAGCAGCGACCACACCAATGCTTAAAAAACGGTGACGGTACGAAATCGCAGTGACGCGTCGTATTAGCACCGTTTTTGACGCATGCTCTCCACACCGGTGCTCAAAATTCGCAGAAGGTGCGTAAACAAAAGAATGTGTCATATTAATAACATGGCGTCAATTTTGACATACCGTGATATTCGCAACGTTAAGCAGCGGTGTGGGAAGCGTGCGTCAAAAACGGTGTTAATACGACGCGTCACTGCGATTCCGTACCGTCACCGTTTTTTAAGCATTGGTGTGGTCGCTGCTTTAAGCATCCGTCAGTCTCGTACTTATAGAGCTGTCAGAAAGTGACAGATGCCTTATCCAAGCTTTATCCTCTTGACAAGATGCACAACGCTAACTAGCGATTCTATTCGTTTAGTTTTTAAACCAATCGCTTCACTGGTAGATGACGTGATACGAAAAATATCAACTATCCTCTAGGTAGGTACATAAAATATAGTTTATGTATGTATAATATATATTTCTTTATCTATTTATGTAGGTATTTGAATGTATTTTTTTAGTTTATTTATATAGGCTTTATTGGTTACTTAATGTGTTATGTTCTTCTAAATAAATGTACACTGGCTTATTCCATGCACAACCTTTAATTCTTCTCAATCTCTCAAGGGTTACCTGGAAGAGATTCCTTAAAAGGATAAGTTCGAGCTACATAATATTTTTATATTAATTGTGTTGTTCTGTTTTTTTTTGTACAATGAAGTGAAGAAGACAATTTCAGACCAAATGACCTAGACCCAAACTGTATGATACGTAATTATATGAAAACGATAAACACACTTATATTGAGAAAGAAATATATAAACAAACATATTCAAGACTTAGGAATTGCGCGGGCATACGATCATCAAAAAAAAACCTATACCGGGAATCAAATCTCTCACTCGCTCGGTCACTCGTCGAATACAATTAAGACTCGATAGATACATAAATACATACATACATACATAAACTCACGCCATCCTTCCCTGAGTGGGGTAGGCAGAGCTACAGAATTACAACTCTAAAAACTTGATGATAATTCTGTAACCACATTTTGCACAAATAGGCTAAGATGTTTACCAGCGTATTAGTGACAGGTTGCAAACCCATCCATTAACAATACAAGCCTTTATTCCCTTAGTCGCCTCTTACAACATCCACGGAATAACATGCGAAAGACATGCTATTTTCACGAAACTTTGATGTCAAAGCTTATAACCATAATGTCAAGGCAGCGGAACTTACTGTTCACGTCCCCATACTAAAATGTGCCTGAAAATAATTAATAGGCTTCCTAGGGACATAAAAGAATTACCTTTAAAAACGTTTAAAAGGAAACTATATGCTTGTTTGTGTGAACTATGTGTCTCTGTGAGTGGTTTCTTAAATTTTAAAACTGTTAGCAGATAATAGGCTAAGTTTAGGATAAAGAATACTCTTTACTTTAGTTGGCATGAAATACGAAAGATCATTATGTACAGTCGAAGACATAAATTGATGAACAGATCTAAATTTTCAAAACACCTGCACAATGTAAAGTTCCATATGTCGCAGAACAAATTGTTGATCAAATATATGTGAACATTGCAGAATGTCAAATGTTAGTAAACAATATTTTATCAAAAGTTGCTGGACTTTATAAATCTACATAATTAGATTATCATTGATGGCTACGAAAGTCCATTAACACATACTTTACTGGCAAAAAGAAATCATTTAGTACGATTGTGCACTTAGGGATCGATATTAAATATAAATATCAAAGTGTTGAAATAACGTCCAGCTAATTTTGGACTTCTTCGTGGAATTTTAGCGTTTTTTTTTTTTTTGAATGTCATAGAGAAGACAAACGAGCACACAGGCCACCTGATGGTAAGTGGAAACTGTGACCCATAGACATTCGCATTCACAGGACTGCGATGCAATCCTAAGACTGCAAATGCGTTGCCAACCCTGAGGACTAAGATGGAATGCCTCTATGCTAGTCATTTCACCGGCTGTCTTATCCCCAAACCGGAACACAACAATGCGAACTCTGCTGTTACAGCACTGCACTGCTGCACTGCTGTGTGCGTGTTGCTGCGTACAGTGACTTTTGGATTATTTCATCGAGTTTAAGTGTCCAGCGACTTTTGGCGTTAATTAAGTTATGGTAGCGTTTAGGGACTTTTGAACGTTCATGACGAGCAAGGAGTTTTGAACATACCTTTGTATATTAACACATGGAGAGTTCTCGTGTACAGTTCATTTCGTAGCTTTATTTTGTTTAGTGACTTATGTCTTTGACTGTACAACTCTAGATATAATTTTGCAAAAAATAATATTAAAAATAGCTGTCTCAACCCACGTTCAGCAAATAAACTATTTCATTTAATATCGTTTTTTCATGGAGAATTATAAAAAGCAATATTTCTAATTAAAAAATAGTGCAGCAAAACTTCAAAAGTTTCTATTAGAAATAGAAACAATATTGTCGAACAGATGCAATAAGCGAAGGGCTTAATAGATTGCTGGCAGAGAAATGAGAAATTAAATTACTGTGAAATCACTGATTGGAAAGCATTTCTAAGATTTTTCATCAGTTCATTTGATTATTTGTTTTTATTAAATCTTGCAATTCCGGTTAAATCTAGACACGCGGTAGCGTGTCAAGCCAAGTTCAAGCTAACAGAACTGGCGAGCAGCACCGTGTGTAATATTACACGAACCATTTGGAGCCACTTTTGACTCCTTAATAACTCAAAATCTATTTAACATAGAAACATGAAATTTGGTATATGTATTAGAACCCCTTTGAATAACTAGAATCCGAAATTTCATATATATAGGTAAAACGGTTATTGAAATATTAACGTGTAAAAATCGGCATTTTTATCACCTAACTATTGACTGACCTATAGATCACCTAACTATTGACTGACCTATAGATCAAAACTTTAACCCAGTTCCAGATGACCTAGAAACTTCAAATTTGGCATCCAGATAGGTAGTTGAGTGAACACAAAGGAAAAAGTCAGAAACTAGTAAATTTTCATCATTTTATTATAATTTTTCAATTAATTGGTGTTTCTATGAAAACGGGTCACTTTCTATGGAAACTCTATACAAAGTGACCCGTTTTCATTCCTCTTGACTATTAGGAACACATACTTATAGTGCCTGTAAGTATTGTAAGAAGAATGTAAGAAGAAAATCAGTTATCAAAATTTATGACATCCGGACTTCATATGGATTTTAAGGTCTTCACGTGAATATATAATGAGTGGAATACCACCCTTAATTATTTTTTTAATATAGACACGCGGCAGCGTGTCCAGCCAAGTTCAAAGCCAAAAGGAACTAGCGACCCATTTGGAGCCACTTTTGACTCCTTAATCCATTTGGTATATTTATGTATATGTACTAATTATTTACACAAAGCAGATAACTTAGGATAAATTGATGCTCAAGATTTGACTTGGCTAGTTTTTACATACCTACAAGATATCTGTTATTTGGCTAATCAACTTATCATCTTTATGTTATACGTAAGTAACTGTTTATAATATTGTCTTACTCTTCGAAAAATAAGGCTTGCTAGTAAAAACTAGCCAAGTCAAGTCTTGAGCATCAATTTATCCTAAGTTATCTGCCTTGTAAATAATTAGTGTTCAAATTAAAGAAGTTATACTTTTATATAGCAAACATTGTTGTAGTAGAAAAAATAAGAAATTGTATGTTCTTAAGAAAACATTTTATTTTAGGATTTCCTACTGAACTTGGCACCCATTCACCACGCTTATTCTTAATATTGAACTTGGCTCCTTTATTCACATTTATGTTTTTGGTGGGATCAAGTTTTCATTATTGGGAAGCACGAACGGGCTGGTAGTAGAAATCGATATAATTCAATGTGACTTGAAAAAAATTGCATAATTTAATACGATGGTTCGGTTTATGCGATTCGTAAATACAAACATACCGTTACCATAAAAAAAAAAAAAATACTCCTAAAGTGATGAAAAGGGGTAAAACTCACAGACTGATCTATCGACGCATAGCCAATATACTGCTAATTAAATCTAAGGATTCGAAATTTTATAGAAATGTAGATAGTTATATACCTAACTAGCGACCCGCCCTCGCTTCGCTTCGGTTTATTTGAGTTTTCTAAAACACACGTACATAAAACAAAATTTATTATACATAAAAACCTTCCTCTTGAATCACTCTATCTACTAAAAAAAACCGCATTAAAATCCGTTGCGTAGTTTTAAAGATCTAAGCATACATAGGGACAGACAGCGGGAAGCGACTTTGTTTTATACTATGTAGTGATACAGTGTAGAGATCCATTAGGAAGGATGTTTGGAAATTTCATCCCTAAAGGGGTAAAATAGGGGATGTTTTTTTTTATAAAACTCCGTCTTCTCGAATTTTGTGTTTAGGTTGACGATAGAATTTTTTTTTTGTGTCTCAGCGTTTTTCATAATTTAAAAGATTGACCATTATCAAAAGGTCAAGGACAAACACTAAAAATACTCGGTGTACATTTAGAAGCAAACCGTTTTTCCCACGGGCAACTGTATGTAGCATGCTCGAGTATTCAGCCCACGAAATCTTCATGGTTTTAACGAATTATGGCAAAACCAAAATATTGTATTTATCTAGATGACTTTATCCAATTAAACTTCTTTTTTTTTGAGCTCTATATCACATGTGTTTAAAAGATCATTCTGGCCAGGGAGGACGTCAAAATATAAAATGAATTAAAACTATTAATATTCACTTGACTTTATCCTATTACTTGGTTAACGCGTCATCAAAAAACAAAGTGAAATAAGTACATTAGTTGCAAATAAATTTATAAAGGGCGCCACCGCCATTTTAGTACTGAAACTACAAGCGCCCTCTAGAGCGCGATAGATGGCGCTAGCTGTCGATTAGATCGCGCCATCGTTGTGTTCCCCGAGTTTCATAAGGACTCCATAGTAAGTACATCGGACGCATCAACAACGACGGGGCTTTTTTAAGCGTGTCGCTTAAGCTTCAAGAAGCCCGGTTGTTGACTCACTATATACTTACTAGGTACACTTCAAATTTTTGAAGGGCCCGCCTGTAAATAAATCTATGACAATATTGTGGATTGGTAATGAATAGGGTTCGGATATTTCCAACTTTTTTCATCATCGACCGCTGAAAAGAGGTATCATCGAAAATTTTAGGTTTTATTTAATAAAGACCTTAATAAACTATCGGTTTGTCGATAACATCTTACAGCTTGTCAAAAGCCGCCCCCAAATTTCCGGTTTATGAGTTATAATAATAATAATTTATTTCGAATGTCATGGATTCATATATTTGTTATAGCCGCTGATACACAGACAAACAGAACTTAAATTGTACCAGTAAAGTGCGTGGAATTTGTGTGGCAAGTTTTCTTAGTTCAAATTATTTTTTCACTTCTCATGCTCAAAAAGTTTGTCAAATTAGACTTATCAAGCGAGACTCAAGTGATACATGTACAACCGAGGGAAAATATAATATATATATTTTCACTAGGGAAAATATGAAATTGAAAATAGAATGATTTACATTTACAAAACATCTTAATTTGACCAATCAAAATACTTCACCAAATTAAATCCACCAATCACAATACACATCGACTGTCAGTCGGAACGTTAGGTTATTTTTGGTACGTACACTCGTTAACTAATTCAAATCTTTAAAAAAAAATGTATTTGATATCAACCAACCATAATAAAGCTATATTAAAATCGACCAATCAGGTAACAGAATTCATTTCTCAAAACATTAGGTGTTTTTTAGTACCTATTTTACAATTGCTAATATACGAGTATCATAAATCGTTTGAGCTACGCTTTAAAGCGCTAAATACTCACTCGGTCAGCGCCGTTTAGTCTATATTTTGTATCTGTGTCAAAGTAGTTTAAAAAAAAACACGCTGCCAAATTAAAACAATATTTTGCCGCGGAATACATTGTGGGTGGATAATCATTGTTATTTTTTTACTTTTGTATAATTCTTTTATTTTCTCACAATCGAAGTGAAAAGTAGAGTGTATAACTCGGGTCTAAAAGCCATATTAGGTACCCCTCGCACAATTTTCCCTCGCTTTGCTCGGGAAAATAACCATCTCGGGGTACTATGGCTTATTTTTGACCCTAGTTATCATTGATTTAGTATATACTAGATACACAATCAGCACGAAAAAATGGCAAGTCAAAACTACTGCCGAATTGACTTGGGCAGTAGTTTTGCTATTAGTCTTGTTCCGACCACAGACAGTGGCAGTTGTCAATCATGACAAAATGTGTGGTGAAAAACTGCAAAAATAATAACAAAAAAACAAATAAAAAGGATGGAATGTCTTATTTTACGTAGGTTCTATTTATTTATAAACGTTTCTAGCTAAAATTATAATGTTTTCATGATTTTTAGGAATTTATTTTGTGCACACAAATTATGACTTACCAAGGAACAAAATTATTATGGAGTAGCTATTACTTTTTTAAATTTTAATATTTTTTGTTTTTAAATTTAAGCTTTCCACGAAATCCTCTACGACGTGCAAAATGGGTCGCAATATTAGCACGAGATAGGGGTGATCAACTATTCAAGGCAAATAAGTCGTCTGTTGTGTGCTTGACCCATTTTCGTACAATTATATAATAAATTAAACTTATTTCAAGGAAATTAGGTTAGGTTGGGATCGCATCATAATACCTATATATAAAGTTCAAAATACATAATGGGTCATATTAAATAATGGTCATAATAAGTAAATTTTTTAATATTTTTAAAAGCCCATTGTATTAGAACCCATTAGGTTAGGTTAGGTTTGTTGTATAACAATCTTGAAAAGTTCAGGGTTTCAAAAAAAAACCATCATAATATTATGACCATTATGAATTATGACCCATTATGTATTTTGAACTTTATGTACATATTATGATACGTAACCGGTTAGGCTAGGTTGGTTATGATAGGATAAGATCTTGTCTTGTCTGGAGTAAAGTGTAATGTTTTAATGGTTCATTTATGTATGTATGTATAATTCTTTATTCCAACATAACTTTGAACACCTGAGCCAATTTATATGTGTGTGGTATCGTTAGAATCATTTCACCATTCCAGGTGACAAAGGGTACCTAAACGTTAAAATTTGAATAAAAACAATCGACGGGACGGGTTTTTAAACCTTGCTTTACATTAATTTATTCATTATTATTATTGTATATATATAGCTTAAGTTGTGTAATAAAATTACAGCATTTATAAAACATTGTCAAAAGTTTTTTTGTGTAATTTGTAATTTCGTTAAAACTAATACAATATAAATAGAGAAATTCGTCTCCATTCATTCGATGTCCACTTTTGTCATAAATAGTACGATAATGGCGATTTCACTAAAGAGTTTTAAATATTTTAAAACATTAGTTTGCAAATTTGACACTTGACTGCTAGTATATTGAGTTTTTTTTTGCATGAATGTTTAAGGTAAAAAATAGCGATGTTAGCATGTATCTGAATGCAGCTATCAATGTCATTTGGGACAGTTTATAATAGAGTTTTGTGCGGGATTGTGTATCTTGTATATACTAAATCAATGCTAGTTATACAATCTACTATAGTTTTTCTTTAAGGTTGTTACGCAAGTATACAGGGCGTCACGTGACTAGATAAAGTGAAACTTAATTTCAACGCACCAAGTACTCGTCACGATAGCTCACTGGTCTGAGTGCGTGACTATCAACATGACGTCGCGGGTTCGATCCCCATGGGGGAATTCTTTTTCTATTTATTTATGGGATTTTTATAAATTATAAAAATCCCATAAATAAATAGAAAAAGATATTATAAATTATAATATAAATACGTGCCGTTACTTTATTTAAGCATTTTCAGAGAAGTTCACACTTGTGTTGCGTTTTTGACGTTTTTGTGTTCGACTTGAAAATAGCCTAACATTCAAATGTGACGGAATTTATAACGGTATTTGACAAGAGTGAAATTAAATTAAATGTAGGCTACAAGCGATGTGGTCAGTTTGCGAATCGGTAATTTTGCGACCTAGTCATTCTACACGCTGCCGCCACAGAAGCTCTCAAGCTCTCTATCTCAAGATAGTTTGGATGTATATGTTATCTATAAGGTGCTTACAAATTAGTCACGGACTACAGCTGATATTACTCGGTTCTCGGAGTATATTTAAGTATGAAACATCATAGGTTTTCTTATGTTTTTTTGGAGATAACTAGGAAACAAATTTGCTACGTTAAAACACCCTGTTAATCTCTTTAGACATTCTAGAACCTCTTTAAACTATCATTCAGACGCTAGTATTTAATAACCTACAGTTTTCCCGCTGAATCATAATGACATTCACGAAAAACAACTTTTGACAAACAGTGTTAAACATCTTGACAGATACAGTCAACGCCATAAATATGTTTTCACCTCACTAGCTCGGAAAGCCTGTTTTGCTTGTTTGATTTCTATTGAGAAAATCGCTTCTGATCCACAAGTGAAGAAAGAATTTTGACATTTGAAGGTCTTTATTCCAGAGGGAAAGGCAAAGGACATTAATCCATACAGCCTGATGGCAGCTTAAGTGACATTTGACAGCTCTAACAAAAAGTAAATCGTTAAAAGTGCTGAATTTTTAACATCACAATTAATTAATTGCATCGAGTAAAAAACACTAAATACTGTCTTACAACTTTATTTTAATTTATAAATATCAGCATTCAACATTAACCTTCATTCTTGATGAAAAAACGGATAAAATGTTCTGACAGTCCAAGTAAGTCAATGTTCGAACAAAACGCATACGCAATAATAAAAAAAAAACAAGTCAAAACTTTTCAACGCCGCCATTGCCGCCAACGTTAAATATTCGCACAATTTCTAGTTTTTTGGAATTAAAAATGAGTGATTTGAGTGAAGAAGACATTTTAACACCAGTGGAATTGAGGGAAACCGTGCAAAATGCGGAATTAAGTTTATTACCTGAAAAATCCCGTCTAAGATACATGAAAGCGTTTGACCTTTTCAATACATGGAGACACAAAAAAGGTGCAAAAACCTTTTCAGAAACTGTAATGCTGTCATATTTTATCGACTTGGCAAAAAACATGAAGCCAAGCAGTCTGTGGAGCATATTTTCCATGCTTAAGGCGACTCTAAAACTAAAGAAAGACATTCATATAGAGAAGTATCCAAAGTTGCTGGCATTTTTAAAAAAAACCTCGTCCGGTCATAAACCGAAGAAATCCAAGATTTTTACGGCCACAGATATTACAAAATTTTTAAACGAAGCTCCAGACTCTAAACATCTAGGTACAAAAGTAAGTAATAGTAATAGATTTTTTCTTAAGAATGTATAGTTAAAACAAATACAAAAAATGTCTCATAATACTTTGTTGAACTTTATAACCACTAGAAAACTAATCCGTTCTTCATATTTCAGGTAGTCCTCATCATAGGAATTAGCGGAGCATGCAGGACCCAAGAGCTCACATACCTCAAGACAAACAATGTTGAAAAACATTCTGAAAAGTTACTTCTATTTAAGTTACCAGACACTAAAACAAATATCGAAAGAAACTTTGTAGTTCGTGACGAATATGTTGAAGTTGTTAAGAAATATCAAAACCTACGGCCACCAAAAACATCAACCGATAGATTTTTCCTTGGCTATCGCAATGGAAAGTGTATTAACCAGCCAATGGGTCCTAACAAAATTGGTAGCTTGCCACGAGAAATCGCAACTTTCCTTGGCTTGACATCACCTGACCAATACACAGGACATTGCTTTAGGAGGACCTCAGCAACACTACTAGCGGACTCTGGTGCTGATTTGACGACCCTTAAGCGGCACGGAGGATGGAAATCTAGCACCGTAGCTGAGGGGTACCTAGAAGACTCAATTGAAAATAAGTCAAAAATATGCAAAGGTATTGTTAGCAGTATTAATCTGAAGTCTCACACTGACATACTAAATCAGCCATCAACATCTAAAATATTAAAAAATGATCTTGAAGACCCATGGTGCATTCCATTAAATATTGAAGATATCCTGCCTGATGTTGAAATTCCTTCTGCTCAGCCTATTTCTCCTACATTTACACCAGAGGACCAGGAAAACGAGAATAATTTGCCAACTAATACCGCCCGTGTTACCAACAACAGCATATCAATCCCAAAAAAAAACTTAACAATTAACTTGTCTAATTGCAGTAATATAACTTTAAATTTTTAGTGCCTTGTAAAATGTTTAAGCCAAAACTATTACTGGAGAATATTTAGATAGGTGAAGTTTGTAAGCGAAATATAGTTTATATCCGGGACAATAGAAACAATAAGAAAATTATAAGTATATTTAAAAAAAACACATGGTTTTCTCGTCCCAGTGCTTTAATTAGACCTTAGTTTTAATAAATGGCAAATTGTTTGATTATTGCAGATATTTTTTATATTGTTACATTGTTATTTTTTTATTGCAATATTATTATTGTTAATTAATCAATAATAAACCTTTTATACTGTGACTAAAATGTGAATAAAAAAAGACTGATTCATATATTCCGTTTTTGTCAAAATGAATATAGTCAAAATGTACCCAGTTACTGATTAAATATATATGATATAAATGTAATTTGATAAAGCTTACTTACTGAGGCTGGAATTATATAATTTTTGCTAGTCCATTTGTTACTATATGAATGTTATGATTGTATATGTCGGTATTGAAGTAGTTCCATAAAGGCTGGATATGCTTAGGCTATTTAAAATTATTTATGATTTATCAATACCTACTGACAAAGAAATAAATAAATAATACATGATTGTACAAACCATTTTTCTTATTTTCCTCGCTGTAGTGAGGTGAAAAGTCTTGTGTTATACATGGGTGAAAAGTTATTTTATGTCTCGTGTGTTGAAACACTCGCTACGCTCAGGATTCTATTTTTGAACCACTCGCTTCGCTCGTGGTCAATCACAGAATCCTTTCGCTAGCTCGTGTTTCAAATGAACACTCGCAGGTAAAATACAACTTTCCCCCCTTGTATAACAAATAACTATTACACTTTAGTACCTTGTCTATTTAACGTCATGTTTAAACTGCCATTTGAAATTCTCATTTTAAATTGTCATAGCGGGTAAAGTGACGAAGTACTAAAGTGTAAACATATCTTTGACGTCGACTGTACATAATAGGGGTGATTATTTTAAAGATTAATTATAATTAATATTTTTTGTTCGGAAAATTAAAACAATAAAATGATATTACAAAGGTTCTTCAATTACAGTTAACAGTTAATTGTTTTAATGTAATGTATTATCTCTTAAAATATCCGTGACTAATTTGTTAGCACCTTATATTATATTTCTGTATATTTTGCCTTTCTTATGCTATAAATAATTAACACAATAAAAGCTAACTAACAAATTTTATCAATAATTTTCCGAACGCTTACACAATGGCGGTCATGGCGGCAGCGCGGCAAAATGAACGCACGTCCGGACGCCGCACATCCGCCATATCTGCATTACAAAAGTGTGAAACAAACAATGTCCCTCGCGCAAACCAGAACTGTGAAAACATGATGGTTATTAACATAAGAATGGCGCTACTCGTATTTTATCCCCCGAGGCATAAAGGGTTGTAAGTTTGACGTGTTTCATTGGTAATCTGTGGCATTACGGCCCGTATTAATAAACTCACCTTGGCTGAGATGCGCGTCACAAGATACGTCAAAGTAAACGTCAATAGAACACAGTCATTTTTGACACATCTCGATCAACTCTAATGCTCGTCTCGAGATTCTCGAGACGAGCATTAGAGTTGATATTGGACTTGACAGAAGCGCGTGGAGCTAACCCCATGTGCTTCTGCTTAGTCCATTGGAAAAAAAAATCTTTTTCATCACACTTGCTCGTAAATAGTGTCCTAACATGCTAGAAAAATCGACCGTAAATCCAAAATAATACCCGCGGGCCTTTTTTTACCATTACGCTTCTAACGTGCGTAATAGCTTTTTTTTTAAATATTATACGTAGACTCAAACTATCACAATACGTTAGGACCCCAATTCTTGTGCCATTCGATATGAAGTTTCATTCGAGATGAAATGTCAGTTGAATACTATTTCCTAAAAATCTCGCATAATAAACTATTGATCTCATATGTTACTAGAATCGGACTCCGAACACGTATGACATTATCTGTGGTAAGTCACAGACAATGATGTAGTCTGCCGCTAATAAGTTAAAAATATGATCTTTTGTCTGATTTTATTTCATTTCCTCGCAATTGTGATGAAAAACATTGTATGTTACACGGGTGGTAAAGGAAATACAAAGCTCGAGTCATTAAAGCCCTCAGCCTTCGGCTTCGGGCTTCTAACAGACTCTCGTTTGTAATTCTTTCTTTACCACCCTTAATACACAATGTACTATTACCGAACAATTGTCTTCGCGTGTGATATCCACGGAGTTATTGCTCTAATAAGTCCATGGGAGTGTCTATAAATAACTTGACATTGGCGAAATACACCTTAACAGGAGTGAAAGCGATTTAAGTATTAAAATTAAAAAAAAAAGGGTGATATTAGTGTATTAATACGGGCCTAAAATCGCCTAACTGAAAGACAGATTTAAAAGTCAATGGTTTTTTCTCAAAAATGCTATGTAATCTTGCCATAACTGTCACGGGAAAACCGGAATTCCCGAATCAGAAAAAAAAGTAGTAATAATAAATTAATAGTAAAAGTCTAACGTTTAATTTATAATATAAGGCACCTGCCAACAATAAAGAAAAGTAACTTAGAATATCACTACATAATTATAAAATAAAGTCACTTCCCGCTGTCTGTCTGTCCCTATGTATGGTTAAATCTTTAAACCTACGCAACGGATTTGGATGCGGTTTTTTTTAATAGATAGAGTGAGTCAAGAGGGAGATTTATAAAAATAAATTCTTTTTTATGTACGTGTGTTACAGAAATCTCATAACTATTTGCTCCAAAAGTTGTAATGAAAATAAATTTCATGTAGCTTTAAAAACTTCTTTAGTTCATAGTGATCATGCAAAAAAACACTGAAAAAAATGAATTAATACATGAACCTAGGGGTTTTTTGTAACATAGACATAAGGAAAAATTACAAAAATTCCGATTAAAATGATCAATATCTCGGAAACTAATAACAATTGCTGAACACACCAGGGGGTTAAATCGATAGCTTAAGAGCTGCTCTGTCACCCCCTTAAAGCTGTCGAACTAGCTACCAAACACCCTGTATACAATTAAGAGAAGATGACGGAAAATGGTCTAGATATAAAAATACATGACCACTTAAATAAGTGCCATATGCAGTAGGTATTTTTTTAAGGGTTAGGTATCCTTTATATTATAATATTTGTAACTCTCCCATCACTGTAGTATTTTAATTCTTTAATTTATTAGATTTAAAATGTTAATAATGATAGAAAGAAAGATAGCTTGGGAGTTCGTGAGCAACTAAACCGTCGCCGTGCGCAAGCGAACAAAAATTAAAAATGAACACAAATTTTGAATTAAGAATAAAAATAGCTAGATAGGAATATGCTAGAATGAACTTAATTGAACGAGGTGTAACACAGGTAAACACCTCTTTACATAACACCAGTGGGGTTATTATGACATCGTTTTGCCGTTCATTTTACGGCGAGCGTAAAGAACAGAGCTATGAAAGTTATATAGCTCTGTCCTGTTCTCTCAGCGTAAACAGAACTGCATAGCTATGTCATAATAACCCCCCAGTACCTAAATAGGAGACAGTAGGTTGGAGTTCCTGGACAACTATCCAGAGTCCAGAAAAAAAATATTAAGCTATAAATGTGTAATATTTGCTAAAGGTAAGACAAAAACTTCAATTACTAAACAATCTGAATCAGAATCTGAGCGTATGCAGACAATTTTCTTTTGTAGTAATACGTCAACAATATTTTAATAAAACACCTAGGTAACATATTGAATACCTCAGAATGTAGATTTGATTTCCACCCGACTGGGTGACGCTTAGTGCTCAGCCACCTTCATACAACCTACATCCAAAGGCGATGAGTGTATGGGAACAAACACCGACAGCTCCGAACGATACCATTAAATATGTATGAACAGGGAGCGGACACGTTGTTATGCGTGTTTATGGCTCGTGGATACGAATAAGATTAATGTTTATGTAAAAGGAACAGAGGGGTTCCGCTGCAGTGCATCAAACACTGAAGGTGTTATGCGAGCCTGGTACTTGGACTTGGGTCTGTCTACATGACTAGCGTTTTGAGATCATTTGCAGTGTTAGGATTGCAGTCTGAAAATTGTATGGTCGGCCAGGATCGTGGTCTACCAGTATTGACCAAAGTTTCTTTGAGATTTCATTATCGCTATAGATGACACTTGTCAGTGTCATAATATTATTGCAAGGGGTTGTATCGTGATGTGCAAATCAACTTCAACCGTAGGGTGGTAGATCACATTTTTGGCCGACTGTACTAATTGCTTTTCTAGACAAACATATATTTATAATGCTTTACTTATTTTGAAAAGTCTTTGCGTTTTTATCTCACTCGATTGCTCGCTATCTGATGTACAGTCAGCAGCCGAAGTAGCTACGTACGTCGTGTCTAGATCATTTTGAGCATTTTATTCTGGTTAGCTACTTCTGATTCTGACTGATATTTAAAATGATGATGAATGAACACCTAGCTACAGTAACCACTATTTTTTGGACAAAACATGACCTTTTTACTGCAAATGAGCTCTGAAATGAAATAAATCATTTTTACCTTTGTTACCGACAGGCGCCACAATAGTGCAAGCACTGCAAATCATGCGTCACCTTGACGCTACAATTATAGGTCTTACTAGCTCTAATGCAAAACTAATAATATGGCGAGATGTTTATTCAAATGCAAGTAGTTACAAAAGTACCCATACAAATACAGGGTCATTGCATACTTTGGTTAAGCCTGACAGTACAACATATTTAAACCGCTCGATGAATACAAAACGGACACGTTCCAAAATAATTTGCTCTTGCATTGAAAATCTTATACGAACAGCTTCTTATTTTAAAAATGCAACACTGACTCTTTTTGGAATGTGTCCGTTTTGTATTCGATGAAGGAACCATTGAATCGACCATCAAATTGTAAACTTTAAATGAAGACCCTGTGTGTTTTTTATGTGACCTAGGGCGGAAGATAAGGAGTGTTGACAGTTTCATGAAATAGTGCTTTTATTCTTCTAAAAAAAACAAGAAGTTTCAACGAAAACCATGCTTTTTTTAACCCTAATATTACTCAAATGAACGAGTTATTGCGCAATGTTTAATCATCTCTACCTCAGCCGAACCTAAACTGGAAAATACATTTTCATCGCGGTAAATATGCAGAAATTAACGTCAAACCCAGTAGCCTGTAAATAAATATCCTACGTCTTACGTCCGTCCGCATTAACCTAGCTCATAGACACTGAGAACAATGAATATTAATAAGCTTTCTACCACTATATAAGGAACTTGAAACCCTTGCTCCCTCACATTACTACTCGAGGACGACAGCCAGCAACACCGAGCAAACATGAAGATTCAAGTGATCATTGTACTGGCCGTCGTGGCTGCAGTGGCAGCCTACCAAAATTCAGCAAGCTCCCAAACAACGCAGTACTACTGCGGGCGTCATCTCTCCAGGACCCTGGCCAACCTGTGTGCGAAGGACTACATCATGAAGGGCCAGAAGCGAGGCGATTTTGACGACTCGTATGGAGCAGGATTTACGAAGTCGTGGTTGTCGGAGAGACAGGCGTTAGCCCTGTTCCAAGGAAGAAGCAAGAGGCAGCAGCAGATGGTGGTTACAGAGTGCTGCGACAAAGCCTGCTCAAAGGAGGAGCTGATGACCTACTGCAGCCCTTAAAGGAAACATTACCTTTACAAAGCGAATCACAATGCCTATGCGATGATACTCTCAATATAATTATCGTCAATAATCACTGTTGTTTTAATTCACGAAGACTTGTAACGCTATTTAGTTTCTTTAAGTTAAAATCTGTGGCCAACGTAAGTAAGGATACAAGTCTTCCAAGGCTCATATTATAAATGGAATAAGGTACATTACTTATACCCTTTTTATAACGAGCAAAGTCGACATGTATTAAAATCTTACTAGGAGCTCAGAAATGAAGTGGAGCGCGTCATAGCGAATTGAAAGAACCTTCCTTAGTAAAAGTGCAACAATTATAAAGTCATTCTAGTTTGCATCAAGAGCGAATGTAATATGAACCCGAAAAGCGTTTATTTGGACCTCGTTTGGCTTTGTTTAAGGTATCCGTATTTTTACAACTGCTACGCCACTTTCAATATGTTAGTGAACGCCAATAAGTCCACTTCATTGCGATATGCTTTACTTCTTCGTAGCTTGCAGGCCTTCTGAGAATGCTCCGCAGCCCTAACTTAACTGGCGCTAGATTACCTTAGCTCCCAATACATTCCTTACTTGCACTAGCTAGCATAACATTGCATGACTAACTGGATTACCCTTTAATCGGCAACACTCATTTATTGAGCTGTGTGGTTGGGTTAGAATAGTACCACTGCATGTCTTCCCGTGGAAGTCGTAATAGGCTACTAAGGGAATGAAGGCTTGTAGTTCTGTTAGGCGATGGCCTTGCAACCTGTCACTAATACATTGGTTAACATCTTTGCCTGATTACAGAAGTAACAAGTTTTTTCGAGTTGTTGGTAATTCTGTAGCTCTGCTTACCCCTCTCTGGGAATAAAGGCGTGTAGTTATGTGTGAACTGATTTCTCATCACTCACGCAGGAATAACTTTTTTGCGGGTGGTAGGACCTTGTGCAGGGTCCGTCCGGATCGCTACCACCATCTTATCCATTAACCTACCGCCAAACAGCAGTGTTCGCATTGTGTTCCGGTTTGGGGATAAGACAGCCCGTGCTTCAACGCATTTGCAGTCTTAGGATTGCATTGCAGTCTTGTGAATGCGAATGTCTAAGGGTCACAGTTTCCACTTACCATCAGGGTGGCCTGTGTGCTCGTTTGCCTTCTATAAAAAAATGTGCTATAAAAAAACGATGGAATCTAAATTCAGTGAAGTAAAACATTCTATGAAATGATTATCGGCCATTAAAAGGGAACCCGGTAAATCTATTTATAGACAAAAATCCTCCATAATTGGAACCCCCCCTACTTTCAGATCTGAAAACTCTTAAGCAGCCCAATAAAGTCTCATCAACAGTGATCGGAATAGGTAGAGCTAATTTGCCTAAACTTGATGCACCTTCATTCAATAATGTATTCCCATTTCGCTCACGCATGAATGAATATGCCTCAAGTTTAGGCAAATTAGCTCACCTATTTCCGATCACTGCTCATCAAGCCTACTCGTAGCTAAGAAACATAAAAAAATTAACTAAATTTCTATTAATAGACCCGTCTGTAGGAAATCCTGCTTTACACAAGGTGGAGCATTTATTTTGATATTTATTGTTAATGGGGTCCTTATAAGAAGACAAGCTTTCAACCATTCGAGGGAGGCATGACCCGCCATCTTGAATTAAAGCCAAAATTAGTTCAACTTCAAAGCTCAACACCTGTTGAGGTTGAAAAAATAAATTGTAAAGACATGCCTAAACAAAACCCTTGAAAAAAACTTCACTGTTTAAAAAGTTAAAGCTTGTTCTACAAACTGGCCAAAAGAGTATCCAAATCAGTTCATCTGTTTACGAGTTACAATGCCTCATACTGAAACACAGATGCAAAAATACACATATAACTTCTAACAAGGGGCTTAAGACACCGTACTGAAGATGGTGACCATTCCCAATCCCAGGACTGCAGTCGCAAGGGTTTAGGCGACTAATGTCTATATTGAAAAATGACGAGGTATAATAATGCCGATTTTCCAAACATAAAAAAGTCAAAGTATAAAAATGTCGAGAAATAATAACGACGAAATAAAAAAATTACGAAGTATAATAATGTCGAAATGGAATTAAGACGAGGAGGAACAGGAATGTAGGTAGGTTTAGGTTATGTTAGTTTTGCAGCAGGCCCGGAGGGCCAAACCACCCAGAAATAGGAGCTCCGCGTAAGCGGAGCTCCGTCGACACTGTCTAATTGATTTAAAATAAGAGTGTTTGGCCCTTCGGACCTGCTGCAAAAATAACATAACCTAAACCTACCTGTCGTCATTATTATACATCGACAAAAATCAGATGGTCATTGTTATATTTCGACATTTTTATACATCGACAAAAATAGTTCTAGTCTTTGTTATTTTTCGCCATTATTTACGGTATCGACATTTTTATACCTCGTCATTTTTCAACGGTAAGACGGTGGTGATGGTAGCGGTTCAATTGCGATTGTTCATATTTTTACAATTCCTCCAATCAGAAAACCATTTCGAGGAATAGGGTTTTAAAGCCATTCTGCATTATTAAGTTTTTGAAATATTTATCTATTTTGCGCAATACGAGTATGGTCTTACCCTGTTACTAAAATAGAACCCCTGTAATTCAGAACAGCAAACTTTTGTATAGATAATTGTAAATACAAAAAGAATTCCCCATGGGGATCGAACCCGCGACCTCAGTTTCATAGTCGCGCACATAGACGACTGAGCTACCGTGGCGAGCAATTGATGCGTTGAAATTAAGATTCACTTTATCTAGTTACGTGACGCCCTGTATACTTGCGTAACAACCTTAAAGAAAAACTTAAATAATATGAACTAAGAAAATGTGAGTCCAGCGGCACGGAACCTTTGCCACACAAATTCCACGCACTTTACTGGTACAATTTAAGTTCTGTTTGTCTGTGTATCAGCGGCTCGTAGCTCATGAACCGGAAATTTGGGGGCGGCTTTTGACAAGCTGTAAGATGTTATCGACAAACCGATAGTTTATTAAGGTCTTTATTAAATAAAACCTAAAATTTTCCGATGATACCTCTTTTCAGCGGTCGATGATGAAAAAAGTTCGAAATATCCGAACCCTATTCATTACCAATCCACAATATTGTCATAGATTTATCGAGCCCACTCCATGTATACAGGCGGGCCCTTCAAAAATTTGAAGTGTACCTAGTTTAAGTATATAGTGTGTCAACAACCGGGCTTCTTGAAGCTTAAGCGACACGCTTAAAAAAGCCCCGTCGTTGTTGATGCGTCCGATGTACTATGGAGTCCTTATGAAACTCGGGAAGCACAACGATTGCGCGATCTAATCGACAGCTAGCGCCATCTATCGCGCTCGAGAGGGCGCTTGTAGTTTCAGTACTAAAATTGCAGTGTCGGTCTAGTGGCGGTGGCGCCTTTTATAATTTTATTTACGAGTAATGTACTTATTTCACTTTGTTTTTTGACGACACGTTAACCTAGAAATAGGATTTAGGATAAGTTTTATTCCACATACCTAATTGAACAGTTTTTTAGGGAATAACGATAGTCGAAATATACACGGACGAAGTAGCGGGCAACGTCGTCCGCGTAGAACTCGTTTATCGCAGTCAAGTGAAATATTAACAGTTTTAAGTACCTAATTTTATATTTTGACGTCGGCCCTGGCTAGAATGATCTTTTTTTTTTTTTTATGGCATAGATATGACAAACGAGCACACAGGCCACCTGATGGTAAGTGGAAACTGTGACCCATAGACATTCGCATTCACAAGACTGCAGAGCAATCCTAAGACTGCAAATGCGTTGCCAACCCTGAGTTGATCTTTTAAACACATGTAATTTAGAGATCAAAAAGAAGTAAAACTGGGTAAAGTCATCTAGGTTAAAACATTTTAGTATACAATATTTTTTGTTTTGCCATATTTTGTAAAACCATGAAGATTTCGTGGGCTGAATACTCGAGCATGCTACATACAGTTGCCCGTGGGTAAAACGCTTTGCTTTTAAATGTACACAGGGTACTTTTAGTATTTGTCCTTGACCTTTTTGGGCTGATCGCACCGTAACAATAGCAATACGATGACATATCAATTGAAATACGAGTACCGTGGAATATTAGAGGTGTAGCTCGATTCGTTTCTAGAAATCTGCACAATAGACACTCTGAGATCGCCATCTCAATGTAAACATTGTGATATAATTACATAAAGCATTCGACATTATTTAGCGAAGTATTTGTTAGTCAAATTTCTCGTCGTTGTTGATCACATAAAAGTGGTCAAGTTTGAGTCGAATTTGCATCAATTGGGATTGTTCATATTTTTACAATTACTCCAATTCGAAAACCATTTCGAGGAATAGGGTTTTAAAGCCGTTCTCCATTATTAAGTTTTTGAAATATTTTTTTTTTTGGATATTTCGACAAAAGTATATTTAACCTTTGTTTGACTTTCGTTTTCGGCTTGAAGCCCTCCTAGGTGTATCTTGAAATAGTATGTTTAATACACTATTACAATCATTTTATTTCATTGGATATCATTTTAATTGTTGTTATTTATTAGAAAATGCCATCCCAAATTTAAAATAATCATGTCATCCATAAAATGACTGCTAAATAAATAAGGATATTAAAACAAAACTATTGGGTCAAATACAAAATTAATGAAATAGGTGTCTTGAAATTTTCTATTCTTTCGAATGAGAAAGTAAAAACCATGAGTTATTTTTTTGGTCAATCCCAATTTGGAGTTCAGGGTCACATTAAAAGATTAAATGTATTCAGTAAGGAGCCATGGGCACATTTACATGTCAATAATCTACCAGCTCTTCTCAAAAAGATACCAGCGGTGAAAATACGCTGCAAGAAACCTAACAATAATAAAAATAATAATAATAATAAAAATATTTATTCACAACAACACACAACAAAGAAAAAAAGAAAATACATATAAAAAAAAAAAGGTTGTTGTGAAACGGTCCCAACTCAGCATGTGCCAGCTGTTAAGCCAGCGCTGGTCTTCCGTTGAGACCGCTCGGTGGCAGCACGGAAGGTGACACAAACAATTTACAAATAAGGTGACACAAACAATTTACAACTTAAATAAAAAACATTACATAATATGTGGCTTAAAGGACCAGAGCCCAGGCCATAAACATTTAAAAAAAAAAAAAAATTAAAATGAAAAAAATACTCACTAATCTGTGGCTATACCGGTTAAAGATATATAACAGTCAGTCATTTATTTTACATTTCTTATAGTTTTTAGAGTTGTTAGTAATTCTGTAGCTCTGCCTACCACACTCTGGGAATTAAGGCGTGAGCTTATAATACGAGTATGTATGTATGTATGCATTTCTTATGACAATAATATTGCTTACTTAACCTAGCATTGTATAAAGCAATGAATATTAAATAAGTTTCCGTCAAAATTATGTTTTGGTACAAGCTTTTATTGCCAATTGTACTTTTTTTTGCACACTCGTCATTTACTTGTAAAGACGATTCTAACAAGCCCTAACACGACGGCTTTATCGTGTGTAATTTAGGAGTTCCTATGGCCACCCTGAGTGTCCATCATCAGACCAGCTCGATGGTATTATATTATTGTATTGTAATCAGAACTAAAGGCGTATGCAAATTTTCAGCTTCATCGGAAACCGGGAAAAGGGTCAAATTTGACTTGTAAGATTAACCGGTATCAATGCGTACAAAACACATTTTAGCGAGTGCATTCTTAATGAGTTATATACGTACATTAAATCACGCCTGTTTCCCAGAGGGGTAGGCAGACACCACTTCTATTTACTTGCTACGATCTTAACAAATTTCTTTCGCTTCTTCCACATTCATACATCGAGTCATGCACGCACGTCGGTTTCGGGTACTTAAGATTCGGCCCTTTTCCAGTATTTCTCCGATTTGATTCGAAAAAGTACGCCTAGGGCGGCCCGTTCCAGCCTGTCCACTCACTTTCGATCTGTATACTTCTTTCGTCAATCTTCTTTCATCCATCCTTTCCAAATGACTGAACCATCGAAACATGCGCTTTTCAATTTTAGTGAGTTAGTATCAAATAGTCGAAAAGGCACGGCATGAACTCGCCTAAAAATCATTTGGCTAAATTTGCCGGTAGTCGAATACGTAATCGGTCCATGAAGCAACTCGTCTAAAATCAACTTGACAAATTAATAGTTTGTCCGACTTGTACTCGGTTTCTTTAGATAATAGTACATTGTTGCCGATGCGCGGAAAGTAAGGGGTTTCCTGACGAGGTGGTTAGCTGGCCGAGCAGTAGCGAGGCCTGCTAAAATACGAGTCAGGAAATCCTCGTTTCCGCCGAGGCATACATAATGCTTTTCTCAAACATGTGAGGAAATAACAAAAATATATTTTTTAAAAGCAATTCATTTAATTTAAATCACATTAAAAGTTATGTTGCTCATGTTTGGACAATTTGTAAATAAAAACTTTATAGTTTCACCAGGAGCCAGTTCAGGTTTTCATATAGGCGGTATGGTACCCATTTCGTCGCTTTCGCCGCTTGAGATAATTTTTTCTAGTAAGTATTTCGCACGACAATAGTTTCACATTTGGTTTCACATTATGTAAAATGAACGAATGTTACCTACTGTCAATTGTTTTTAAATACTAACCATAGACATTGGAATGCAAATTCAATTAGATACACACGCACTGTGCTAAAAAGCGAGCAGTTACCTTGGCTGTTTGGAATTGTTGTCTTGGTCCTTTTGATTTTGTATGCAATTGACAGCATTTTTAAGAAAAATATGGACATGGACGGAAAGTGTTTTCAAATGGTTTTTTTACTCCTAAGAGTAAAATGAGGTACTTTTCGTCCTTGTGTTTTAATCGGAAAACCGTTAGTTCCGAGCATGTTTGAGAAAATTGTCTTATGATCATCTAGACAAATTCGCTACTAGGATAAAAAACAATTAGACGAATTCGCAACGCGTATTAAGTTTCATAAGGCGATATAACCAAAACAAATAAAAGAGGTTTGTTATCTTTTATTGATGGCCCACTTATGGAACGACACTGTAAGACGAGTTGCTACGTTGCCGACGAGGTATTAAGACCACACGCATTTAAGATGAGTTGCTTTTAGGCGACCAGAGGGCTCAGAGAAGTTGCATTACGCTAACTATCGTTTCTATTCGTTTAGTTTTTAAACGAATCGAGTCACTGGCACAAAGTATAGACAAATTTATCATTTTTAGAAAAAAAAACTAGACAGTCGATACAAACTTTTTCATTTTTGACAACGCATGTCGACAGTGATCGCCTAACGCTAGCGTTACATTCGATGTAGAGCCTATTTGATTTTGACAGCGCCAAGTGACAGGTGATCACCATAGTGATCGCCTAACGCTAGTGTTCGTGAACGATGGCAACTTGTCTAGCCCCACAGGTGACTTTTCGTATCACGTCATCTACCAGTGACGCGATTGGTTTAAAAACTAAACGAAGAGAAACGCTAGCTAGCGTAGTGCATCCTGGGCCCTAAGGCGACTTAGATGAAATGCATTTAAGACGAGTTGATAATATGACAGTAGACACAATTATTTTGTGACGAGTTGCTTCATAGACGAGTTACTTTTTACACCTACGTTACGTGTGAACATAAAGATACAAAGGAAACACATACATATAAAACCGAGAAAAAATAATAAAGTAGAACATTTTACTACGGAACTCTAAAATCTGTACCTGAAAATTAACAAACCTAAATAAAATTATTATTTTGAAGACCTGACTGCATCAAACTGCATTTAGATCCAGGGTATTATTCAACACAATGCACATTTAGGTTTATTTTCAAGTAATTGTGACACTTATTGACAATGTAGGAAGGTTAAAGTAGAGATAAACACTCAGATGTACTCTATAGAGATGCATTTCTTAGATAAATAGTGACCTCTCACCATAAGAATTTTAATGCCCTATTCATAGAAACATGAACAATATGTTTTTAACATGATGATTATGCGCATACAAGTTTTAACCAAAAAAAATTGAAATGTAGTTTATTTTTCTTACTTACAATAATCTATTACAAAACTGTTCTGAATGAACGGGGTTCTATTTTGGTTACAGAGTAAGGCCATTTTGCGTTTGACGTGAAATGACTAGCATAGAGGCATTCCTTCTTAGTCCTCAGGGTTGGCAACGCATTTGCAGTCTTAGGATTGCATGGCAGTCTTGTGAATGCAAATGTCTATGGGTCACAGTTACCACTTACCATCAGGTGGCCTGTGTGCCCGTTTGTCTTCTCTATGAACTAAAAAAAAAAATCGCGTGTCAACTGTGGATAAAGCATCCGTCACTTTTTGACACGTCCACTTATTTATGAGTCAGAAGGTGACGGATGCCTTATCCAAAATATATAACGCGATAAACGCTGCCATATTAGGCCCGCTGATTCTCAATATATCGGAAGTTTAAAACTAAACCTTCTAATAAGGGAATTTTCATCATCAACTTATATTTCGAAACTGGTTTATAGAGAACCTGCTGAAAAGAATAATTTGGTATTTCGAAATTCTGGTATTTTGGGAATTCGGCATAAAAATAACTAGCTGTCTGTACCCAGCATTGCCGAAGATTTTAGGGTTCCGTACCCAAAGGGTAAAAAGAGGACCCTAGAACTAAGACTCAACTGTCCATCCGTCTGTCACAAGGCTGTATATAATTAACAGTGATAGGTAGACATTTGAAAAAAAAACCTTCTGGACCATGTAGTTGGATTGGATTCCCATTACGTTGAATTCCCCGAATGTTGAATTCCAGTTGACGACGCGCTGGCCTAGTGGGTAGTGACCCTGCCTACGAAGCTAGCGGTCCTGGGTTCGAATCCCGGTAAGGGCAGACATTTGTGTGATGAGCGCGAATATTTGTTCCTGAGTCATGGATGTATTCTAATGTAGATTTAAGTATATATTTCTCTATATAAGTATTTATATCGTTGTCTAGTACCCATAGTACAAGCCTAGAGCTTAGTTCGGGACTAGGTCAAATGGTGTGAGATAGTTAAAAAAAAAATGTTGGATTCGCATCAAGTTGGATTCCCCGAAGGTTTAATTCCCATTATGTTGGATTCCCATTACGTTTGATTTCCCGAAAGTTGAATTCTCATTACGAAGGATTCACTGACCACACAAAAAATTAAAAAAATTGTGTACCAATATTACGTCCATCCGTTCCTAAGAAAAAGGGTGTTGACAGATAGATAGACGGAAGGACAACAGACGAACGGACAGAGCGCAATACGGGCAGACAGATGGACAGACAGACAGAAAGACCGACAGACAGATTTTAAATTATACACGGTGGGGCTTGTAACTAGAGCAAAAATTCAAAATGTACATTCTTCTCCTCAAACTACGCAACGTTTGTTTGACGACTTTGAAAAAAAACTTGCGGTTTGAATTTTATTACATTTTGAAGTTAATTTGAACACGCAATATGATATGATTATATGATAATCATGGTCGAGTCTACATATGTATACACTTTGTGAAGTGATAACTTCTTTACGGAGGGTGAATTAATGAGGGTTAATTCAAAATTCTAAAAAGGATGCTTTAAATTATCATTTGTATAATACACAGGCTACTTATAAAATATAAAACTCTTCAAAGATACTTGTCATTGATAACATACCTAAGGTAAAAGCACCTATTATGGACAAGGCTCCAGTGATGAACATTATCATTTTTTTAAATGAAAACATATCAATACTAAACATTTTATTCTAATAGTAGTAATCCCGAATAATTTAATATAATCTAATTGTAGCACTAAAAGCATTATCAATGTCAGAGACTTATATTTATGGAATTGTTCATAACTGGAGCACTGTCCATAATAGGAGCTTTTACCTTAAGTCCTTTGTCTTTTATAATGTCAGTCATACAGACCTAGGAATATTCGGGGCAAAATGGAATCTGCCAGTAACCTTCGGGGAGGGAAGATGTCCGGCTTTTACTTTGGATTTATTCTGTTTACTGTTTACTCTACTCACTTGACACTGGCAAAATCACTGCAGAATACCGCGGTTGAACGTCATTGATAAAAAAAAAAGTAATTTAAATATTGGAGAGGTTTTATATGTTTTATAATTAAAACCACAAAAAGGTTGATATAGCGCCATTCGGACCGCATTTAGGGGTCAAATGAAGGTCATTTCTTTATTGTTATATAATTATTTCACTGTAACATAATATACAAGGTGTTACAAAAATACCCGTAAAGCCGAAAGGGGGTTAAATGGTACCTTATAATAAGTCCATTTACAATATTTGAGAGCCGTACTATCACCGCATGACTTACCGGCAAAAAAAATAAAACCATTATTGCTTTCATTGATGTGAAAACCCTATTTCAGTAAAATTAAACAGTAAACTACGCAGATTGTTTATGTACATTTTTACCTAATTCGTGAAACGATTAAGAGACATACTAACAAAATGTACAGAATTTGATTAGATAGATATTACAAGTCGAGTTTTGGAAGATTTTAAAAGACCTAAACTACTTACGAAGAAACCTAAACTAGCACTTACTTTTTCGTAAAGAACGTCAAAATTACAGGAACGGCTCAAAGTGAGCTCTGCCTTGTTCAATGCACAACCTCGCTCGTCGGGATATGGTTTTATACCCATTTAAGTTGAAAAATTATTAAATTGGTAGGTAGGCCTCTCTGTTAAAATATTCTATGTTAACTCCGGTTCCCTGACATGACAGCTTACTAGGGTTGACAATATTTTAGGCTTTGATAATTTATTAGATTTTTTACGGGGTATTTTGTAACACGTTGTATATTCAACTTAATGGCAGAGATTAGTTTGAGAAACCTATTCCTCGAAATGTTTTTGAAATTTTCATACATTGTAAAAATGGGTCTACCCCAATTATGATTCTAACACGTTTATCAACGTATATCGCGTCGACACAGAAGCGAGTATACTGAGCCAACGTCTGCTAGCATTAATGGTTTACGAGCATACTGAGTCAACTGTCAGTTGTACCGCTCACATGCAGCCCTTCCTCAGAATCGGTCCCGCGTACTGTGGTGCAAGCGACTTGACTCAGTTTACAATACAACCTACCGATTTACACTTTATTTCAGAAAGTAGTAGGAATTTCAGCATGAAATTTTTGTGGGAAGTAAATACGGTGATTTTTTTTTGGTGATCAGGAACCAATTTTTCTAAATCAGTTATTAATGGCGATCATGTTTAAGTCGCAGTTACATGAAACAAAACCTATTTTTTATGTAAAAAATATATTTTGAAACTAACTTTTAATTGAAATTAATTGTCACCCTACTAATTGTTTAGTCTATGAGTTAACAACACTTAACTGATAAGTTTAATTGACGTAATATCTGTCAAATTTCCCGCCAAAGCGATGGCGCTTGACGTACCTTCAATAATTAATGTAGGATGTCCATGTATCCAGTGGTGATTGGTTTTATCAATATCATTAACTTAAATAAATTAAACAGTGAGTTAATTGTTTGAGACATCAACCATTAAATTCAATTTTTGTTGCTTAATAATAATTTTCAACTCCTGATCACCGATAAAAAATCACCGTGTATAAGTATTATAGGCATAAAAATGCAAAAAAACGAAAATCGCAAAAATGTCACTTGCACCAGTATACTTTGGAGGAACTTTTG
Organism: Acleris laterana; assembly: GCA_963966035.1. Taxonomy (NCBI): domain Eukaryota; kingdom Metazoa; phylum Arthropoda; class Insecta; order Lepidoptera; family Tortricidae; genus Acleris; species Acleris laterana. Next base: position 431,392 of record OZ014438.1, on the reverse strand, counting down.
AGCATACTTAGAATCTTATCATTGTGACTGCCATTGTTACTGTCATACTTGTTATTTCATATTCAGTTTGAAGTTTATTATGACAGTGCACTAAAGTGCTTAACCTTTTTGTTTACTGTACATAAACTCACGCCTTTATTCCCAGAGTGGGGTAGGCAGAGCTGCAGAATTACCAACAACTCTAAAAACTAGTCACCTTAAACCTTTTTTTTATGCCATAGGGAAGACAAACGAGCACACAGCCCACCTGATGGTAAGTGGAAACTGTGACCCATAGACATTCGCATTCACAAGACTGCATCGCAATCCTAAGACTGCAAATGCGTTGCCAACCCTGAGGACTAAGATGGAATGCCTCTATGCTAGTAATTTCACCGGCTGTCTTATCCCCAAACCGGAACACAACAATGCGAACACTGCTGGTTGGCGGTAGGTTAATGGATAAGATGGTGGTAGCGATCCGGACGGACCCTGCACAAGGTCCTACCACCCGCAACTTAAACTTGTATTGGTTGTAAGACCAGTGACCACCGTAACATTATAACTCCTGCACGTGTAAATGCTTGTCAAAGAACTCGGCAAAGTAAAAGTTCATACATAACCTTCACGCCTTCATTCCAAGAGTGGGGTAGGCAGAGCTACAGAATTACTAACTCAAAAAACTTGTTAATTCTGTAACCGCATTTTCCACAAACAGGCTAAGATGTTAACAACAACACACAACACAACACACACAGGACACACACACACACAGACAGACAGATACACTAGATATACTAGATGTTAGTGACAGGTTGCAAGCCCATCGCCTAACAATACTACAAGCCTTCATTCCCTTAGTCGCCCCTTACGACTTCCACGGGAAGACATGCGCAGTGGTACTATTCTAACCCAACCACACAGCTAAAAGGCAGATAAAAGACACACAGGGTCTTCATTTAAAGTTTACAATTTGTTGCTTAAACAAAATCAACATGTTTAGTCGAAGCCATTTAACTTAGGGTCGGTGACGATGTTTTAAAAGCTGGCGCGAGTATTTAATCTTGAGCCTTGAACATTTTTACTGTTATTAATTGACTACGTATTTTTATAGTACATTTATTATAAAGAATAAAAGTCAGTAGACGGGTCGGAAGGGGCCGCCCTAGGCGTACTTTTTCGAGTCAAATCGGAGAAATACTGGAAAAGTACCGAATCTTACGTACCCGAAACCGACGTGCGTGCATGACTCGATGTATGAATGTGGAAGAAGCGAAAGAAATTTGTCAAGATCGTAGCAAGTGGAAAGAAGTGGTCACTGCCTACCCCTCTGGGAAACAGGCGTGATTTAATGTATGTATGTATGTATGTATTATTACCTATCTCTTCAGAGTGCGTCTTGCCTATTTAGTTGTAGTTCGGTTTAAAAAGTAATTATCTGAGTATTTATCTCCACTTCAATCTTTCTACGTAGTCAATAAGTGTCACAATGACTTGAAAAGAAACCTTAATGTATTATGTTGAACAATAACATAGATCTGAATGTAGTCTTATACATTTAGACTTTTATTAGACTAATTTTATACAGGTTTGCTCATTTACAGTTATAGATTTTAGAGTACCGTTGTAAAATGTTTTGATGACGCGTTGGCTAGTTGGTGACGCCTATTAATTTAGTTTTTCTTGTTACAGATTTTCGTACGCCTTATAGTTTCAGTATAGTACATAATGTACAGTGACGAGATTACAGGAGGGTGGGCTAATTGGCCTATTGACCAATAAGGACAAGCGATATGTCCCCGGATAGGTAATTCTAAGTTGTAAAACTCATAGTAATAGTTTTACAACTTAGAATTACCTATCCGAGGACATATCGCTTGTGCTATGCCCTTAACCACAGCAAAAACTCTTTATACGTCCTAGCATATTTTGACACATGAAAAGCAATTATTATTGACAACATTTCATTTTTGATACACCTGCAATATACTAAAGGTACCGAAACGATTTTGCCCCGTGAATGCGGAAGTTTAATTTTACATTAAAAAAAAACAGGAAAGTGTTGTTTCCATTCATAACGTTTTTAAACCAATTGCGTCACTAGAAAATTAATAAAAAAAAAAACAGATAAAGGAGGGTGGGCTAAATTGGCCTAATGACCAATAAGGACAAGCGATATGTCGCCGAATAGGTAATTTTAAGTTGTAAAACTATAACTATGACAGGTGGTTCGAAATCTTTGTGTGAAAAAAGTTATCGCCATGCAAAGACAGCGGTTTTTCAAAGTAATTATGCTAAAGTCGTCTATGTAGGCGTCTCGATGTTCCAGATTTTTTAATATTTCACACAGTGATTTAAGATTTCCCACCATACAAGTTGTGGAATATGAAAAAACCTTTAAAATGGCATTATGGCTTGTCATTATTGGTTTTTAGGCCAGTGTCCATACAAAACTGCCCATCATCCTTTGTTACGCACCTGTGGTCCAAAGTCAATCTGACATTCTACAATAAAAACGTTGAGTTTCCTAAACGTTACAAATGACTTGACATCTCTAATGACATTGAAGACTTCAAGCATATTTTTCTTGAAACGAGTCCCAAATTAACGCTCGTGACCGTATTAATTTATCGCTTGACTATTTTCGTTGACAGATCAGAAAGTCCTTTCATCGTTAAATTAACACTTCTACAGATCACCCATCCTGAAATCGCTCAGGGAACCGGCCAGGTGTTTCAATGGATATTGGGGAAACGTGCCAGGGAGCACGGAGGATGAATTAGTTCGTACGAAAGCAAACTGTAGACGTATGTTTGTTGGTTTGTTTGTTTGTCAGGGACTGCCTGTCCAGACACGTTCCCAGAAATCTAGCAAGGACTATCTAGATTAGAATGTAATCAGATAGATAGACAGTCGGTTTACTCAAAGCTTCAATCATACACAAGTATAGGGAATATTCAAGACTTATTTTGCAGTCGTGTAAATACAGTTGAAATGCGCTCTTTGCGTAGGTAAAAGCTCCTATTATGGACAGTACTCCAGTTATGAACAATTCCATAAATATAAGTCTCTGAGATTGATAATGCTTTTAGTGCTACAATTAGATTATATTAAATTATTCGGGATTACTACTATTAGAATAAAATGTTTAGTATTGATATGTTTTCATTTAAAAAAATGATAATGTTCATCACTGGAGCCTTGTCCATAATAGGTGCTTTTACCTGTATGTGTGGTGTGCAACTGATTGATAGAGTAAGGAATGAAAAAGTCAGAGAGAACTGTGGAATAAGAGATGTAGTGTCGAAGATTGAAAAGGGCATGCTTCGATGGTTCGGTCATTTGGAAAAGATGGATGAATGAAGATATACACATTGAAAGTGAGTGGACGGGTCGGAAGAGGCCGCCCCAGGCGTACGTTTTCGAATCAAATCCGAGAAATACTGGAAAAGGGCCGAATCTTAAGTACTTACCCGAAACCGATGTGCGTGCATGACTCGATGTATGAATGTGGAAGAAGCGAAAGAAATTTGTCAAGATCGTAGCAAATGGAAAGAAGTGGTCTCTGCCTACCCCTCTGGGAAACAGGCGTGATTTAATGTATGTAGGTATGTATTTTACAGCCTCAGTAAAATTAGATTCATGTTCAAACAGGTGAGAAAATCATTTTATCTACACACATAAATGACCAGCATTATTACAACCATATTATAACCAATTTTACTATAAGAACTTTCTTGTCTGTGGTAATAGGTAAAATCTGTAGGTACTGTAATGTTTTATTATAACGGTATAGATTTTGTTTAGGTTATGAGTTTAAATTTGGAACAGCTGTCAAAACTCAAGAGCGTCTCTATAGTGCCCGGCCGTTATGAAGTCAATCCTGACACATTGCACAACTATGAAGTTCCTGATTATTGACATTTTTATCCGCAGGAGCAAAATGTTAGACTTGCTTGTTGCGTGTGACAGAATAGTGTGGCAACAATACCACACAATAATGTATATCGATTCGCGTTAAAAAGTTCGTATAGCAAAAATATTGTCTATGATTATTATGCATTAATAAAAAATATTTTTTTTATAATAAAATTTATTCTAGGTAATATTCTATTTCATTAATAACACCAATATTATAAAGAGGTAGGATTTGAATAAATGCGTACCTATGTTTCTTTATTAGTAACCTCTATAAACATAACTTTTTTCAAGGTTGATGTCTATCTACCTAGAGAATTAAAACTTTTTGTATTTGAATGCAAATTTATTCTTTCGTTTTTCATACTTCCTGTCAATCCATTTATAGAACGTGAAAATAATAGAACGATTTGTATTGCCTTGAGATTGCTTCCAACGGTTGATAATTTTGTGACTGGTTTTGCCTATAGATACTGCTTCACCCCTTGACCCCTTGCTTGTTATCTTGGAATTCGAAAACGCTTACTATTTGGACTTGCTAAAATGCCGAAACGATCGAAGAAATTCGTTCTTAACAGTCAGTCTCGTGAGATTGTCATACGTGTTCGCAATGCGTGTTCGTAACTATTTTGAACGAGAAGCTCAAAACGGCGGACCGATATTGCCCGTGACATCGGTGTTGGATCGAGTTGCAGATGCTCTCGATATCAGCAAAAAAACGATCATAAAAATCACAAAAGAAAAATTGGGTGAGACTGGCATGGAAGATAACGTTCTACATTCTCCCAAAAAGAAAAAAAGAGCGAAACTTACCGACATAGATAATTTTGACGTTGACGCTATCCGTAGTCATATTTACAAATATTACTCACGTAAAGAGTACCCAACTTTATCGAATTTAGTGCAGACATTAAAAGAAGCTGGCTTATTTTCCGGATCAGAAAAATCGCTGTCAAAGATATTAAAAAATATTGGATTCCGATACAAACAATGCGACAAACGAAAGGTGCTAATGGAAAGATCCGATATTGCCATGAAAAGGGTTGATTTTTTACGCGAGATAAAAACCATAGAAGATTGGGATAATGTCGTTTTTTTGGACGAAACGTGGCTAAATGCCAATCACACAGTTAGTCGCTCGTGGACGGACGTTACGGCGGCATCGACATCCAAAAGTCCCAACCGGAAAAGGAGCCAGATTAATAATATGTCATGCTGGCAATGCCAGAGGTTTCATCGACAACCAGCTTATTGGCCTTTGCGTCTAAAACCACCGGTGACTACCATAAAGACATGGATGGTGAAAAATTTACGCAATGGTTCACTAATATGCTGACTAGCCTTTCTGAGCCATCAGTTATTGTAATGGATAATGCACCTTACCACTCCATGTTACTTGACAAGCCACCTTCAAATTCAGAAAAAAAAGCCAATCTCATGCATGGCTTCAAAAAAATGGTGTAGATGCAAGTATGACTATGTTGAAAGGAGATTTAATTCGATTAATGGATATTCACAGACCGAAACAAAAACGATACGTCATTGATGAACTAGCACTGCAACATGGCCACCGAGTCATTCGTATACCGCCTTACCACTGTGAGTATAACGCCATAGAATTGATATGGGCACAAATTAAAGGATATGCGGCAAGTCACAATACTGAACCTCCATTTTCCACAGCGAAAATGATGAAATTATTAGAAGAGGCATGCAATCACGTAACCAAAAATAACTGGGAAATGGTAGTAAATAAGATTAAAGCCAAAATAAGGGACGATTACAACAGAGACATTAAAATTGACAATATTTTAGATAATGACTTTGAGTTAATAATTAATACAAACGATTCCAGTAGTGATAGTGATGGTGGTTCGGAAAGTGAAGTATCAGTATTATGTACATATTAATAAAGTAATGACTATAAATATTATCTCTAATGTTTTTTATCCTTCATATACATCTGATTAATATTTTTTATTATAGCTGTAGAGTAGAATTGCATTCAACTCGACTCACGCTTGACTCAAATTTTATCGATACAATGATCGAACGTGTAACAGACAACCCTAGAGAATGTGTCAGGATTGACTTCATAGCGGCCGGACACTATAGTATTCATGGATATTAAAACAGTTATCGACTCAAAACATCAATTCAGTATGTTTTTTTATATAAACCGCACGACATTTGATCTCGAGTCACTCATTCGTCTTCACAGAGGATCGAATTGCCGCCATTATTAATGTCATTTGTTCGTTGTATTTTTTTTCTGTTACAAAAGTAAGATTGTGAAAAGTTATTTGTTTGTCTTTATTTTATATTTATAAATAAATAAAATAAATAAATATAAGGGGACAATCTCACACCAATTGACCTAGTCCCAAACTAAGCTCTAGGCTTGTAATATGGGTACTAGACAACGATATAAATACTTATATAGAGAAATATATACTTAAATACATTGAAAACATCCATGACTCAGGAATAAATATTCGCGCTCATCACACAAATACGAGGGCTGCCTTTTAAGTTGTGTCGTTTGGAAAAACTAAAGACAATTTAAGTGTTAAATGGTATTTATTGTTTTTCAAAGTAATCACCGTGATATGTAATACACTTTTTCATTCGATCGAACCAGTTTTCGAAACACTTATTCCAGTCCGAAGTCGGGGTCTCCAAAATGGCCGTTTTGTATGCCTCAACGGCTTCTTCAGGCGTCTGGTACCGTTGACCACGAAGTCGTTGCTTAATTTTTGGAAAAGTAAAAAAATCGTTAGGGCTTAAGTCTGGACTGTGCGGCGGGTGTTCCAGAATTTCGACGTTTTGCTCTTTTAAAAACGCAATTGTTTGCCGGGCGGTGTGCGAGCTCGCATTATCGTGATGCAGTCTTATACGACGTCTTGGGTTATTTTTTCGAAACTCGCCGATGACTTCTGGTAAACAGACAGTGGTATACCAGTCAGCATTAACCGTTTTACGATCCTCGAGCACGATGTTGGCCACGTGGCCACTTTTCGCCACAAACGTGGCGACTATTTTTTTCGAAATGCTCCGTGAGCGTATTACTTTGGTCGGTTTTGGCTCATCTTGGAACACCCAAACAGTCGACTGCTGTTTAGAATCGGGTTCGTAGGCATATATCCAAGATTCGTCACCACTGATAATGTCGTAAACATGTTTCGAGTTTCCTCGGTTGAATTGCCGCAGAGTTTTGCGACACCATCGAACGCGAGCCGTTTTTTGGTCTTCACTGAGTAAATGTGGTATCCAGCGAGTGATCAACTTTTTTACGCCTAAGTGATCATGCAAAATACTGTGAACACTGGTCCCTGAAATACTTAAGGAAGCTTCTATCTCACGGTATGTCGCATGGCGATCTTCGACGATCAGTTGCCGTACAGCATCAATGTTCTCCTGGGTTACGGCTGATTTTGGTCGACCTTCACGATGTCTATCACCAAGACTAGAGCAACAACGTTGAAATTCTAAATACCAGCGTTCCACAGTCCGGAGGCATGGTGCTTTATCATTGAAAACCGTAGTCAACTCTTCGAAGCACTGAAGTCGCGTTAAGCCCCTTTTGAAGTTGTAAAAAAATATCGCACGTAAATTTTCCTTCGAAATTTCCATTTTCACAACTGACTTGTCAACTTTGAACGAGCGCTGTACTAAAACGGTTGGGCCGATTTCGAGTCATTCTTTTGTTTTCGAATTCTAATTTCAAATATTTTAAGATGACACTAGTTCTTTTTTATGCAATCACGGAAGGCTTGCAAACGACAGAACTTAAAAGGCAGCCCTCGTATATGCCCTTACCGAGATTCGAACCCAGGACCGCTAGCTTCGTAGGCAGGGTCACTACCCACTAGGCCAGCGCGTCGTCATAGGCTATAGATATATTATAGATTACACTAGTAGCATTGCAGGTTTGCAGGTCATTTCTCTACGGGTTCTGAACCCATCTTAGAGTACTTATGATATGTGTGAAGATAAAGTAGTGTATGCAACTGTATATCATTTCATTAGGCCTTAAAACACTCGTGTGATCCTATTAAGAAACGGGTTAACTGTCTAAAATGTCTAATAGAGAATCAATTAGCGGGTAATCCAAGCGGAAGTCTGGCACGTATCTCCCCGGTCAACCATGTACTGAATTACTTCCCTGTGGCATGGTAACTATAACTCAATCAGGGTAGTGATTCTCTCAACAACGACGGACCGACGAGTAAATGTCCAAGCGGCGAGTTTAAGTAGTGACGTCAGTGAGAACAAAACATATTTTAGCGCGTGCATTTTCAATTTAGCAGCATGGTTTCTGCCGATAGATCGAACGTATAAGTCTGTTTAATTGAAAATGCACGCGCTAAAATGTGTTTTGTTCGCTCTGACGGGCCTACCTGAACTCGCCGCTGTGATTTTGCTCGTTCGTCCTCTCGTCCGTTGTTTTTGAGAGAATAACGGGTGCGTATCTACTCGCATAACTTTTTAAGTTCTATTATCGGAAGTCCGAAAATGTTTTTCATAAAATTTCATATCATAACGATCACTCTTCATACACGTCTAAAAATTGTTTAGTACTAACGATTGGAACTCATAATCATCTGAATTCATAACGCCAATATTATTATTAATGAAGCCGTACACTTTTCACAATTTCTTAAATATTATTACGTGTAATAAGGTTAGGTTAGGTTAGGTTAGATTTATAAAACATCTCAAAAAGTAAGTTTCTTAAAAAAAATGCATTATGAATTGCGATAATTATGACTTAAAAATTATGAACAAAAAAGTGTGAGGAAAAAAATTATGAAGAGTGATTATTATGAATACAAATCGGTAGGAAAACAAAAAATAGGAGTAAGAATTTTATGTGAGTCAATATGGACCCCAGAAATAACACCCCAGGCTCCCATCCGCCGGGCGGCTACAAATTGTTATCGCTACGGTCGACGACAACAGAGTAGCGAGGAATTTATATGGTGACCGGTTTGATACAATGCGTTAAGGTATTAAAGGACCAATGGGCAAAGTATGCGTTCTAAAACCATCAATGGAATGCGAGAGGGACTAGCGCACCGAGGGTTCCGTACAGTAGTTATTATCAGAGCCTGGATTATTCGCGGCAAAACAAAAAACAGTCGCAATCTAGCTATAGCCTATACTTTTAGGCATTTAAAAAAATGTAAACAATACAACCACGTGATATAGTTCATCAGCCAATAGAAGTAGACAGTGTTCTGCTTCTATTGGCTGCCGTCAAAGTCGTCGTACGTCAAAGTTCGATAAAACAGTTTTGATTGGTTGTTTAACAAAGTCACGTGATTTGGAATGTTTACATTTTTTTAAATACCTAAAAGTATAGACTATAGTTTTAGATTTTTTTTTTATCGATGTCGAGTATTATGTTTACATTATTTTACAATCATTCGCGACAGTTGTTTATATGTGTTATTGGATCTAAATCTTAATTCCTACTTTTTCATATCAAGTAATAAAATAATCCGTCGGGTGACTAAGAGGTAAAACTTTAAATGAAGTGACTATACTACCTCATTGAAAATAATAGATACTTCAGAAATTGTCTACTCCCAGAGAATGTTGTGTGCTGACGTGGATTTCGAAGAAGGAATTGCATCTGTTTCTATATAATTTTATACAAAGCTCACGTTAAATGTTTTATTTAATATTTTTTTATTTCGTGAACCTTCTATTATTACACAACGACAGTTTTTTTTTTGCCGCGAAAAATCCGGGCTATGATTAAATATTATATTCTGATTTGAATTCGAGTTTGAATCGAATCAGCGACTTTGTACTTTAATCATATGAAAGGGGTTTGGGTAGGAGTGTTGTCATTGGTAAAAGTCATAAGTACATTTTCAAGGTAAAAGTGGTAAAAGTGGTAAATTATGATAAATAAACATAGGAGACAACAGTTATCCCAACGGCAAAGTTAAGATTGTTTCAATCCAGTTTATCTTTTCGTTAGAGCACTGTTACGAGTACCTAATTATTTTAGTGAATGTAACTGTTTACACTGTTATACATACCTTATCTTTTCTTACCTTATCGTACTGATGGCCCTTTTCAATCTTTGAAATTCTTTAATGAAATTCCCTTTTTACACACTCAGCTGTTTTTCCTTCACCGTAAGAGCATCAGATAATGCTCTTAAGTCAGAAAAACTCATTGGTTTATGGTGACCGCGGGAGTTCGAACTTGGTACCTTACGATCACGAGTCGACCCCCTAAGCCATTAGGCCACTGACGCTCTTATGATCGTACTTTTTCTAGCATTTTTCAACAAATGTGACGTCAAATGACACACGACAGCGACCAAGGGTTTGTCGACGTGTATAATATGATTGACGTTTAAAATTATGTATCTAATATAGTATTGTCGTTGAAAATCTAACACTATTTCTTTTTATTTATCAGTTATTATAATTGTGTATAACATTTATTAGGTACCTACTTTAAACCAAAGTTCCTCAAATTTTTCGGACGGTATGCTGACGATTTACATACATACAAAAACTCACGCCTTTATTCCCAGAGTGGGGTAGGCAGAGCCACAGAATTTCCAACAAATATAAAAACTTTTTGATAATTCTGTAACCACAATGCTGACGATTTATTTTCGTGATTTTGAACTGTCGAACAACAGCAACATTTATTGCAACTGTGTTACATATTCTCATATAGCAAATTGACCCTTCATTTAATTATGCAGCTTTACATGTTCTAAGAATATTTAAAGTTGAATATTTTTGGTTCAAACAATTTAATATTGGGCGCTACTGACAACTCTAGCACTGCACCGAAAATGCTACAAAAAGTACGATCCCTGCTTATTATACATACCTACAAGTTTTTACGGAACCCTCAGTGCGAGAATCTGACTGGCGCGTGATCAGTTTTTAGGATATCCTCTCTGTGATACGTACAGTAACTAAACTAAAACCCGTGTAAAGAATCCCTTTATTTCTAAAATGAAATGAAAAAGGCTTCCAATTTCCTTTGTAACATTTTCCACTCGATTTTTTTCGAATTCACGTGTCACTAACGGTCATCTATTTTCAACGACGCACGTACACGCCGCGCCTTAATTGGCGAGGCGGAAAAATTGACGTGGACAGCACGCAGTGTACTACGATAATTTAATTAAATCGCGAGAGGTATATGGACTATCGACAGTCATATTTCAGGGAACTTATATTGGGTCGTTACCTATGAAATTGGCGTTTTTTTACGTGTTTTATTTCTTACGGAATTTATTCATTTCAATTTTAACTTCCGAATTATTTTTAAATTTCATTAATACACTATGTTACAAACGTTTAAGATACAAATAATATGGTTAAATTTTTCATGTGCTGCGAGTTCAAGTGTTTCAATTACGCAGAGTTTTATGAAGCTATTTTTATGTAATTAAGATATGTACCTATAATATAGCTTAGAATGTCCAATATTCCTGACAGAATTTTGTTTGGTTTGCATTTGACGTTACTAAATAATCTGCAAAATTAAATGTATGAAAACCACCGATTTCATAAGATTCTCCAAGGATTATCCATATAAAACACCAATTTTATTGGTAATGACCTAATATTAAAGATTTTTATTCAATTCTGGTTTTTGCATTATAGTAATATTTTACTCCGTTGTCATAGTAAACTTCAAACAGAACATGAAATTACTCACATGACCATGACAGTGTCATTCACAATGACAAGGTTCTAAGTATCCTCAACATTTTATAGAAAACTCGCAAAAACCGTAGCTAAGCTAAGGTCATTACTGTCACTAGTGTATAATATAATTAATTATGGTTACCTAACTTCTACCCGCGACCGTCCGAGTAGGTTTCGACTATCGTTATTCCCTCGGGATTTTTTAATTTTAAGGATGAAAAGTTGCCTATGTGTTAATCCAGGGTATAAGCTAACTCTACTTAAAAAAAAACCAATTCCGTTATCCCGTAGCAGCATGAAGGAGTAACAAACACCCACAAATTTTCGCGTTTGGGTTAATCAACTTTTCTTTGTACCTCGTTGCCATGGTGACGTCTCCTGGGTCACTCTTTCAAACAATGATTTTAATGGATAAAGTCCACTAAAAATCAATTTTATTGGCAATTACCAACCCATTCTTTAATGGCCTTTCTTCTGAGTGTGCTAGAAGTATATATTACTTATAACATTTTTTGTTAGAAACTCTTGCTCTGTTGTCTAAGAAACACGGGATAGAATAACAACAACAAAAAGTTGATCCACCCATTTATAATATTAGTAGGGTTAGTGGAATATACTCGAACAGTGGTGGCCACATAATGACTAATTAGCAATGCTTGCGTTTTTCTCATACTAAACTAAAACTTCCTAACCAATTATATTTTTATTTACACTGATCGCTATCTAACAAACTAAGGTTTAATGTACTATCAGACCATTGGAACCTTGACCCACCTGTGAACTGAACTGTGTCACAGAGACGTTATGATTCAAGTCATAAGAAGTGTCAAACAAATTGTTTTATAATGTCACTGTGACACCGTTCTATGGTAAGTCAGGGTTCCATTGGGCTGATAGTATTAATAATAATAATAATAATAATTCAAATTTATTTCAGAATCCAGTTCCATATGTTGTTAGTAACATCAAATCTTATTCTAAATTAGTAATTAATAATTGATTAACAAATTAATAAATTAATAAATAGATTATTTTAAAAATCCTATGGCTACTGCTACCCAGTGTCGCACCACGGGGCAGTCAGGCCGTTCAGCCACCATGTTCAGAATACTGTTGTGGCTGCCACGGATGCGTTGAAGCAGCGACGCTGCTTTCTTACGCATGCGCGCGGGGAACCCGTCCGTGCGGGCCGCGGCGAACATCGCCGACGCGCTGCAGCGCCGCGGCAGCCCCAACAGCAGTATTTAAGTATATATTTCTCTATACAAGTATTTATATCGTTGTCTAGTACCCATAGTACAAGCCTAGAGCTTAGTTTGGGACTAGGTCAATTTGTGTGATATTGTCCCCTTATATTTATTATTATTTATTAAAAACTAATAATTCATTTTATAAAGCATTACTTTGTGCTGACGCGTCTATCCCTACAAAGCTTAATAACTTTGTATGAACGCCAAAAATATAAATAAATATCAGGGGACAATATACATTTCAAATCATTATAAAATGGAATATTTGTTCTTAACAGCGATAAATTTAAACATTTAAAAGTTTATAAGTTAACGTCAAGTGAAATAATTAATTAATAATAATTAAGTACTTTATGATTGGTTGTTAATATTGAAAAGTTATATTTGTAGGCAATTGGGATTGACCAAAAAAAATAACTCACGGTTTTTACTTTGTAATTCGAAAGAACAGGAAATTTTAAGACCCCAATTTCACTAATTTTGTATTTAACCCAATAGTTTTGTTTAAATATCTTTTTTTATTTAGCAGAGATTTTATGGATGACATGATTATTTTAAATTTGGGATGGCATTTTCTAGTAAATTAAATACAACAATTAAATGATATCTAATGAATAAAAGTGATTGTAATGTGTATAAAAACATACTATTTCAAGCTGTTTTCGCCTAACCCGTAAGATACACCTAGGAGGGCTTCAAGCCGAAAAACGAAAGTCAAACAATAGTTATATATACTTTTGCCGAAATATACAAAATAGATAAATATTTCAAAAAATTAATAATGCAGAACGGCTTTAAAACCCTATTCTTCGAAATGGTTTTCGAATTGGAGTAATTGTAAAAATATGAACAATTCCAATTGTATGGGAAAAACGCAAGCGTTCCTAACTATGTAGCCGCCAATTTATCTGTGTCTGTATATCTGTATGTCTATCTTCGCCAATGAGTTCGTCAGCGAATAAAGAGAATGGACAACTAGATATTAGATATAATGTCAATTTTATCGAAGACTGAAGAAGTCATCTGTGGCCTTCAGATGCTGCTTAATTATCCACGATCATTAAGCCCTTCGAGTCACGCGATACCCGATCTCAACGAAAAACCGACCTCATTCACACTGAGATACGGCATAATTTAAAAACAATAGAATGCCAACCTTCAAGATCACATATCAACATAGAACCAAAATGACCTAAGTCCGAAAGAACGTAGACACCATTCAATTATATAACCTGTCAGCAATAAACAATACAATCGCGTGTCAAACAAAATTAACTTGTTTTAGTTTAGTTCAGGTACAGAGATTCTCTACGATCCGAAATACATTCTAACATCAATTATGTAAGGTAAGTTTCCGCTTGGACGAAGCATCTAGTAACCCTTGCCTTTGCGCATCCTGGTGTCTCGCTCCATCGTGCGCGTGCGAGCGAGAGGCGCGAACAGCTGATAGCGATGTTCTTTTTCCGTAATCTGCCACGATGTCAACTGGCTGAGAAGCACGTGCCTCGGCTTGAAAACCTTTTAGATGTTATTATGTATAACCTCATCTCCTTTCTATAGATTACGTTTTTTACAAAAGGTAAAGGAGATAAAATCCCACGATGAATGGCCTCTTTCCATGGCTTCTATTCCGTTGAATAAAACAACTTGACAGTAACGACGGCGAACTGAAATTAATACGTTAACATGTCATAGGGATCGATTTTTGACTTTCGAGCGTTCGAAAGTGACAAAAAACAATGAATTCGTATTTTTGACTTGCGAGCGATCGAAAAAATTAACACGAGCGGTCCGCGTCATTCGTTTTTAATAGGTTAAGTAAAGTTTTTGGAAGATATGTATATTATATTTATTTTCGATAGTCGTCATCCTAAAGATCAAGAAATTGCGGCTCTTTTATTTATATTTCCTCTTATATTTTAGAAATATTTTTTTTAGTTATGAAGTTAACATTTGTACACTTTAATGACCGACTAGCTTGTTGCCATCGTACTTAATGAAAAAGAAAAAAAAACACTTCTATATCTGTCATTGTCAAATCAAATCAAAGTAAACAAACGATTCAATACAACGGCTCTTTCCTGTTTGCTTGTGTTTCATGTGATCAGTGTTTTTAGAAATATTTTTAACGATCTCAGAACGAACTCCAGACTTTCGTTTTGCCGCTTTGCTCTAAGACCTTTGCACGATATTTGGTCTACGATTTATTTTCGAACCCTTTGGCACATCTTCTTGGACACCGATTTCTTCCTTTCTCGACGACTCTTGCCCTGCTTTTTGATAGCCACGAGAGCACTTTTGAATTGTACAATCCACGCAATGAATTCAGGCAATCCCACACGGACTGTGGAAATGGAGTATTACAAAGATTTACTTGAATTTACTTATTAGAATTGAACTGTTTGTTTACTTTGATTTGGTTTGACGTTGACAGATATAGAAGTGACAGTTTTTTTTTTCTATTTCATTAAATACGAAGGCAACAAGCTTGTCGGTCATTAAAGTTTACAAATAAATGTCAACTTCATAACTAAAAAAAAGATTTCTAAAATATTAGAGGAAATAAAAGTAAAAGAGCCGCAGTTCCATGATCTTCAGGATGACGACTATCGAAAAAAAATATAATTTACATCTCTTCCAAAAACTTTACTTACCCAATCATTCATTTGACATTTGTCAAATCTCTTAAAACTAAAACATGCAATACCTCGCATCGCCACAGACATCCACAGATGAGAAAGCGTTTGATTATTCCAAAATGTATAACCAAGTAAACTTAAAAGTCAAAAAATTGTGGAATAAGCGTTAAATAATCTTATTCGCAATGAATTAATAAATTACTTGTCATAATTTCATCTTTTGTTAGTTTCGCATTTAAAATATGAATTACCTACTAAAAACCAGTAAAACATCGACTTTCTGCGTATAATGAAACACGTTCCAACGTTACAATACAATTTAGCCACCTAAGTTTCGAAAATAAAATATGTAAAGCGTTAAACATTGTCGCTTTCGAATATTTATTTCTACCGCGCGGTTTTGAAATCGAACGCTCGAAAGTCAAAAATCGGTCCCCATATCGTTACAGCCAGTATAGATGCCTAAGCCTCGACAAGATGCTCAACGCAATCGTAAACGCCTAGTATGGCTGCGTCTATATCGCGTGTCAAATGCGGATAAAGCATCTGTCACCTTTTGACACGTGTACTTATTTACGTGTCAGAAGGTGACGGATGCCTTATTTAAAATTTGACACGCGATAAACGCAGCCATGTTAGGCCTCCTGCCTCAGTATAATAACTAGGTACATTGTATAAAAAAAAGTCGCTTCCCGCTGTCTGTCTGTCCCTATGTATGCTTAGATCTTTAGAACTACGCAACGGATTTTGATGCAATTTTTTTTAATAGATAGAGTGATTCAAGAGGTAGGTTTTTATGTATAATAAATTCTATTTTACGGAGAGGTTTTACAGAAAACTCACATTAACCGAAGCGAAGCGAGGGCGGATTGCTAGTTGTTACTACTTGAGTGTAGGCACGAGTTCAGACTCGACAGGCCTGGATTAACAATAAGTCCGTTATCTTCCTAATCCTTTGGTTTTTTCCATGTCGTATGGTTTAGCCGAACTAGGTAGAAACGAGAAGCCATAAGTATAATGCAACTATTAAATATATCCTCGCGTGGTATACGAGTATTATAGAGCTGGAGTGTCCTCCCGGGGCGCCTGTCGTATCGCATAACGTTTTTGGTCCTAAAAATGTTTGGCCGAGAATGTTTGGCATACTGTTGAATGGCATAATACTACTCGTTTGTCCTAATATTTTTTGCGCATACTCATTTAACGTCCTAAAGCAAGTTTGTCCTAATATTGATAACTCTAAAGTCTAATTACCTAAAGCATAATATTCCTAACATGAATTGTCCTGATAATTATTTTGCCTATTATTAAACTGGCTACAATTACAGCACCTAAACTAAACTATGGTAGGCGTAAAGTCAGAATCGTTACGTATTCTACCTTCAGGCAGGTCAGATTTCGGTTAGGTTAGTTACGAAGACGAGCGAAGCGAGGAGTGTTAGGTAGAACTGTGACAGTCATGTAGTCAAAACAATTTTAGCACACTAAATATTAGGAATATTACAATTATGCACATCAATCATTCGACAGTTGAATCTTAGCCACATCAAACGATAGGACAAACGATAATAGGAGCAACAATTTCGGACAATCAAAAATATACGGAACAAAGTGTATGCCACACGATATTAGGACAAAAGACGTTATGCGACACAACGATAGGACTAATAATTGTATGCCATTCGATATAGACCCGTCCTCCCGTCGATGTCGTAAGAGGTGACTAGGAGAACAAAGGCTCGCAGTACTGTTAGGCGATGTTCGGAGCGGGCTGAAAATCAGCGCTGCAGGTGTCTAACACCTCAGCATTATGCTGAGCCAGTGTCCGATTCACTGCCGCGAAGACACACTACTACTTTTTTTATTGCTTATTCTGTTTTTACTTCTTTTTGTCTGTGTGTTATGTGTGTAGTGAATAAATGTATATTTCTTTCTTTCTTTCGATGGGCTTGCAACCTGTCACTAATACACTGGTAAACATCTTAGCCTAACTGTGCAAAACGTGGTTACAGAATCTGATCAGTTACGAGTTTTTTTAGGGTTGTAGCTCTGGTTGGCCTCACTCTGGGAATAAAGGCGTGAGTTTATGTATGTACGCTTTAAGTGTGACCGGAACTTATCAAACGTCGTCCCTGTGTCAGATAACGTTAAAGATTAATGTCCACATAGATAACAGGATGCAGGCAAAGTCTATTACATACAGACGTACATCCTTTCTACGTGTATAATAACATTAAAGTATTTTTTTGGAAACTTTTTCTCTGTGATGACCAGTGATCGTAATTTTTGTAGCATTTTCGTTGCAGTGCTAGGGTTGGCAGTAGTGCCCCATTAAATTGTTTGAACCAAAAATGTTATAAAATGAAAATTACAAATAAAAAAGTGTTTTAAACAAGTCGAAGATACAGAAAATATTCTCAGAGCTTGTAAATCCCAACCCAATATGCATAATGAAATGAAGGGTCACTTTACTATATGAGAAAATGTAGCACACTTGCAATAAATGTTGCTGTTGTTCGACAGGGCAATCCAAATTACGAAAATAAATCGTAAGCATACCCTCCGAAAAATTTGAGGAACTTTGGGTTACAGTAGCGTACCTAATAAATGTTATTCACAATTACAATAACTAACCAGTAAAAAAAAAAAAAAAAAAAAAATGTTTTATATTTTCAACGACAACACAATATTACATAATTTTAAACGTCAATCCTAGGTCACTGTCGTATGTCATTTGACGTAATCGCACCAAAAATGCTAGAAAAAGTACGATCACTGGTGATGACTCTGCTTTTTTTTTGCTTTCATGATAACATTGATTACTATAATACATCAACTACTAGAATAACTCTAACTTGTTTCAGGATGTAAAATTAAATTTAATAAAATTTAAGAGATGTCTTTACTTGTTTTTTTTTCTCAATAAATAATATAACCAAGTTTATTCAAATACCTGCATCCGATACCGTGTTTATCATCACCACCATACCTTCACGCCTTAGTTCCCAGAGGGGGTAGGCAGAGCTACAGAATTACCAATAACTCTAAAAACATGTTGTTAATTCTATAACCACATTTCGCACAAACAGACCACCGTGTTAGAATTTAATATATTCTAAGAATCCAGTCTTCAGAACTTCAATGGGCGTGACTCTACAGACGGTACTTAAATTAACGCTGTATTTAAACACTTCACTTAGCGCCACCGCTGTCAAATGCAGAACGTCTTCAAAACTATATATTACGACACATTACTGGAGAATTTTCATTACATCGCGTTTACTTTGCCGACCGCCGAGCGAAGGTGAGAATTGAGTCGGCGCGATTCTGCGGCGCGGCGTGACCATCCCGATCGCCAGACTTGTTACCTTTCTCTCTAAGTGCCAGGAGTTTTATTCTTTACTAGCGACGCCCTCGCTCCGCTTCGGTTTATATGAGTTTAAACAGAATTAACGATACATATAAACCTTCCTCTTGAATCACTCTATATATGAAAAAAAACTGCATTAAAATCCGATGCGTAGTTTCATAGATATAAGCATACATAGGGACAGACAGACAGCGGAAGCGACTTTGTTTTATACTATTTTCTATACTGGCCGACCCGGCGAACTTAGTACCGCTTTTGAATGTTTTTCTTTTTTTTCTCATGTTTTAATAGTTATTCTGCTACTTGGGGCAAAGATAAATCCAACAAATCAAACACCATCAAAATTGGTCCAGTCACTCTTGAGATGTAAATGGTGTAACTAAACTTTGTTTTATCTAGACTATCAATTACCCTAAAAGCATTTTTTTCGAAAGTCCTTTTAGAAGACTCTTGGAACGATGTGTAAACGCGGGGTAGTGATCTGAACAACGACGGTCGGACGAACGGACGAGTGAATGTCCAAGCGGCGAGTTTAAGTGGTCCCGTCAGGGCGAACAAATCATTTTAGCGCGTGCATTTTCAATTTAGCAGCATGGTTTCTGTCGATGGATCGAACGTATAAGGCTGCTTAATTGAAAATGCACGCGCTAAAATGTGTTTTGTTCGCTCTGACGGGACTACCTAAACTCGCCGCTGCAATTTCGCTTGTTCCGTTCCCGTTGTCCGTTGTTTTTGAGAGAATCACTACCCTGGTATCAATAATTGAATGGTATCGATGAGCAACTTAGCTCTCTTTCGTAATAAAGCTGTAAAAATGGCGGAAAAAATAGAATAATTCGTCTGATACATCTGACCTATCTTTACACAAATTCAAATGTGGCTTCTTAAGACCGTTGAGCGTCCACTGGCACCCTCATTACTATTATTGTGTTTTCTAATTAAGTAAAGAATTTCCTTGCAATCAGACGATACGTTTTTATAGCGCAAGTTAAAACACAATTTATGGGATACGTAACAAATTTTAATTACAATTACCCTTTGAGTAGTCAGCTTAATGGGAAATGGTGGCCACTTTTTTCCGTTAAGTTAATAACTCGAAGGTGAATTGTTATTAAACTATTATGATAATTATATCCTGTAAGTTGTGTTTTCATTTGTAGTACAAAAACATTTCGTCTTATTTCAAGAAAATACTTTAATTTATTAGAAAACACATGAAAAGTAATGAGGGCGCCACTGTACATCCGGCGTACGTTTGGTGCAGTCTTAACTAAGAATATTTTAATACTTAATTCAACAAATTAATTTTTAACTTTATAATATGATTGATTCGAAGTAATTATTATCATCGTCCTTCAATATAGGCATATTCTATGTCAATTTACTGGTTCTTTCGTATTGAAATTCTGGTTAATTGTAGTACATTAACGTATAACTTTGAAACAATTATTGACCTTCATCTTCAATAATATACAGTCTGTGAGCACTTAGAAGATGCTACACTCTTGATAAGATCATATGAGAGTGAGTGAAAGATAAGTACAAACCGGAAGCATCTTCAAAGAGCTATCGCACTGTATTTGACGTTTTAGCAAATTTGACTTTGAATTGTCAACCTTTTTTTTTTTTTTTTTCAAAAGCAGCCGTCTTGAAAACAATACGATAGCAATAGGGATAAAGCCGAGTGGATTCTGCAGCCTGCACATTTGCAATTTCAGGATTGCAATCTTAAGGTGACAATCTAAAGACTGGAAATACGTAGCCAATTCTGAGATTTTAGAAAAATTGCTGTATGCTAGTAATTTTAACGGTGGTTGTCCCCGCATCAGAACACAACAATGCGAGCACTACAGTACTGCTTGGCGGAAGGGTATACATGATAAAATTTATAAAATATTGTTTTTTTTGTTATAGCGGTTATAGGTTTAACATACTCTGTCAAAATATAAATATAAACAATATGTGTTTAAGAAGTGACTCATTCTTCTTTGGTTACATTAATACGAATACGTAACGTACGTACTTACATCTTTTTTTAATTTCCTATATAACGTGTTTTACGGGCAATATTAGCATTTGAAAGTAAATACAAATAAACAATTAGTAAGCGGGTGATTTTCAAATCTCTCTATTTTTTTCAAAACCTATTAAGTGCATTTCACAAAGACACTAGGTTTTTGAAATAGTTTTATGACATACCTCCTAGGTTTTGAAAATTGTGCACTTACTAGGTTTCGGGGTACTCGTAAATGTAAACCTGAGTGAGATAGCCCTCTAAACGATTTTGCATCTAGTAGGGACTTGCTAGAAAACGGGTTTAATGCAAAAATCGCAAAATTGAGTTTTTGAGACTTACTAGGTTTTGAAATGGGGATGCCGAATGGTTAAAGGTAACTTGGTGGCGACCAAGTTAACATTGGGGTCCAATTGAAAAAGGGAATAAGTCGACTTAACTCGTAATAAAAAAGGGTATATACAAGAACAGAGTAAACTAGATTTACACCCTTTTTCTCTTGATCTCCAGAAGACTTATAGCCTTTTTCGAGTTAGTTTTATGATGTGATAGCGACCCACCCTCGCTTCGCTTCGGTTTATGTGTGTTTTCTGTAACACACACATACGTCATAGTAGCTTTATGCATGCAAAGTCCCAGCCCGATCGGTTTAAAATTGACAAATTCCATACAAACTTTCATCCCCTATTTTCTCCCCTTGGGGGTAGAATTGATCAAAATCCTTTCTTAGCGGATGCCTACGTCATAACATCTACCTGCATGCTAAATTTCAGCCCGATCCGTCCAGTGGTTTGGGCTGTGCGTTGATAGATCACTATGTCAGTCAGTCAGTCATCTAAATATATATAGCTCAATTGAGCTATATATATTTAGATATACTGTTTTTCTCATTATTTTCTTGGTGTTATTTTTTTCTAAGTTATTATTTTTTTTTTTTTTATAAAAGAGGGAGGCAAACGAGCTTACCTGATCGGAAGTAATCACCACCGCCCATGAACACCGGCAACTCAAGTTGAGTTGTCGGTCCGTTGCCGGCCTTTAAAAGTGAAGTTCATGTGCCTTTGTTAACCTGATTGCACGATACAGAGAGAGTTATGTGTTTATTAGGCGATGTATGCATGTATGTATATATGTTCCTTTATCG
The DNA here is from genome assembly GCA_963966035.1 of Acleris laterana. NCBI lineage: Eukaryota > Metazoa > Arthropoda > Insecta > Lepidoptera > Tortricidae > Acleris > Acleris laterana. Next base: position 409,381 of record OZ014438.1, on the reverse strand, counting down.
CGCTCTGCAAACTAAACCGATTTTAATGATTCTTATGACAATCGATTTGTCTTAATCTCGTGAGTGTCACTAAAGATATGACAGTAATAAAAACTAAGTACGGCGGCAATTAGACGCCATATTGAGGAAATGAAAAAAATACTCGTACTCATTGAAATATGACGATGTGCTATCATTGAATAGGTATTTAAGTCATTTTTGGGTTTATTTTATCATTTTGAATGATCATTTTAGATTTATAATGATTTAAACTTGGTTAGCAACAGTCGCGTTTTTAAAACTTGCTTTTTTTTGACTAGTTAAATCTGAAATAGGGGAAATGACAAAAAAAATATAATTATCGTTACATTGGCGACATGACCCAAGCAGCAGTTCTTTGTGTTTGTTAAAGCATGCTTTCTGTTTTTTTTGTAAGTTTTCTTTTTTTTCTTATTCCTAAAAATAAAAAGTATATGCCTTGTCGGCATTAAAAAAAACTGTAATAAATGTTTCAATACTAACCTGAACTCGCAGTGTCACCGCCTGAAGTCGCAGAGTTGTATCACTATGCTGTCACCTCTGTTACAACCGCTTCGCAATTATGAACGTTTACGTAAATACCGTATTGTAAGGCGTTACGACAGTTCAGGTCCCGACACAGTGTTTCTCCGTGTCGAATTCCCATGGAATTAGGGACACAGTGCGAGTAGCTGGAACACCGCTGTGACAAAAGGCGAACGCTCGTCCGCAATTCGGTTATTCGCAGATCACAAAACAAAAGCTACGCTCACTTAAAAAAATAGTTTCCGTAAAAGCACTTAACACCGATAACTACCAGAGTTAATGTACCGATAGCAACTTAAAAAAAAATACTTTTACACATAAATGAACACTAAATTTTTTGTAGTCACATCGGAATCTCTTCCACAGAGTGATAAGCTTCGATATGGACGGTAAATTTGCTTAAGGATGAGACGGCCTAGATGAAGAGCTACTGACTCACTGAGGTCGGCGGGACAGCGCAGGCGCTAGTGCGCGCGCGGCGAGCGAGGGCGCGACTGGTGATAACGTTGATAACGCGCACCTGTCCCCCCCCTCCCGCCGCACCGCGCGCACCCCCCCGCGCCGCGCCGGAGCCTCCCGCGCGGTCAGCTGGCCTCACTTGACCTTTGCGTTTGCGCAGGCATTTGGTTCAGGTGATGAATCTTAAGGGCCCGAAACGCTATATTTTTTTTGTTGGATCTGGCTTAGGCTCGAGTCGTAAGGTGCCGAGTTCGAGCCGCGGTCACCATGTACTATCAGACCATTGGAACCTTGACCCAGCATAGAACTGTGTCACAGAGACGTTATGATTCAAGTCATAAGAAGTGTCAAACAAATTGTTTTATAATGTCACTGTGACACCGTTCTATGGTGGGTCAGGGTTCCATTGGGCTGATAGTACACACAGCAACACATCTAGCTATACACTTCAGAAATCTGAAATATTGCATGAAAGAGAGCCGCACTAGAATGCGTATGTTGTTGACATAATACACATATATACATCTCTTTCTTTTTCTCTCTGCTCTGTCTTTAATGGTTAGTTAGGTGTGATGTTGTGTGTACTAATAGTTTTTCTAACTTAAGGTCAAGGCTGAACATCTTGAGGAAACCTGCACTTCCGAACAGCTGATCCTAAAAGGGTCGGAGTGTACGCGAAAGGGCCCATCTATAAGTCTTAGTGAAGACCGGCTGTATTCAAAGATCTGTGAATGCTGTTATTCTTATTTCTAAGATAAGGAATGTATTTTTCTTAATTATTGACGACGCGCTGGCCTAGTTGGTAGTGACCTTGCCTACGAAGCTAGCGGTCCTGGGTTCAAATCCCGGTAAGGTCAGATATTAGTGTGATGAGCGCAAATATTTGTTCCTGAGTCATGGATGTTTTCTATATATTTCAGTATATATTTCTCTATATAATTATTTATATCGTTGTCTAGTACCCATAATACAAGCCTTGAGCTTAGTTTGGGACTAGGTCAATTGGTGTGACATTGTCCCCTGTTTTTCTATCTTAAACATTATGCATACTTGCCCACTTTCCCTTTAGGTTTAAGCATTAACATTCTCGATTATCTGGCACTACACAATCTCTCGAATTCGAACGTGCGTCAATGACATAAGACGATAATTAATAATGGTTATAATTTTTTTTTTTTTTTTTTATGGTATCTAGTAGACAAACGAGCACACAGGCCACCTGATGGTAAGTGGAAACTGTGACCCATAGACATTCGCAATCACAAGACTGCAATGCAATCCTAAGACTGCAAATGCGTTAATACATAATAATAATAATAATACATATACCTACTACTAATTAAGTTATGCCTCCTCTCTCCTAGTGTTGCTGTGCCCTCCAGGTTGAATTTTTTTATTTCTTTTTTATAAAATAACCTATACCTACCATTATGGAAAAGCAATAAAAAATTGAAATTGAACTTGCAAAATTTTTTGATAAGTTATTTTTTTATCACTTGGCTTTGTTTTACTCCTGAGTAAAGAATTTGTCAAGATCGTAGCAAGTGGAAAGAAGTGGTCTCTGCCTACCCCTCTGGGAAACAGGCGTGATTTAATGTATGTATGTATGTAAAGAATCTTGGTATTTTTAATTTAACTATTAAATATTAAAATTCCTGAAGTTTTTTTTTTCGTTAAAATATAGATCATACTTTTTTCAACTGTCCCAATACTTATTCCAGAATCTCTATATAACTTTCTTCCTGATGACATCTCTCGCCTTAGTTACGTCCTCACTTTCGTAAATACTTCCTTTGTATAATGTACATTTTAGCTAAGTAGGTATATTATTGATTTTAATCTAAGTTGTAAATTTTAATTTTAGTTTTAGTAATTTTGTAGTTGTAGTTAATGTATATAATTTATTTTTCACCTCAGCAGCTCAAACAAGCAGGTTTTGCTGCTTAAAAACAGTGAGCAAAATTCAATTTTGCTGCGAGCGAGAGGCAAAGTAGCTTTTTAATTATTTTTTTTAAATGCCGTGAGCAGTGCTGGGGCTACTCACAACATTCGAAAAAATTGAACTTCACTTTGTTCTGTCACTTTCACTTCGATAGGAAAAAAGCGAGAGATAGAAACAACTTGATTCGAAGTTCGATTTTCAAATTTCACACATAGTAGGCCCAAAAAGAAACGCACGTTCGGATGCACACATAACCGTAAAGTTGCAAATAAAACTATCTGTTAAACTTTGAAATGTGTTTATTATAACTATTTTATACAGTAGGTACAATCATTTTTTTTATTTAATGTTTTGAAGACAAAATTAATGAAAAATAAGAAGTTATGTATCTACATAATTTTGTTATCGTTTTAACAATCTTTAATTTCGTGACATAAACCGCGGGGGCAGTTTCAGAACGCATTTCAAAAATAGCGGGATTATTGTACTTAAAAAAAAAAAAGTAATGTAATGTAAATGACGATGTAATTTTTGTTAATTTGTCCGCCATAGCCAATAGCCATAGACAAGGCCTAGTTAGGTTTTTTTTAAAGCCACAGACTACATAAAGCTGTATAAAGTTGTGTTTGCACTACGGCATTATCAAGTTGAGTGACAGGTTTTATCTGTTTCATGTTTATTTTTTCCACTTTTTATTTTATTAGTATTTTGCAAAAATGCTTGTGATTGATGCATATGCGATCGTGTCGTTATTTAGTCGTGTATTCACCAAATGGTCACAACGGAAGACCTGCGTTGGCCCTACCAGCTTCACGCTGTGTTGTTCTCGCTGCTGAGGTGAAAAGTTGTATGTCTCACACGAGACCAAAGTTTTTTACGTCTCGTATCTTTGAATCCCTCGCTACGCTCAGGATTCTAACCTAGAATCACTCGCTACGCTCGTGATTCAATAATAGAATCCTTCGCTTACTCGGGATTCAAAATCATCACTCGCAGCAAAAACCAACTTTGCTCTCTTGTTGAACAAATAACTATTACCGGTGCCTCAAATACCTAGACAAAACAGCAGCTTTTTAACTAATACGAGTACTTTAGTTGGTCAGCCGATATCTTACAGAATATTTTCTTTCACTCATATTGGTGCTTAAAATAGCTGAAAATGGGTTTTCAGGTTATGGCATAAATAATCTGATAGAAGCTGGCCTGAAATGGACTAAAAAAAAAATCAGGCACCTGAAAATAACGGCAAGTTAACATTTTGATTACCTGCGGGCCTAAACTGGCTGCGTCTATATCGCGTGTCAGATATGGATAAAGCATCCGTCACTCTCGTACTTATATACGTGTCTGAAGGAGACGGACGCCTTATCCACACTTTGTCACGCGATAAACATATACCATTTTACGGGGCCTGGAGGCCTAATATGGCTACAGATGTAGTGAATAATCCTTTTCAATAGTTTTTGGTCAGATAACTTCGTACTTATCTTGCTTTCTCAGTTGGCTTATTGATGGGTACTGTAGCTAATCTAATCCAACAAAAAACGATGGGAAAGGATTATTCACTACATCTGTACATTTATAGCGTCAAAAGTAATGTAGGGAAACAAAAACAAATTTTGCCGCGGTAAAAATCACCTTATTCAAAGCGTACTGTACTATCAGCCCAATGGAACCCTGACCCACCATAGAACGGTGTCACAGTGACATTATAAAACAATTTGTTTGACACTTCTTATGACTTGGATCATAACGTCTCTGTGACACAGTTCTATGGTGGGTCAAGGTTCCAATGGTAGTCTTTGGGTCAAGTATACCCAAAAATCGCACAGTGCTCTGCGGGTCCAATTTAATAACATCTTCAGGGCGCAGTTACGGCTACCCCGATTCTGCAGTGCCTCTGCCATGTTTACGGAGGCCCGAGTGGATGGCTTCCATGCGATCCTGCGGAAAAAAGTGGCATCCCTCCTAGGTAGGATGAGGGGTAGCAGTAACAGCATCCTGAAGATGATTGCGGGCAGGTTTGATGGTCCCTCAGTAGTGGGTCTAATCAGACTAGTAAAATCAAATTTAGATTTTAAGTTTTAAGTAGAATAATTTTTAAATTTTTAAATTTTTAAATTTTTAAATTTTTAAATTTTTAAATTTTTAAATTACTTTTAGTGTTTTTGTGTTTGGTATGTGTCGTAAAATCGCATTTGTAATTGTAATTGTAATTTTTAACTAACCCGATATGGATCGCGTTGTCCGAAATAAAAGTATTTTGATTTTGATTTTGATTTTGATTTTGATAGGTACTACACGACGTAAAAGGTGGAAGTTCCTATGTGCGCTACTAGATTTTCGCAGAGGTTTAGTCTATTTATTGCTCCCTTTATTGCCAAAAAAACTCTGCGACAGGCTTAAAGACGCTCTCGAGACACCTTATAAACGCAGATTGACGGAATGGTTAGCCCAGCTCGATTTACCCGAACACATGGTTGAGAGAGGCGATGGCTGAGATACGCGTCATACTCGTGAACGGGTGCTGTCTGTAGAGTCCGGTCTGCTCACGTTATGCAAGGACTTGTAGTTAAATAAATTATTCTAGTTATGGCTTTTGACGTAGAGACCTCGTCGTGTTGTTCTCTTAGTTTTTTTTTTTAAGTTTAAGGTTTATTGACCTTACATTTGTAATGGTTTTATTTTTGGTAGTTTTAAGAATTTATTATTTATTACTTTATTACCTAATGTAACTTACTTTACTTAATGTAACTTAGTTTTAAGTACTATTATGTTTTTATGATTGAAAAAATGACCTTCTGCTGGAGTTTCTTGCGGCGCTTCTTCTCCGCAATGATGGTCTTGTCCGAAGCGCTGATAGACTCACCATAAATTACCGACGTGTACAAAGAGCCCTCATGTGGCCTATTTACTGAATAAATATTTTGAATTTTGAATTGAATTTTTGATCACCACGAGACCGAGAGTTTATGTCAATGGACCTCTTCGAAACTTCTTTGAAGAGGCTTCGAGCGCTAGGACCCCACGGACCAAGAGTCTTGACGCCGAATGGAATAAACACATATTCTGGGCCAAGACCATTATATTTTCCTATCTTCATGCTTTCGACCGCTTCAGTTGCCGCACCAGCCCTATTAGAGGTCCAGTGGAGATGGTAGGATGTGGTGGAGTTAGCGTAGCGTAGGATGCATCCCACACTAGCACCCGTTCCATATTTCACGAGACCAAGGTCATTCCGTCAGGTCTCTTGCCATCATTTCTAGAAATGTCTGTCGGCTCTAAAAGAGCCGCGATCTTTGAGGCAAGAGACCGATAAATGATGTCGTTTAATGCGGCGTGTCTGGAAAAGCGGCCAGCACTTCTATACATAAATATCCCCAAATATAACTGTGACTGTTGAAACTGATTAGAATTGGGCCCTGCGACATATGGTATCCTAGCGCCGGACCCAAAACCATTGTTATGCCTTAAGTGAAGTTTATTCTGAATAAACATTTTCATTTTCATGATTGTATTGTCATCAGAACCAAAGGCGTATAAAAATGTTTTTTGCGTTTTCGAAGGCGGTTTTACCCAGATTGTTTTTTTTAATTAATAGGGCCCTGTACTCCTTTGTGAGCACACAGGGCGTTTCACGAAAAGCCCGTCGGCTGTTCACAATGGAGTGCTGGCCCCTACCCTGATGTATGGTAGTGAATGTTGGGTGTGGCAACAAGCATAAAAGTCGTGTAAATGCAGAAATACGCTCTTTGAGTAGTATATGTGATGTAAAACTAATTGATAGAGTAAGGAATGAAAAAGTCAGAGAGAAATGTGGAATAAAAGAAGATGTACTGACTAAGATTAAAAAGGGCATGCTTCGATGATTCGGTCATTTGGAATGGATGGGTGAAAGAAGATTGACGAAAGAGATAAACAGATAGAAAGTAAGTGGAAAGGTCGGAAGGGGCCGCCGTTGGCGAACTTTTTCGAGTCAAATCGGAGAAATACTGGAAAAGGGCCGAAGCTTAAGTACCCGGAACCGACGTGCGTGCATGACTCGATGTATGAATGTGGAAGAAGTGAAAGAAATTTGTCAAGATCGTAGCAAGTGGAAAAAAGTGGTCTCTGCCTACCACTCTGAGAAACAGGCGTGATTTAATGTATGTGAAGGCGGGTTTTTTGTTTTTTTTTACATTTATGTATGACTTAGAGCTGAGGCGGCGCTCTGATCTGGTGCCGGGCGCTATAGTAACTTACGTAGTAACTTGTATACATAGAATCTGTGGCTATATTATGCGAGAAAATACTTTAGTTTAATAGAAAACACAATAATAGTGAAAAATATGACGTTATGCACTCGCTTTGGACTAGTGTCGGAATGACGTCATTTCGTTTGTAACCGTATTTTGTTTTTTTAAGGTTAACACTAGGCCTTAGCATATAGCAAAAATTGGTTTATTTATTTACTCAGTAAATAATTTAAAATACGGGCAAAAGCATGTCGGACCATGCTCAGTGTAGGGTTCCGAAGCTGTAACGACAAACACAAAAAACCATCTCAAAAAACAACATGTAATAACTAATTTTTAATTTAAGCACATTTAAGTAAATTAATTTGGTGCAGTCTTACAGATGATTTTTAGTAGGTATAATCACTTTAGTCGCCTGTATCTCAGGAACTTTACGTACACTAAAAAAATCCATTTCTAGATTTTATTTTACCACTTTGTTGGCGTGACTAATATGTATATTCATGCCAAATTACAGCTTTCTTGTACTAAAAGTCTCTGAACTAGGCTGCGGACCGGAAATGGCGAAATTATAAGGGTTCGTAGTTTGACGACGGAACCCTAAAAAGACGTTTAGATTAAATTACTTAATCGTAAATTTTTAATCGTAATCGGGGTTAACTTTTTACCAACAGTGATCCCTAGGCCCTACAAACAGTCCTTAAGTTTTGATCCCAAAACGCTCAAATAGGTGCGTAACTTCTATTAAATTCATTGTACATTATTTGCGACAATTATTGGGGCAATATATTTTAAATATTTGCTCTTAATGCTCATCAGAATTGTAAGATAAACAGTCCACACCCAGCGCCATCTATGAAACATCCGATAACATTGCTTGGCTAGCTAGCCACGTCTGCAGAGTTGTTACATATGCGCCATCTTTTAGATTGATGTGGAAATGGATGGATGAATACCCAAAGTCTGCTCGTTGAACAACGCCATCTAGGCGAAGCCCGCACCGAGAGCTTTGACCGACATTTGCTCGTTTGTATAGTTTAGAGCATAGAGATAGGAAAGCATTGAGGGAGTATTAAAACGGCTAAAAGTATAGTACTATTCGCACCCATTACAAATGCCCTTCGATAAAAAGAGTGACCGCTTTCGATAGAGCACTTTCTAGGAGTTAAATTATGATAGAATAATTCAAAATAAATATGTTTTGTTATGTAATTAAGTGCATCGGAACCGAGATATTTAATATAATATTAGGTATAAGGTAAGAGTACGGAATTACGGAGTATTAAGGCATTTTTGACTTTGTAAGCTATTTCCAGTAAAACCTGAAATCTCAGCTAGTTGAAATTGGTTTACTAGTAAAGATTGGCTTTCAGAGTATAGAATGTTATATAAAAATTATATATTAAACTGTGTTTTGTATAATTAATAGTCATTTTTATGAACCTCTTAAATGTCCGTTATTACGGATTAAAAATAGTCTCTGTCGGTTATTCCGTAAATGCGTGCATGTAAATCCGGTAAATTAAGTAAATGCCCCTTTTCTGCCAAATTAATGAAATAGGGAATATAAATTAAATAAGACGTGATCAGAAATTAAATAACATTACTTGTTTGACAAAAAGATTTATTTTTATTTTAAGAGGAGACGGGGGTGAGGAGATCCCGTCTAGACAATTTTAGAATAAAATTAAAATGCGTATATTTGAAAATCAGTGGGGCTGGACAAGTTGCCATCGAATACAAACGTTAGCGTTAGGTGATCACCGTTGATTTGCGTTGTCATAGAAACATTAAAGGAATTGACGTAAGTCACGTGATATATAACTCGACATGCGCTGTCAAAAATTAAAAATTAAAAATGAGTACACGTGTCTTACGTTAATTCCATACACATTTATATGATAACGCAAATCAACAGTGGTCACCTAACGCTAGCGTTTGCATTCGATGGCAACTGGTCTAGCCCCACAGGTCGTATGATGTATAGCCCTTTCCATAAGCCTATTTATCTATGTAAGAATGAGGTCAATAGTTAACAACTAAGAATTTTCATTCTCATTTAGAGTTAGAGTAGAAATGCCGATTTGGTTGAAAACATTCCAATTTACCCCAGTCTCCCCTAATTTTGTGGGGACATAATTAGGAATTATATCTTCCCAGTGGTCTCCAGTGGAGACGAATAGGAAAAATCTGATTCTGAATCTGAACCTAAATTTGTCCCCATTGGCGACTGATTTAGATTCTTTAGGGACTAATGGGCCCTAAAACCAGAGTGTCCCCAATTTCCTCTAAGTGTACGGTCATAAAACTCGTGTTATATATTTTAACTAAATATAACTCGGAAAATACTGAATAATCATTTGAAAATATAAGCACAACTACGCAATTATTTTAACGCAATTAGAAGCACAGCCAAAAACATTGTTGGCAATTGCGGAAGTCAGAAAAGCAGATGTTTTTAAGAAGTACGTCTTTTCCACGTTCTGAAACTACTTAAAATCTATAGTAATCTATTCAGATTAGTAGATGTACCATCAAGTATATTAAAACATTGAACTTTAGCAATATAATTCAGCTATTTAGCATGTGCAATTCTTGTCGTAACTTTTTACGAAGTAGGCAAAATTGATTACTTTAGACACCGTTTTTCATAACAATGGTCCACAAAATCGTAAAACGTAATTTCATCATATGATAGTATGCCAAACATCACGCTCGTAACGGCAAAGTTTGTTTGACTCTCTTATCTGAATTCCCGGTAAAACACAAAAATAAAATCCCTTTACTTTCTTTAATTGCGTAATTTTGACGCTTTTCGGGACAAGGTTGATTTTTGATATATGTAATTGCGGCAATCAGTAAATCGACCGTAATTTACTAAATACTCACTAAATTTTCATGAAAATTTATTTACTCAGTTCGTTATGAAATTCTACACAATTATTGAAACAATTTATAATGAAAATTCTTACCCATTACTTGAAAAATCCTTAATAAAATCCGTTGCTTCACTTACGCACACGCGTCTACTTCCTATCGTCTCGACGGTTTTGACGCGGACTGACCAAAAGAGATTACGTAATAACATACTATATGTTCACAGTTCGTTGACCTCTTGTTCATTTGACGCCATATTGTCCACACTTGTTATGTATATATTTTTTTTTTGGAAAAATTCGATAATTTTCTTATTTTTGGGCCTTAAGCGAAAAATTCCGGAATTCCGTACGTTTACGGAATTCCGTACCGTTACCTTATCATAATTGTTTTTTTTGTTCTTGTATTCTTGACGTGTAAAAGTGCCCGTACGGCTTACTGATAAAATATCTTTTATCTTTTTTATCTTTAGGCGTACTTTTAGTACCAAAAACGGAAAACTTGAATCTTAAATATCTCGGCTCAGATATTAGTAAACGCCATAAATTATATATGTATATCTATGTGTATTTCGAGGTCCTCTATGTAAAAATTATACGTGGCCGCTGAAAAAAATAATTACAATATTCTTCAAACAAATTTACCCAATGCCCTTTACACAGACAAGCTCATGTCACTTTTGGTGATGTAACCAAGCGAGGTCTGCTCAACTATTACGCTACGTTTATGAGTGGTACAAAAAAACCATATACATATATTTTTAGGAGATATTGTTGGTTTGATGGATTTCCCCTGTAAAGGCACTCAGTTACTCTACAGAATATTACATTCGCAAAAGATCATACTAGCAAAACATCATATACGCATAACATCATACTAGCAAAACACGATATTCGCAAAAGATCACACTAGCAAAACATCATACACGCATAACATCATACTAGCAAAACATCATATACGCATAACATCATACTAACAAAACACGATATTCGCAAAAGATCATACTAGCAAAACATCATATACGCATAACATCATACTAGCAAAACACGATATTCGCAAAAGATCATACTAGCAAAACATCATATACGCATAACATCATACTAGCAAAACACGATATTCGCAAAAGATCATACTAGCAAAACATCATAATTATACGCATAACATCATACTAGCAAAACACGATATTCGCAAAACATTATATTTACAAATAGTCGGGTTTTGGTTATAAAATCATTAGGTAGGTTTAGGTTATGTTATGGTTATGGTGGGTTATGTCCCGTGTGGTAGCCGGATTAGAATAGTGCCACTCCGTATCTTAGGTAATAAAGGCGTGTAAGGTAAATGTCCCAGCGAATGACACTATAAGGGGGGAATTCATACATATTTATACAAAACTACTCAATTATCAAAGTTATCGACTAAACGCATATGCAAATGTATAAACGGGTTCTTCATTAATGTTATAAGTACTATAAATTGTATAATAATATTAGCAATTTTAAGTTATTTCAGTTTTTCGCGACCTCTGAAATTGTACCAGTAGATGACTGGCATAAACTCGAATGTCCCATTATATGACTATGAAAAAAAATTGGCTGCGACCCAGTATATGACAGGACGTTGTCGGGTTTGATCAAATAATTATGATTTACGTATTAGTTGTTAAATATATATTTAACTTCCAATACTTAGGGCCGCTTGCACCATCTGCGTTAAACATGTTTAGCTCTTAAACATATTTAAGTTGTATGAAAATGTATGAAAAATGTCATCGTTAAATATGCTTAAAACTTAAACAAGTTTTTTTACACAGTTTTGAAGCTGGTTCATGGTAACGGGAAATCCAGCTTTGGATAAAGAAATTATCCATTTGACAAGGGTATCTTCTTGGGGTCCATAACATCGAAATAATATCGAAAGTCAAATTTCATAAGTACGAAATTCCTAAAAACAGAATTTCGAATATCAAAATGTATAATGTAGGAAATTCCTAAAGATTCATGTTCTATGTTTAATTAGCCTGTTTTTAAACGTCTAAAGTACAATACCACTAGTGCACGAAAAAACTAACGGCATTATACCTATGCCCGGTTGACCTAAGTTTAAAATGTATAAAGTGCGAAATTTCGAACGACATTTTAATTATCGAAGGTACGTTACGTTCATTAGGGGTGGAGTTTTAAGGTTTGAATGTACCTATTGATTTTCGAAGAATTGTTACAAAGCTTTTAGTACGTAGCGTTTTTGAGCACTAGAAATATTGAGTTTGAAGTTTAGTTATTAGGCATTTTGTACAAAGGAATATTGATTTTCGAAAATGAGATCATTCCATCAAAAGTGCATTAAAACATGCATCTTTAGGAATTTCGTACATTAGACATTTTGATATTGTTAGAAATTTCGTACTTATGAAATCTGATTTTCGATATTATGCTACGGACCCATTGTAACTCATGGTAGTCATGGTAGGAGTACAGATAATTAATTTCTAGAATCATATTCATATTAAACTGCCAGAGATAAGGTTGGATGTACAATACAAATATATACATTCGCTTTAGGTTGCTGTGGTGATTAAGAAGATATTTTGAAGGGTGGCAAAATACTGTCAGTTGACATGACAGATGAATAATCAAAGCTATTGAAGGAAAATCTGTTTATGTTGACCCCCAAAGAGAATATAACGCTACTTGACCCCTTTGAATAATGAATTTTTTTTTGGAAAACCTTCCGACAGAAACATGGTAGGCTCTTAGTTGTGATAATGTACGTGTCTTGTTGATCTTACAAATAAGACATTGGCAAAATTGTTCCACCCGACAAATGTGTTAAAAAGGAAACAACATTGGGGTAAAAGTTTATAATTACGAAGAATCAAAATTGGTATGTAATATGTGTGAGTTATATAATTATATGCTCAGAACGAGCTTGCTGATATTTGCGCCAGTGTTAGTAGTCACGCAAGATAACTCAAAACCCGCAGTATACCAGGCCGCATTAGGCCAATTTCCATATCAAGTTGATTTAAAGTCTCTTACAACACCGGATGACAAAAACTACTCAGTATACTGTGCTGGAGCTTTAATAGGCACTAAGAAGGTGCTCACTTTACCCACGTGCCTTATCATGGGCGGGATGGGTGTCGGTAAGGATCCTGGCAATGAAACGAAACAAGTCATTGACGTGACAAGCACGTACGTTGTGGTAGCGACTTTACGTAGAGTTGAGACTTTTGAGGAGAGCAGTGACTCACAGTGGCGACAGATAGCCTCGATACTCTTATCCAAAGACGTGGTCCTCGCCATGGTCTACATAGACAAGCCCTTCGTTCTGAACGAGTACGTGGACGTAATCCCTTACGCTTCGAAACACATGGAAGGTAATGAGGAGCGATGTGTACTGGCGGGATATGCTGTACGAGTGGGTAATGGCCAATCTGATAACTTGACGTATGGAAATTTTACCGCCATACCAGAAGACGCATTTAGTGTAAGTGGAATTGATCCAAATAAGACTTTGTTTGCCAAATATGAACTAGGGGCTCGTGGGTACCCTGGCTCGGCCCTCGTTTGTTTTAACACTTCAGACCCCAACGAAGGACCGAGGGGGGTGATAGCAGGAATCTGTTTGGGGAACGAATTCTCCACAGGCGAAAGTGATTACATCAGACTATCCAATTACTACGATTTTGTTAACAACACATCCACGAATATAAATCAAATTGTATGTAAATACTGCTTACTTATAAAATTATGCATAAACTTAATTATGACTGAATTTTGAAAGATAAACCGGTTTTACAATTCCCAGAGTACCATTTGCCAGTTAAAATTGCTTTGTATTTTGTCATGTATAAATGGACGGTTATAACTAATCTGTTAGATTTAACCTGGAGATTGTGAAACAGGTTCTAAAGGTACAATGTAAAAAAAGTATTCACCCTACTATTTGAATTATAACTCTCAAAGTAATAAAATGTTTACTTATTATGTTCATTATAAAGCAAATTTTCAGATTAAGAAGTCATGACCACTGCCTACCATGTCCACTATTTATATAGATGAATTAGAAATAGTGTGGAATTGCATTTGTAGTGGTTGTACGGTTCGCATGAAAAGTAGAATAACGTAAGTATTTCTCTTAATTTAATGAAATTACATACTCTCTCTTATCATATTTCTCTTCTTAAAAAGTAAAACAATGCTCAGTCTTTTTTTGCTTTCATTCGCTATTATTTAATTCTTCATCTGAGCTGTCACAAGTATTGATAATAATATTATGATCTGTAATTTGATCCATTTCCTGTTCTTGAGATCTATATTTATTTTCTTCACTTTTGACATGGTGACATATATGTATTATCCCAGTCCGTAGCAGTAATAGTATTAATTATTTCAGTTGCTAAATTCAATACAATAAAAACAGCCTAATAATATTTAGAATTTTATACAGACATTATTTTGGAATTTTCTTCTTAAATATAACTATTTTATTACAAACCTCTTTCTATGCTGATAGTACGGGAAAAGGGAAATTTCAAATATAGAATGATTATAAACACACAATACCACTACATACCAAGCAAGCGATGCCGCTCTAGCCTCTCTTGCAGTGGAAGATCTTATTACTTTTTCTAAATTGTCTTCAGATAGATCAGTGGTAATGACAAGAGGGGTTAGGTTCGTGAGGACTAGATTACAAAACGACTATGTAAGCAAAACGATTTAGTTTCATAAGATCTTGGATGGAAAACGTCCAATTGTGTCAATCGTTTTATAGTAGAATGCCTGGGTCAAGGACCTTTTACTAAAGCAGGACTAAGGACTAACCAAAAATTGTTTTGCTAAAACAAACCTTATACTATAGGCTTAAGACATAATTTGGGCTGCTAGCTTTACAAGAGCAAAAACCGGTACGAGCGGCATAGATACAACGGAGGAGTTTGTCCCTTTCTAACAATTGCCATGCGATAAAATTTCGGCATTTAGTAGAAAATTAAAATTACTGTTTTAGACAATTTATTAAATGTGAATCGTAACTTAAAGCTTATGTTATTTGTATAAATTAAATTCTTATAGTAATAGGTTTTTTACCCCATAAACTTAAAAATGTGACGATTTAAACCTACTTGGAAGTATTGCTTTTGATTAGGCTGTCAACCCATTGAGTGTATCAATCATGATCAATCATATCATGGCGGCTCGGTTTTCATAATCAAATTTCATTAAACGAATCTCAGTTTTAAAAGAGTACAAAATGGTGAAAACATGTTGCATACAATTTTGTAAAAGTGAATCCTATGTTGGCTGTGGGATATCGTTTCACAGGGTAGCCGATAAAAAGAGATTTTTGGGTTTTGTACAAGTAGGGTGACCTTGCTTGTGGGTAGGGTTTCTGATCGGTACGTTGTCATAAGCAAGAAAAAAATTAATGATGTGATTTCATTTAGCCCTGTTTAATTTTTTAACAATAAATGTATCTAAGCTACATATCTTCTTCTTCTATCAGCGCTGCAGGTGTTTAACACCTCAGCATTATGCTGAGCCAGTGTCCAATTCACTGCCGCGAAGACACTACTATTTCTATTGCTTTTTTGTTTTTACTTTTTTTTCTGTGTGTAGTGAATAAACGTATTTTTCTTTTTCTTTCTTTCTTTCTTTCTATTGAAACTTTATTATAATCCCTAATAATATTATAATTGCGAAAGTAACTCTGTCTGTCAGTCTGTCTGTCTATCCCGGCCTAAGTATATTGTTATACCGGTTAATTTGACAATTACCATGCCAAATCACCAATCCATGTCAAATGTTGTTTTTTTATAACGTAATATTTTTTCTTGGTTATGTTGGTAAATAAATTTCCTTTTCCTGTTCCCACGGAAAATACGACTAAGTTTTTAAAAATGTATAAATTTCAAATTTTTTGGATTATTTATATTCATACATACATACATTAAATCACGCCTGTTTCCCAGAGGGGTAGGCAGAGACCACTTCTTTCCACTTGCTACGATCTTGACAAATTTCTTTCGCTTCTTCCACATTCATACATCGAGTCATGCACGCACGTCGGTTTCGGGTACTTAAGATTCGGCCCTTTTCCAGTATTTCACCGATTTGACTCGAAAAAGTACGCCTAGGGCGGCCCCTTCCGACCCGTCCACTCACTATCGATGTGTATATCTCTTTCGTCAATCTTCTTTCATCCATCCTTTCCAAATGACCGAACCATCGAAGCATGCCCTTTTCAATCTTAGTCAATACATCTTCTTTTATTCCACATTTCTCTCTGACTTTTTCATTCCTTACTCTATCAATCAGTTTCACACCACACATACTACGCAAAGAGCGCATTTCAACGGCATTTACACGACTTTTATGCTTGTCCTGCCACACCCAACATTCACTACCATACATCAGGGTAGGGGCCAGCACTCCATTGTGAACAGCCAGTCGGGCTTTTTGTGAAATGCCCTGTCTGCTCACAAAGGAGTACAGGGCCCCATTGATTTGATTCCCCGCATTCACCCTCCTCTCGATATCCTTCTCACACTTACCATCTCTTGTAAACACACTTCCCAGGTACACAAATTCGCTCACTTGTTCTACTAATTCACCATTTATATTAATCACGCACTCAGTCATCTCCTCGTCCTTCTCTATCACCATGACCTTGGTCTTGGCAACATTTACTCTCATCCCCTTTCGCTTAAATCCCTCATTCATCACTGTCACCATCTCCTGCAACTCACGTACCGATGAGGCAAGTATAACTTGATCATCGGCATATAAGAGGCATTTGATTAGCAACTCTTGCATACGCAAACCCTTATCATACTCTTTCAGATCTCGCATACAACTGTCCATGAATAAATTGAACAGCCACGGTGAGGCAACACAGCCCTGTCTAACACCTTTAGAGATATTAAACCAGGCCGAGTATGCCCCATTGATCCTGACACAGGCTCTGGAGCCCTCATAAAGGGACCTCAAAGCCTGCACCAGGTTGCTGCTCACTCCATACATAGACAGCACCGTCCACAACTCCTTTCTATCTACCCTATCATAGGCCTTTTCCAGGTCCACAAAAGCACAGAAAACTTTTTGGTTGACAGCCAAGAACTTTTCTGTGATGGACCGTAGTGAAAAGACCTGATCCGTACATCCCATTCCCTTTCGAAATCCCGCTTGTACATCCCAGATTTTGTCATTCGTAACATTCAATACCCTTTCAATTAAAATCTTCGCATATACTTTGCCGACAACACTAAGGAGGCTGATACCGCGGTAGTTTTTGCAGTCTTGCTGTGACCCCTTTCCTTTATACAGAGGGACGATAACGGCTTTGACCCAATCTTCCGGGACTCGGCCGCTACTCCAACATGCATTGAAAAGACGGTACAACAGACTACCCACCACGCCATCTCCTCTCCTCAGCATTTCTATCGACACTCTATCACAACCTGGTGATTTTCTCGCTTTCATACTTTTTAAAGCTTTCATAATTTCATTCATACTAATCACACTTTCATCTTCGCTACTTGCATCTTTACTCGTGCTTTCTGGCTCAAGACAAACATCTTCGCATTCAAACAAGCTTTCAAAATAAGTTTTCCATCTATCAAGCATTCTTTCTTCCTCACATATTAAATCTCCAGACTCATCTCTCACCGCGCTTAATTTAGTTTTCTCTGATTTCCCCCGAGCCGATTTAATCAAGCTCCAAAAGAGTTTAATATTCGACCGGAAGTTGTCAGAGAAACTCCTATCATACTTTTCATTCAGTAAATCTTTCTTTCTAGCTACAACTTCTTTCACTCTTTTCTTTGATCTATTATACTCTTTTTTCTTTATGTTGCTTAGATCTTGTCCTGGCTCTACAGCTACAAAATCCAACCAACACTTTTTCTTCTCTTTCACTACATCATCTACCTCTCTATCCCACCATTCCGGACGTTCATTCTTGCTTTTCCTTCTTTTTACTACACCGCATACTTCGGTGGCCGATGTGACCATGCCATTCTTCATAATCTCCCATACATTATTTACATCATTCTCAACTTCACTATCATCCATCTTATTAACATATTCAAAACAATCTTTCAGCTTTCTTACGTACTCATCTTTTATAACTTCATCATCCAGTTTCTCTACTTTTATCCTCTCTAACGCAGTGGTCGGTACGGGAACACGATGGCGCCAACGTGTGAACAGACAACTTACTCGTGTTACCACTAAGTAGTGATCTGAACCTACGCTAACCCCTCGAAATGCTCTGGTATCTACAACTTTGCTACGCAACCGTTCATCTACAATCATCAAGTCTATCATTGACTTCTCATTCTGACGTCTCCACGTATACTTATGAATCTCTTTGTGATCAAACAAAGTGTTGGTCACGCAGAGATTCTTAGCCAAACATACATTGAGAAGGCATTTGCCATTCTCGTTCACTCGCTCATCACCATACTTACCCAGTACTGATTCATAACCATCCCTTTGCACGCCTGTCCAACCATTAAAATCGCCTAGCAAAATAATCCTTTCATTCTCCTTGCATTTTGTTGAAACCTCATGCAAACTTTCCCAAAACTCCTCCCTTTCTTTTTTCAATTTACTCATATCTGGGGCATAAGCCCCAATTACGAATAAACGGGTGAGACCTACCTTGAGTCTCACCCAGAGAAGTCTTGGGCTCACACATTCATGCTCTTGCATACATTCAGCCATTCGCTCTGTGAGTACGATACCAACTCCCTGACGACCGTACTCGGATACCGGGACCCCGGACCATAATGCCGTCAAGGTTCCGTGTGTGGACGTACTCACCCCTTTTTTCTTCGTCTCAGTCACACATAGAACATCCAGCTTTCTCTCTTTCATCATCATACACACCTCATCTAATTTATGTTCCATCCCTCCACACACATTCATCGTAGCAAGGCGGCTTTCCGCGGCCCGCTTTTTGCCAACCCCCCTACGAACACAGCGTGACGCGTGGCAAACGGCATCGCCACCGTTCCGATCCCCGGAGGGATCTGAACATGCTCGCACTATTTTGCCCCCCCCAGAGTACGAAGGGCTGCCCAGGCTAGGCCTGGAGAGGGATTCTCTGGCATTGCCAGTACCCTCCTGGGGTATAAACCTTTTAAATGGTGCTCGCATGGTCCATATGCAGGGTAGGGTTTGAAATTGGAGTTTTCCTTCTCCTAGATAGGTAGCAGTCCAATGCTAACGACGCCTATCCCGCCGGGTTTGAATTCGGAGTTTTCCTTCTCCTAGATAGGTAACAGCCCAATGCTAACGATGCCTATCCCACCGGAAAATATATTTATATTCGATTCCATAAAAACGGCTTGAACCGGATTACAAGGACATAACCCAAACTATATCCGGCGGCTTCGTCTGTGTAGTATGTAGGTAGGTACAGACCCCTTTAAATATAGCTTTGTAATGGTATAGCAAATTTTAAAATGATTAGACTAGTTAGTTTGACAGGTTATCCAAGAAAAAACAAATATTTCCTTCTTTCAAAACAAATATTACTATAGAATTATGTAGAATGTACGCGAACGAAATCGCAGGCAAAGGCTTGTTTTGTTTTCAACAAGTTCACTAACCTACTAGTACAGCTAAATAATCGAGCATTCATTACATGGTGTGAAAATTGCTTCATACAAATAAATATAGTTTTTTGTTCCACGTTACTACAATATCATGGTCACCACATTAGAAAGAGATAAACAGCCTCTGTGCTTGACATCCTACTCGGACCGAATTTTGGTTAACAGTACTCAGTCCTGCTTTAGTAAAAGGTCCTTGGCCTGGGTTGAAGATCGGACTTAGTTCTATAACGCTTTGATTTTATACCTAAATTACCGAAATAACAAAATTAGCCCAGCAGAACGCACTGATAGTAAAACGACTAGGTAGGCAAAGACTTTTTGCTTACTAGGGCATAGTACAAAAAAGGCGTTTTGTTTAGTTGATCGCTATGCAACATCGACGAATTGCTTACATAGTCGTTTTGCAATCTAGTCCTTACGAACCTAACCCGACAAGAGGGGCAGTACTGTCACCAGTCGAGTAACTCTGCAACGCGGTCTTGTACTGTTAAAGCTGCTCTTTAGTTTGGAGGAGGTTGGTCTTTGATCTTGCCTTCAACTATATACAAAACTCTCAAACTTTTCAAAGCAATTATAATTTTATACGTCCATGCAATCCAATTTGAGTCCGTTAACATTCCAAGTTGCATTTTTGAAGCATCCAAAATATACTTCTCTATCTTAGCAAAGTACAGTTTAAAAATATTTACATGAAGTTATTGAATAAATCTCGCGCAACCACGCTCTGCTACCACGTTAAAATAAAATTAAAATATTTTAGAGGTTTTCTCAACATGTATATTACTAATGAATCACTAAAGCAACAGTCTAACTTTTCATAGACCATAGAACTATAGAGTTTTTATTCTAGCAGGTTCACACAATCAAAAGTTCTGTCTGAGGTAACAAACTTAAAAAAAACGAACTTGTAATGTGACATGCAATAAACCATTTGAATTTGAATTTGAATACCTACTATAAAAACCAGTCCTTTACGGTTATAATCGCTAAAATCTGTAAAAGTACTAAATCTGTGATTTTTTAATTTTTGATGAAGTTGCGTCCATCGCTCGAGAACACAATCTTGGATTATTCATTTGGCCAACATCATATATCAGTTTACGTAAATTCTGAACTACTTGCTGGATTTGGCGCCAACTCATGATGACTAAAGTTACTGGATTAGAAGCTCTATGGCTGGCTGTCATTCTGAAAATACCTATCCATTTTTGTTTTGTACATTACTTTATAGTTGATCTTGGTTAGTAAATCCAGAGCGGTTTTGTGGGACAACTTGTAAAATTGATTAAGAATTTGCATTGAATAAAATAACAGTTAAAAGATGGTTCTAAATGAGTTAGCGGTCAAGATCACACCAAGCCATTGAAGTGGATGCTCGCCATCATCAAGGGTCATATCGACTATGATTGGAAGACTTGGACGACAGGACAGGATTCACCGTACAACGTTGCTTATAATATACTTGAAATTGGCAAAATTATCTTAAAATTATTACATAGACGCCATTACATAAAAAAAAACTGCAGTAGAACGTTTATGGAACTTTTTTGATATAAACTGTGGTTTAAGAACAATTGTGCTCGTTGGGCACTGATGTGAAACGGGTGCAGACCAACCGTACCACTGACCAAAATTAGTATCATAAATATGAGGTAGGTTTAGGTTTTGTTAGTGCTTCAGCTGGCCCGGAGGGCCAAACTACCCAGAAATAGGAGCTCCGTCGACTCTATTAAATTCTATTTTAATAGAAATAAATGGTCATAGTACCACCAGTGGTACGGTTTAGGGGTAGGGTGGGTCTGGAAGGTTTTGAAACGATTTACAACTTTAGTATAAATAAGTAGTTAACGTAAGTATGTATGTATGTATGTATGTAAACACTTTATTGTACAAAAGAAAAACCATAACAATACAATTAATATAAAAATATGTACAAAGACGAACTTATCCCTTTAAGTGATCTCTTCCAGCTAACCCTTGTGAGATTGAGAAGAGTGAACGGTTGTGCAACGAGTAAACAAGTGTACAAGATGAAGAATATAACACAAGAACAACAACATAAGAATATAACGTAAGTAAAGAAACAAAAATATCGATTGGGTTAAGAAATGTTTATTATACAAACACAATTTTTAAATTTGACGCTGGCATTCTTAGTTTCCCAAATAATTATTTTCTAAAAACCTTGATACATTTCTAACATCATCAAAAAAAAACACGTGATTTGTCTGATCAAATTAGCACCAAAAAGCTCTGGCAAAGTGAAAAAATAAAGCAGTAGATGCGTAAGTTTCCTTTTATATTCGATGATTTATTCGTGATGAAGTCGTAGAACGCCGACACTCGTGAGAATCTTGGTCCGCATGCATGGTCAACGGTCATATTAGTAACTAAACTGCAAGAATAGACTTCAAAATTGATGCCAACGATGGTCGCGAGCGCACCATTGACGGGGTCGGTCGTGTTCCAGCAGACAAGAGGCGCACCATAATCATAAAATGAAGGTACTTCTATGTACTCTGGATATGACACAATAAACTTTGAATTATAATGTGCTAACAGATTATCATCCACGATTCTAATATCAGCATACGTTAGGTCGTCCCACAATAGAGACTCGCGGGTTTTTACTAAATCTCCTCGTACTCCATATCCTGATATTTCGCAATGAGAACCGACCGCGCCGTAGTTTATATGCTTCGAGGCATACGGCAGTGTCGCCACGTTATTGTTGAGCTCGAATTTTTTCACAGTGTACACAACTGCAACATTGGATTTATAAGAGATATAGTTTTTCGGTACGCGCGCCGATTTAATTTCACGCCACTGTAATTCCTTGTGTTTATCGAATGAGGTGCTACGTTCCAAAGACGCCGCTACAACGTACTTCCCGTCAATGTCGATGTATCTTTTGCTATTTGCAAAAGGTCTCTGGCATCGGGCTACTTCGGCAATGACGCATGCGGCGGCTGTGAGCACCTTATTATCGTCTATCAAAGCACCACCGCATAGAACTCTATAATACTGATGACCCGTTTCTTCTCCATAACAGCATTTACACATTATATCTACTCGAAATGGAATTTTACCAAGCTCAGCCTCGGTGAAGTTTCCAAACCGTATTTTTCCATCGTCCATATCGTCCATATAATACAGAAGGACATCCAAAGGAAGGTACATCATCAAGCACGTTAAGCGGACCAAGTTATTTATGTAAAACATCCTACACTTTAAAGTTACTGAGAAGTTGTCTCCAGCATGAAATTGGCGTTGAACTAAGTCTTGTAAAATTTTAGGTCTTTGTTAACTTTTTTGATTTAATAGCAATGTCACTGGCATTATGTCAGCGGAAATTAAATTAGTCCTATCTATGGTGATCCTGCGCACAGATAAGTTAATATCCTGCGTGCTCTAAGCAAGGTGCTTGAGCTTGACTGTCTTGTCTGGTGACACCTTTATAAGTTTGAACTAAAATAAGATCTAGACACGCCTAGACACGCGGTAGCGTGTCAAAGCCAAGTTCAAGCTAACAGAACTGGCGAGCAGCACCGTGTGTAATATTACACGAACCATTTGGAGCCACTTTTGACACCTTAATAACTCAAAATCTATTTAACATAGAAACATGAAATTTGGTATATGTATTAGAACCCCTTTGAATAACTAGAATCCGAAATTTCATATATACAAGGTGTTACAAAAATACCCGTAAAGCCGAAAGGGGGTTAAATGGTACCTTATAATAAGTCCATTTACAATATTTGAGAGCCGTACTATCACCGCATGACTTACCGGCAAAAAAAAGAAAACCATTATTGCTTTCATTGATGTGAAAACCCTATTTCAGTAAAATTAAACAGTAAACTACGCAGATTGTTTATGTACATTTTTACCTAATTGGTGAAACGATTAAGAGACATACTACTTAACAAAATGTACAGAATTCGATTAGATAGATATTACAAGTCGAGTTTTGGAAGATTTTAAAAGACCTAAACTACTTACGAAGAAACCTAAACTAGCACTTACTTTTTCGTAAAGAACGTCAAAATTACAGGAACGGCTCAAAGTGAGCTCTGCCTTGTTCAATGCACAACCTCGCTCGTCGGGATATGGTTTTAAACCCATTTAAGTTGAAAAATTCTTAAATTGGTAGGTAGGCCTCTCTGTTAAAATAATCTATGCTAACTCCGGTTCCCTGACATGACAGCTTACTAGGGTTGACAATATTTTAGGCTTTGATAATTTATTAGATTTTTTACGGGGTATTTTGTAACACGTTGTATAGGTAAAACGGTTATTGAAATATTAACGTGTAAAAATCGGCATTTTTATCACCTAACTATAATATTGACTTATTGACTGACCTATAATAGATCAAAACTTTAACCTAGTTCCAGATGACCTAGAAACTTCAAATTTGGCATCCAGATAGGTAGTTGGGTGAACACAAAGAAAAAAGTCAGAAACTAGTAAATTTTTTATCATTTTATTATAATTTTTCAATTAATTGGTGAATCTATGAAAACGGGTCACTTTCTATGGAAACTCTATACAAAGTGACCCGTTTTCATTGCTCTTGACTTTTAGGAATGCTTACTTATAATAGTGCCTGTAAGTATTGTAAGAAGAATGTAAGAAGAAAATCAGCAATCAAAATTTATGACATCCGGACTTCATACGGATTTTAAGGTCTTCACGTGATATATAATGAGTGGAATACCACCCTTAATTATTCTTTTAATATAGACGCGCGGCAGCGTGTCCAGCCAAGTTCAAAGCCAAAAGGAGCCACTTTTGACTCCTTAATCCATTTGTTATATCTATATGTTTATGTATGTGTATATATATATATATCGACGGTGGAAAGGCAGAATCACTGAAGCGACATTTTGCGAATTTTACAGGAGAATGTGTTAAAGTTTTTTTTTTAGGAAAAAAAAAACGTAACTTTTTTTCAATCAAACATATAGCTATGGGTTCTTTACACGTGTTGTTCAAAATTTTAATAGCTTCCGAACACAAATAACGTCATTTCTAAATAAAAGACGGTCTCTTAAATAAATGTCGCTTCACCAAAATTGTCATTCGAAAGTTCCCGGAAGAAACCTTGATGCGACGAATATTGCTAAAAAATAGTCAAGGAAGAAAGCAATGAAACGGCATACTATTTCTAATTCGGTCCGGGAATTATCTCAAAAATGCACAAGTGCTGTTTTGGGGCATAGACAAGATAGACTTTTTTCTGGATTATTCTGCGGACATATTATGTATGTTCTTATAATTAGTGTTCGTGACTATATAAATGACGGGTGCAGACTCGTGGTCACCCCAGTGCCTTTCGACGGAGCCCTGCCTATGGCAGGGCTCCTATTTCTGAGCGATTTGCCCTTCGGGCATCTTAAGATACCTAACGAACCTAACCTACCTACTTTTGCGGAATAAAAATTATTTCTGACGAATAACCGACTAAAGCGAATAGCACTAGGGTGACAAACTGGTGTGACCACGAGTCATCCGCTTAAATGACAGATAAAAGTACAGGAGTAGGAAAACATTTTTTTTACTTTACAATTTAACTACAAAGTCTTTATACTTTAAAGACATTCTACTACATTGGCCATGAAGATTATCCAGACCATTTACCTGTTGAAACATTATGAAATAAGTCGATTTACAGCCAAGTCACTAAATAATGTTTACATTTTAGTACCTTGTCACTTTACCCCTATGACAATTTCAAATGGCAGTTTAAACATGACGCTAAATAGACAGGGCACTAAAGTGTAAACATATTTATGGCGTCAACTGTACAAAGCTAAGTGGATTCGCTCTCGAAAAAGAATTTGTACTATAAGGTCTATAAGTAAAGAAACAAAAATTTAATAGCAATTGGGTTAAAACAAGTTTATTATACAAACACAATTTTTATATTTGACGCTGGCATTCTAAGTTTCCCAAATATATTTTTTCTAAAAACTTTGATACATTTTTAACATCAAAAAAAACCTGATTTGTCTGATCACATTAGCACCATAAAGCTCTGGCAAAGTGAAAAAATAAAACAGTAGATGCATAAGTTTCCTTTTATATTCGATGATTTATTCGTGATGAAGTCGTAGAACGCTGACACTCGTGAGAATCTTGGGCCGCATATTTGACTTTGATTACCAGTAGTATTATTTCCAGAAGTCGTATTACCAGTAGTCAAACTAGTATTAGAGACGCAATAATTCATTTCCGCATTGATGCCAACGATGATGGCGTGCGTGCCATTGTCGGGGTCGGTGGTGTTCCAGCAGACCAGAGGCGCCCCAGGATCATAATATGCAGTTTTATTTGTATCCCTTGCGTAAGTGTTAATAAATGTTGTAGCATCGGAATTCAACTTATCATCAAGGAGTTCAATATTAGCATACGTTAGGACTTTGAGAGGGTTAATAAAAATTCGTAATCCATATCCCGATATTTCGCAAGTAGAACCAACGGCAGCGTAGTTTACATGCTTCGAGGCAATCGGCAATATCGCAACGTTATTGTTGAGCTCGAATTTTTTCACAGTGTACACCACTGCAATGTTGGATTTATGAGCTCTATAGTTTTTCGGTACGCGCACCGATTTAATTTCACGCCACTGTGATTCCTTGTCTTGTTCGAATGGGATTGCTTTTGTCACGGACGCCGCTACAACGTACCAACCCTCGATGTCGATGAATCTATCGGCGTCTTTAAAATTTCTATCGCAACTGGCTGGTTCAATGACAATGCATGTGGCGGCTGTGAGCACCTTATTATCGTCTATCAAAGCCCCTCCGCATAGGGCATTATAATTATTATCAACAAGTTTTCTGTCTTCATAATCAAAAATACGACTCTTACACATTATGTCTACTCGAAATGGAATTTTACCAATCTCAGCCTTGGTTGAGTTTCCTGTCTCTTGCGTTTGCTCCAGGACAACCAAAGGAAGGTACATCATCAAGCACGTTAAGCGGACCAAGTTATATAGTTCACACATTTTGTATCAATATTTACGATTTCAATTTTTATTGTGAAGCACTCCGAGAATTTTTCCTTGTTTTTCCTTTTTTTTATTTTTGTCTTTTTGGATTGGTTTAGACAATTAGCTACATAGGTCAGCAAATAAAACAAACCGGACAAAGCCCAATTGCCTCCACCTGAATACCAACACCATTACATTTTTCTTTGATAACTTTCAATTTACGTTTGTCGCTTGAAAGAAGTATGTCAAGTTGAAGGGTTTTTGGGTTTTTTCTTTAAAAAAACTGAAGCAAATAGTTTAAGGCCGCAACAAATTACTTCCTACTACCGAATTGCCACTAGCCTTCATTAGGCGCTAAGTAAGCAGCCTGAGAGTGAGCAGTGTCGTCGAAGCCGAAGTGTATAACCCCTAAACACGAACCATGCACTAACGTGCTGAGCCCTAAGATAATATATAGTCTGGCAAATGAAATATGAGGATGAGATTTCTTAAGAACTTTTGACATAGCAACAACATAGTCGGTTGTCAAACCACGTCAAACGTCATTCATTCGCCTTGAGACTGAAGCTAGCTTGCGGAATTTGCTACGTTTTTAAGTGTTTATAAAGCAGCGACCACACCAATGCTTGAAAAACGGTGACGGTACGGAATCGCAGTGACGCGTTGTATTAGCACCGCTTTTGACGCACGCTCCCCACACCGCTGCTTAACGTTGCGTATATCACGGTACGTCAAAATTGACGCCATGTTATTACTATGACACATTCTTTTGTTTATGCACCGTCTGCGAGTTTTGAGCACCGGTGTGGAGAGCATGCGTCAAAAACGGTGCTAATACGACGCGTCACTGCGATTTCGTACCGTCACCGTTTTTTAGGCATTGGTGTGGTCGCTGCTTTATGAAAAAAAAACCGGCCATGTGCGAGTCAGTTTCGTGCAACGAGGGTTCCGTACAAACCTTTAGGTACTATCAGACCATTGGAACCTTGACCCACCATAGAACTGTGTCACAGAGACGTTATGATTCAAGTCATAAGAAGTGTCAAACAAATTGTTTTATAATGTCACTGTGACACCGTTCTATGGTGGGTCAGGGTTCCATTGGGCTGATAGTACAGCCGAGTTCATAAATATGTTTTCATCACACTTGCTCGTAAATTGTGTCCTAACATGCTACAAATATCGACCGTAAATCCAAAATAATACCCGCGGGTCTTTTTTTACCATTACGCCCTATCGTGCGTAAAACCTTTTTTTTTTATATTATACGTGGACTCAAACTATCACAATACGTCAGGACCCTAATTCTTGTGCCATTGGATATGAAGTTTCATTCGAGATGAAACGTCAGTTGCATACAATTTCCTAAATATCTCGCATATAAACTATTGATCTCGACTGTCACTAGAATCGGACTCCGAACACGTTTGACATTATCTGTGGTAAGTCACAGACAATGATGTAGTCTGCCGCTAATAAGTTAAAAATATGATCTTTTGTCTGATTTTATTTCATTTCCTCGCAATGTTGATGAAAAACATTGTATGTTACACGGGTGGTAAAGGAAATACAAAGCTCGAGTCATTAAATTCTAATAGACTCCCGTTTGTAATTCTTGCTTTACCACCCTTAATACACCAATGTACTTTTACACTTTAGTACCTTGTCTATTTAATGTCATGTTAAAAACTGCCATATACGAATTATCACAGTGATTAAAGTGGCAAAGTAATAAAGTGTAAACATATTTATGAACTCGGCTGTACAGGTCGATTCACAAGAGTTGGCACGAATGGATTGAACGAAAGTAATGTCACCTATCATTGTGTGAGTGCCGTCCTTTGAACCGATGTTCGAATTTCACAACGAAAACCTGTTACTATGTTACACACTAGTATACTTTCATTCACTCATTCAATCTGTTAAATATGTATGTATGTGTGCGTGGCTGCACCCGCCACCTACTGTCATGCTGCACACACAACATCACACCTAACTAACTATTAAAGACAGCAGAGAGAAAAAGAAAGAGATGTATACAGTGTGTTACCAGCACCCTGGCTTTTTTTAAAGTAGGTGAAAGAACGTATTATCTGTAACGTAACTATGACATTAATTCAATTAATAAACAGTTTTTCATGCCAGCAATGTAAAGCACAGCGATTTGACAAGTGTAAATGACAGTCGACGGATACTTTGATTATTATGATCTGCCCCCGTACCACGACATGCCTTGTACCAAGCAACAACGATACTGATAACGATTAACACGCAGCACATTCTACATTAAAAAACCGGGCAAGAGCATGTCGGACCATGCTCAGTATAGGGTTCCGAAGCCGTAACGACAAACACAAAAAACTATCTCAAAAATCAACATGTATGAACCAATTTTCTATTTAAAGTTATTTGGCGCTGTCTTAGATGATTTTTAGTAGGTATAAACCCGTTAGTCGCCTGTATCTCAGGAACTAATTAAGTCTACTTAGTAATGATTCTTTTTCTTATAAATTCGTATATAATATCTCAAACAAGAGCCAAGCTTTTAAGTGTGAGATCAGTATACCTATGTAGGTAGTTAGGTATCTAAACTGCTCAGCTTCAAACCGACTTTAAATTACAATAAAAAATAAATCTTTTATATAGTAAATAGAATTTTAAGTTTTCAAACGATAGGTAGGTACTTAACTCAAATCAATAATCTAATCGAAAATTTGTAAACTTTCAGATCGCAAATCGCAAACTTGTAGGTAGCATTCCGGGGCACGTCCAAACAACATCTAGGCGCTCGCGCTTATGAGCGCGGCTGTCGCTCGATTTGTTGCTTGGACAGTTTGACTCCCCCCGCGCGTCCTGCACGCCCCGTTAACAAATTTTTCTATCAAAGTTATCATAGGCGATTTTGATAGGTATAAACACTTTAGTCGCCTGTATTTCAGGAGCTAATCATGTCTACATAGCCGTGATAGTTTTCCTTTAAAATTCGTTATATGCGCTTTCGTTAAAGATATTTTTCAGATTTTTAGTATTTGTAGTTTTGGCTGTAGGGGGGGGGGGGGGACACTTGACTCTAACAAAAAATAGCGCTTTAAAGCTTAATATTTCATAAACGGATCCCTTAATCGAAAAATTGCTTTCATAAACCCGCAATATTTTTGAAAGACCTATCCAACGACACCCCACACTATGGGGTAGGCAAGAAAAAAAAAAGGCATCCCCACGTTACGTGTAGGGGAGGTGCATTAAAAAAAAATATTTTTCAAAATTTTATTTTACCACTTTGTTGGCGTGACTAATATGTATATTCATGCCAAATTACAGCTTTCTAGTACTACGAGTCTCTGAGCTAGAGTGGGGACGAACGGACGGACGGATGGACGGACGGACATGGCGAAACTATAAGGGTTCCTAGTTTGACTACGGAACCCTAAAAATGGACAGTATCTAAGAAAATTAATTGTGAAGATATTTTAATATTTTTTTAATTGATAGTACTTGCAAACAATTGCTAAAGTAACATTTAATCGGCAGTTTGAATAAATGCCCGCATGCCGGTAACACACTGTATAATGTGTATTATGTCAACAACATACGCATTCTAGTGCGACTCTCTTTCACGCAATATTTCAGATTTCTGAAGTGTATAGCTAAACCCTGATTTTTAATTGCGTAGAATTCTGACAGCCATCTAACAGCTATCAAATTCTGACGTTTCAGGAGTAACAAACATTTTTTTAATTGTTGACGTTTTTGGCCTTCATTTAAATTTGTTGCTATTCCACATACATAAGGTAGAGTAAACAAATCGGTATCCCGACTTATGATCAAATCATCATTTGACAAACTATATCGTTTTACAAACTTTCATTTCGCAAAAATGTATTTGTGGTTAAACCGTTACATATTACATTAGTTGCATAGGCTATTAAATAGGTTAGGTTAAGTTGGACTTTTGACCACAAAAAAATATAAAATTATCCTGCGGGAAGTACGGACGAATGACAGTCGACAACTGTAATTTTAAAGTCTATTTTTTTCAAAATAAAAACACAAAACTAAAATGATTAAATATAATAATATAATTTAACTACAAAGGTTTGTAATACATGACAATGATCTGAATGATACCAACAACCATTATCTTTTTCCTCTGAAATTTGTTTAACAAAATACTGTGTATGGATTGTGCGATTTTAAAATAAATTTACTTTGTATTAATTAACTTTTTATTATTTCATTTTAAATTCTAATATGTAAATCATATAAGTAATATTCTAAAGATTTTTTTTTTACTTTTTTGCACCCCACGTTTAAGGAATATTTTGTAGTCTGGCAAGACCAAGAAACGTCAGAATTCTACGCAATTAAAAATCAGGGTTTAGATGTGTTGCTGTGTGTACAATAGACAGTGTATTGCTTGCTACCACAGATTATATTATACTAGCTTTCCGCCCGCGACTTCGTCCGCAGAGATTCAGAACATGCATGAGTTTTTTTATTTGTGTGAAAAAAATATATGTGGTTTTATTTAGGGCTTAGTTAAGAGAAAAAATAATGAAAAAAATATATAAGTAATATTTCAGGAGAAATTAACTTTTTTTAATCCGTTCCATATGTGGTACACCATGCAATTAGGTGTCGGTTACACTGATATTTAATTATGAATTCGATTTTTAATTTAAACTTCTGTAGACTCTTAACTTAGAGAAATAGTATTAGTTTCCATTATTTAAACCATTTGTATTAGTATTTCTCGCAGGATATGTAAATAAACCGTTTTATGGCACACCATGATATAAGGTTTGGGTTACATTATCGTATTATTATGGAACAATTTCTTAATTTATACTTCATTACACTCTAAACTTTTAGAAATAATTGTTGTATTTGTATGAACAAATTTCTCTTAGTATTTTCACATTTTTCACATTATGTGACAGTAAAATATTTCATGTACTATGAAAAATCCATAAAATTACTGCATGCAGTGACATATATGGAACGTTTGGACATGCCGTCGATGCATGGTGTGACAGATCTGGAACGTTTGGAAAAAACTGTGTATAGGCGTATAGATTATCATTGACAGTATATAATATTTACAGCATACTTACGCAAAGATTTTCACACATAAAAATATTTTTTTCCTCGATTTTTGATTATATATTTTTTTTTATTGCAATATGTAAATGAAATAAATCCATTGTTCACGGAGAACAGCAACATTTGTATAAATCCCTTGGTAATTTCAAGTACAATGCCATCTAGTGGATTGTTACTGTGTTACACTTATATAGTGCCCTCTAGGTTTGCTTTTATACAAAAAAGATGTCGCTGCCTTTACATTATTTTTAACTACTAACGATTAAACTGGTTGTGACATATCTGTCACTGTATGCATTGTAGGGTAAGAAATATCTACAAGGATACAATTTTACCTTTATGTATTTTATTTATTTTATTTTATGTATTTTATGTATATTATGTACAATTTTACCTTTATTTACCTTTATTTATATGTTTTGTTTTATTTCAGGTTTGCATAAACAAAAATTTTATGGATCTAACTTTTAATCGACCAATGTTTTTAAATTCCCCTTTAGAATTACCTTCCCAAGTCTTAGTACCAGTAGGTGTCAAAAGAGACGAACACCCGGGGAAGTACTATCAGCCCAATGGAACCCTGACCCACCATAGAACGGTGTCACAGTGACATTATAAAACAATTTGTTTGACACTTCTTATGACTTGAATCATAACGTCTCTGTGACACAGTTCTATGGTGGGTCAAGGTTCCAATGGTCTGATAGTACTTACTTAGCCATCCAAATGCGATAGCTAACTCGCAATCGAAGCGTGGGGTCTATAGCAAATACTCACATGAGAAAAACACATTGGTAGGGCAATATCATTCTTGCATGTATATGTATACAAATTAAAATATACCTACCTTCCATACAAACATAAATACAGATATGTGAAAACACAACAGTAGAGCGTTCTAAGAGACTACTAACGCCATCTATTGCGAACATTCAGAGCTAAAAATTATTTTTAGCACACTATCGTTCAAAACGTAGTTTTGTATGCATGCATGCTTTTTGTTCGGCCGTTTTATCCACAAATGCCTGCCGGGCCGGCGGGGCGGTGCGTTGCGCGTGAAACTATCTTTACTGATACTCGGTAGTTTTCGAACAAACATTCTCTCCGAATTAGTCATAGGTTTTTAAAAATACTTGTAATTATGTATTTGTGTTATTTCCTCACATGTTTGAGAAAAACATTATGTATGCCGCGGCGGAAACGAGGATTTCCTGACTGGTATTTTAGCAAGCCTCGCTATTGCTCGGCCTGCTAACCACCTCGTCAGGAAAACCCTTACTTTCCGCGCCTAGGTAACAATGTACTATTATAATTTATAATAAATATAAGATGTCTAAAAACAGATAGATATGCAAGAGACTACGGAACCGGTAGCGCTAGTGGGAAATAAAATTCAAATAAAAATGGCGGAATGCCGGGGAATTTTAATGTTGACAGCATCTGCTCATAATGAAGTCCATTCTCGAATTGAATGAAGTCAAATTTTACGCACTCATCGATTATTTTGTAAAAAAACATTTCATCGATGAGCACGAATTAGTTAACTTCAATCAATTCCAAATCGGACTTCCATTTGCGCGTGCGATATGCTAAAAATAAAGCATGTTTCAGTCTTTAATAAGTGAAATATTAATACATTTCAGTTAAGCTTTTACGTTTTTACACGACTGTTACAGTGAAACAAACTATAAAATAAAAGCACAAACAGCAGAAATTATAAGACTGTATGAAATTTAAAATCTTTATTTTGGAACCACTGACAGTCTTTTAAAAAAATATAATGTATGACAATGATATGATGAAACTTAAGGTTAGACTACCATAAACCTGATTAAAAATACATACATACATACATACATACCTTCACGCCTGTCTCCCAATGGGGTAGGCAGAGATTATGGAACGCCAGGTGCACCGATCTAAACACACAATTTTCGCTTCCTCTACATTCATCAATCTCTTCATGCACGTAAGTCGGTCTCGGGTGCTTTTGATTTGGCCCTTATTCAAGTACATCGGGAATCTGATCACTGTAGGTCCGTCTAGGACGTCCCCTACGGGCATCTGATTAAAAATATTTTTTTATTTTTAAATTTATTTTGATTAATAATATTAAAAGTGTTAAGTATAAGTGTGTAGGTAAGGACCCAATATAAACAAGAATTGCTCGAAAGGTATTAGAGCAATGTACAAGTTGCAGAATATTCTCAGAAGTTAAGAATTCTTTCAAGAAATTACTGAGAATATTATCGGAAACATTTGAAAGCATTGAGAATGTTCTCTTTCCATACAAAGTTTAAGAATATTCTTGGAAATTTCCGAGAATTTCTCATAAGAAACTTTCACATTTTGAGAAGTTACTTTTGGTTACAATGCTACCCGGAACACATTATTAAGAGCCTGTACGTAAAAGTATCAACGATCTTTAATAGAGACTCCATTAGGAGTGCCGTTTACATTTTATCTGATTTTTGAAATATAGTTTAATGTTTAATACACTTTTTATAAAATTACTAGCTGCCCGCCACACTGTGGAACGAAAATGGCCTCTCCATAGAAATAGGGACTTAATTTTCTAAGTGCCTATATTTTAAATTGAAATCGAATCTACTCCTCATAATTAGGTAAAAAAATGAATATGGGTCAATTTGGCTGGAAAACCGCCGAGTAATAATTTTTTTACTAAAATTTTGCATGGAGCGTATATGAAAAAACGGAAATATCTCAGAAAGTGCACAATTTCCCGTAATATCCTTCCGCAGGAATTTAGTACCAATTATTTATGATTTTTCGGCGTACTCAAAATTTCCCGGGCAGGTGCACTTTTTTTTTAAAAAATCAAAAACGTTTTATATAGGGAAAACTTGGTTTTTAGGAGGTATTTAAGTTTGCACGACACGTTTAATCGTGGGATAAAATTGCTGGCGCGCCAGCGGCTTCGCCCCGCTGCAAATTTCCGACATTCCCGTTGGATTTTTAATTTTTTTTCTTCCATATAAACCATGCCCTGGCAATAACGAACAAAGCAAAAAATAAATCATCCAAACCGGTTCAGCCGTTCTCGAGTTTTGCGCTGAGCAACACATTTAGTGATTCATTTTTATTATATAGATAGAGTAGCAGGCGATCTCATATTTATTTATACAATGATAAAAAGATAAAAGATGTTTATTCAGTAAGTAGGACGCACGGGCACTTTTACACGTCAAAAATCTACCAGCGCTTCGCAAGAGACCACTGCTGAGAAGAAGCGCCGCAAGAAACTCAACAGTTAGTCGTTTTTTAAATATACAATTTTAAAACTTAACCTAGCATTATATAAAACAATGAATATAACATATGATAAGAAATAAATGTATTCACGCGTAGTTGAGCAGGAAAATGTGTCAAAACTCTGAATTTTCTCCAGAACTAATTAGTAGTAAGTAATAGAAAATAATTATGAAAATTATACTTAATTATGATGGTGTAATACAACTACATAAAAAGTTTCGATACATTCTCCTACAGAAACCGTGTCCCCTAGACAATATACAATGTTTAAGTACATATTTCTTACGATTAAGTTATTATTAAGTTATTTGGGTGTTTAGTTTAGGCCAAGCACTTTTATCCTGATAGATATAGTCCTCGACCCTATAGTAAGCTTTAGACATCAGCGACTTTTTCAAGTAAGTTTTAAGTACTGGAAATGGTAACTTTAAAACTTAGAAATGGATGCATTGACCTACAAATGATTTAAAAACCTTACGAACACGAATTTTTTTAATAGCTATTTTATTTTTATTTCTTGTATTAAAATTATGTATAATTATCACAATTCTTAATAAAAGAGTCCTGATTTTTAATGACATAAATAATATTCTCATAAATAAATTGTGACGCTACTGTCAAAATACTAATTTCTTTAAATAGTAATCTTAAAGAATCACGGGAGTTTAGGTAATGAAATGCCTAACTAGTAAAATAAATAAGTATGAATTACCTACCTCGCAAAATGTCGGATATCCGTCATTTTTGTATATGAACTACAGGTATTTCGGCCAAACCCACAAGCAGATCTATTCAAAAATGGCAGATCCCCGACCTTTCACAAGGTAAAATGTATAATTTTACTAAACTTATTATCGTACTTAAATTTTTACCATTTAATGCATGAACATTATATTGTTAACTCAGGGTTTACGTTACACTTAAATTAAAATTTACATTTTTTGAAAAACGTAAGACCGGTAATAATAAAAATACAATAAATTTAAGCCGTAAAAGTGGCAAACCCAGTAAAGGGCACCCGTAAAAGTGGTGAAGTGATCTTATTATATACTTAAGCGGTACACATAATTAGAACTTGTGTTATATTCCATACAATTGCTCACAAATATAACTTACCACCGCTCAAAGTACTTGACCAATTTTATTTCAATTTACTTTAGATCATTACCTTTTTTTTTTTTGGCGTAGAGAAGACAAACGAGCACACAGGCCACCTGATGGTAAGTGGAAACTGTGACCCATAGACATTCGCATTCACAAGACTGCAATGCAATCCTAAGACTGCAAATGCGTTGCCAACCCTAAGGACTAAGATGGAATGCCTCTATGCTAGTAATTTCACCGGCTGTCTTATCCCCAAACCGGAACACAACAGTGCGAACACTGCTGTTTGGCGGTAGGTTAATGGATAAGATGGTGGTAGCGATCCGGACGGACCCTGCACAAGGTCCTACCACCCTGTTATTTTATTATTACTATTAATATGTGGATAAAGCTGTCTTTGATCTTATACCCCTAAAATACCAAACCTGTCAAGGGCTCATAACGTTTTCTACAAGGGACAAAACAAAAATAGGTAAATGTAGAAAACCTTAATGAACCCATGACGTAATTTTAAACTTAAACACTAATTAAAACTAGTTTTGTCACCCGCAGTAACATACGCAGAAAAAAAAGCTGAGTATACCCTTAACTCAGTCGAGTTACGATCTTTTACGAGATACGCCCTTATTGCTTTCCATCGTCGATATGCTTATAGATTGATATCGCAAATAGGTTCCCGAGCTAAATTAGGTCCTTACGATGTTAAATATTAAATGATAATAATACCCCTACCAATAAGCCGAGCAACACAACCTAAAGATCGATTGTTATATTTCCATTGCGCGTTTAATATAGGCAGGCTATACCAACTGTGCAACTAAGGTAGACTATGTATATGCATATTTTGTTTATCATAAAAAATATCAGATGAGGGATGAGAGATAGATTACTAATCACTACATAGTATAAAACAAAGTCGCTTCCCGCTGTCTGTCCCTATGTATGCTTAGATCTTTAAAACTACGCAACGGATTTTGATGCGGTTTTTTTTAGTAGATAGAGTGATTCAAGAGGAAGGTTTATATGTATAATAAATCCTGTTTCATGTACGGGTGTTACATAAAACTCACATAAACCGAAGCGAAGCGAGGGCGGGTCGCTATAAATAATATAATAAGTATAAAAACGTATCTGGTACTATGAGATGCTCAGTTTTTTTTTCAAAATATTTATCCATACCAAAATATAGTATAAAGAAAAGATAGGCATTCATGTTAAATAAAGTCGGGGAAAGTATTCATCGCTGGGCCTGGCGTCCTTCTCATTGTGGATGCTCGCTGTCACTGATTACCCCTAAAAAAGGAAATAATAGTTCCTTAATTAGTATGTTTACCTTGCAAAAATTCATTATGAACATTAAGGGTGCGGCTCCACTGAGGCGGAGATGAGCGAAGCGGAGCGGAGCTGTGCCAATATTAACCAATAGAAGGCGCATGCGGTCACGTCGAGCGCGCCTTGTGCACGCTAGTTTAGATTCTATTGGTTAATATTGGCACAGCTCCGCTCCGCTCCTCTCATCTCCGCCTCAGTGGAGCCGCACCCTAAAGTCGTCATTTTGTCCTATTCGGGGTCATGCTCTAGTTATTCATGGCAAGTTAATTATGTTATTCTAATACAGTCAAGGACTTTAATTGTTAAGCCACTATGGAACCCTGTCATAATGACAGCGTCAAACCATATGAAAGAAATTACGCTAAAATTAATGATCAACGTTATGCGACAGGGTTCCATAGTGGCTTAACAATTAAAGTCCTTGACTGTACATTGCGATTAAAAGTGTGCGACAAATACAATGACTGGCGGACAGCGGAGGCTTAATAGCAGGGCATTTGTATGAAACATACCCTTTGGGTATGAAAACCTAAAAATGAGCAGGGTTAAAATGGGTTTTATACTAACTACAATGTAAACATATTTCGTACTAGTCGTCTGCCAACGACTACCAGAGTAGTGATGGGCGATTTCTGAAACATTGCACAACTTTCCTTAACTGCGAAAATTACAGCGTTTGAAAGTTGATTAGATGGAAATTATTCTAACACAAGTAAATTTGTTTAAATTTCATGAAAAGTTGGGTAACATGTCGAAACTACAGTAATTTTCAGAAATAAAACGATTTCACTTTGGTAATTTTCAGAATATTGCTTGGAAATTCTAGGTGAAAGTTTCACTTTTGAAACTTATAGAATATTGCAGAAATTTAGATGAAAGTTTCACTTTTGAAACTTACAAGCCAACCATCACTATACCAGACTTTGTTATTCGCATTCTAGAATAAGAACACATCGGGTCAAAATCTAAGTCTTTAGACACAGGATGAAAAAGTGATGTGAGTAATGTTTACTCTAATTAACTGGTTCGGTGCGGATGACACGCCTGTCGTGTCATGAAATATTTTGTTCGCCGCAAAAGTTTAAGTAAAAGTTTTCGAAAATGGAAGACGCAACAAATCAGTTAATTAATCAAAAAGGTTGAATATATGGGGTGTTCATCATCGCCATCAATTTTTGTTCATGGCGGTACCGTATCATAAGTTTGTCTAGAAATAAAAACCGGGCAAGAGCATGTCGGACCATGCTCAGGGTAGGGTTCCGAAGCCGTTGCAACAAAAACAAAAAACCATCTCAAAAAATAACTTATGAACTTATTTTCTATTGAGTTATAAGACAGCACTTAGATGATTTTCACTTTATGCGCTTTCATTTAAGATATTTTTCCGATTTTTAGCATTTGTAGTGTTGACTGTAGGGGGGGGGACTTGACTATAGCAAAAAATAATGTTTTAAAACAAATTAAGCAATAGTACATTGTGTATTAAAGGTGGTAAAGCAAGAATTACAAACGAGAGTCTGTTAGAAGCCCGAAGCCGAAGGCTGAGGGCTTTAATGACTCGAGCTTTGTACATATTTCCTTTACCACCCGTGTAAGATAAAATGTTTTTCATCACAATTGCGAGGAAATGAAATAAAATCAGACAAAATATCATATTTTTAACTTATTAGCGGCAGACCACAGATTATAGGATATGTCTCGGCAGACTACATCATTGTCTGTGACTTACCACAGATAATGTCAAATGGGTTCGGAGTCCGATTCTAGTGACAGTCGAGATCAATAGTTTATATGCGAGATTTTTAGGAAATTATATGCAACTGACATTTTCATCTCGAATGAAAGTTCATATCGAATGGCACAAGAGTTGGGGTCCTGACGTATTGTGATAGTTTGAGTCCACGTATAATATTTAAAAAAGAAGCTATTACGCACGATAGGGTGTAATGGTAAAAAAAGGCCCGCGGGTATTATTTTGGATTTACGGTCGATTTTTCTAGCATGTTAGGACACTATTTACGAGCAAGTGTTATGATATATAACATAAATTAGACAAAGACCGTGAATTTAACTAATGCATCATTGAAAGAAGTTCTTCGGTCTTCCGGTAGTCACGGCACATGAACCATTTCGTTAGCAGAAGCCTACGCGAAGTTCCGGTTAAAGTATTGACAGGTCGAGGGGAAAGGAAGTATCATAACAGCTAATAATATGATTTCAAGTACTAAAGAAGAAATGGTCTAAATTAAATATATATATATATTTATATTTAAAGAAGTGGTCTCTGCCTACCCCTCTGGGAAACAGGCGTGATTTAATGTATGTATGTATGTATGTACTTACTTAGTCCCGCTAAGAATTTCTTAG
The DNA here is from genome assembly GCA_963966035.1 of Acleris laterana. Taxonomy (NCBI): domain Eukaryota; kingdom Metazoa; phylum Arthropoda; class Insecta; order Lepidoptera; family Tortricidae; genus Acleris; species Acleris laterana. Next base: position 369,518 of record OZ014438.1, on the reverse strand, counting down.
TTGCACATACTCATTTACTCATCACCAGGGGTCGGACAAAAAGTGCGGATGACGTCAAACCACTTATAGGTGATTTCAAATAGCATTTTTGATTTTCATAATCAATTATTATTACATGTGTGGTCACTGGGTTAGAATAGTGCCACTCCATGTCTTTCCGTGGACGTCGTTAGAGGCGACTAAAGGAATAAAGGCTTGTAGTACTGTTAGGCGATGGGCTTGCAACTTTTGCTTAATTTAATAATTTAGCATATCTTTATTTTTATATTGTACGTCCGAAATGGATAAACTGTTGAGACTTATTTCTTGTAATGATCTTTGTATGTACACAGTTATACAATAAATTATATTTCTATTTCTATTTCTATTTCTATTTCTATTTCTTGACACTAATACACTGGTAAACATCTTAGCCTGATTGACGAAACGTGGTTACAGAATTGTCAACAACTTATTTAAGAGTGGGAATGAAGGCGTGAGTGTATGTATGTATGTATGTATGTATGTATGTATGTATGTATGTATGTATGTATAAACAATTATCACTTATCATTTATCAACCCTCTTTATTAAACGATATCGCCACTTGAAATGAGTAAGTACAATAAATACTAAAAATATGGCCCATTATGTTTCTTTAATCAGGAGAGATGACCATTTCACAATTAGGATAAGAAGTCGACAAAATAGGTAAGTATGTGGTATCGGGACCGGTGGGTCATTTGTAATTGGGGACGACAAAGGAAGGTGACGAAGCAGGTGTGAGGTGGAAGTCACCCTCGCCAGTCACTCGTGCTCATCGCAAAACTACTTGCCCAGGCATCGAACCCGGGCCCGCTAGCTGCGTGTACGCAGGGTCACTTCTAATCTAACTAGGCTACCGCGCCGACAAACGTGAATCAACTCTTCGTTTTTAATTTAATCTTTAATACTTTCAACATTGTATTGCGAAATTATCAAATAAAATTATCAAAAAAATTAAAAGCATACAAAAAGTTCTGGGGTAAAGACACTAGTAAGCAGTAGCATAGAACGTTTTCTGTCTCAACTAAAGCGTTATTCAAAAAGTCATTGGCGAATGTCCATAAGAATTGATCCGGATTATCAGATTCAGTGTGAAAATAATTTAAGGAAATCCCCGCCAAAACCCCGAACTTTCCTTCGTTGGGGTCTGACGTATTGTGGCACACCAGAGGCTGTGTCACAAAGGATTTCATCCCTTCTATCCATCGGCAGTGGATGGGAAAATCACTAACATTATCAGTATTGTTTTCATTTTTATCATAAGTAGAATAATTTCCGTACGATAAGTTTCCTTGTATATGAGGATTGTACGAGAACCGATGAGAGCGATCTGACTCTTCAAATCCGGTTACGGTGCAATTCAAAGAGAGTCCCACAAATGTCACGCTAATTGGGATGGTGTTGACGTTTTCGTTCAAAGTGAAGGGTTGCATTGTGTAGACAACGCCGAACAAACGTTGTTGAAAAAATGTGACTGTCTTTATTTGCCGCCACTGTGAGTCGGTGTTTACACCCATGACCTCGATTTTATGGAAACTCGGCGCCACTACGTACACGCCTTTAACATCTAGGAAATAACGTCTTTTCCGACATATGCCAGATATGCAACCAGCTCCGCCTGAAATCAGCAATATTCCCAGAGTGAGCACCTTATTAGCCCCTATTAAAGCTCCTGAGCAAAAACTCGTGTAATTTTTGTCATCAGCGTCAGTTTCACTTGTCATAATAGCTTTGAATTCAACGTGATATGGAAATTGGCCTAATTTGACCTGATATTTATTCTCTGCCTGTGCGAGCGATGACAGAGCCCACGCCACGCACGCCAGCCAGCTTGTCACGCGGACATAATTACAAAGCTCTCGCATATTGATCTATACAGACTGTTAATTATTTCTAGCTTAAAAATCTTTGATATCCTTTTCTTCTTCAGTCAGGTTCAATGGGGAGTTGCCAAACGAATCGCCACGAATTATTCAAGAACAAATCATGTTCCTATTTAGTTTTTTTCTAAAAAATCTGTTCACTTCTGTTTCTGAATTTTGAATATGTTTTGGTGAAGAATTTTGTTATTCGATAGTTTGAACTCGCCTTTCACTATTAGTCTGTCATTGGTCTGTCATGCCAAATATGTGTGGGATGAGTGTGACAAGTGTCACACTGCAAAATGAGTTTTTAGAAAAAGTTACAGTCCGAAAAGAGTTCCAAGCATTTTTATTGGCTTCAACCTTGAACTTAGAGTATTTAGAACTGGAGCACGCATTGATACAATTTCCTAAGCACAAAAGTCTGTCACTTTTTGGGGGAGGTGAGGTAACACTACATACACAATACTCAACACAAATGCAAAATTCGCTTTCATTGCTACACACCCAAAAACAAAAATACAAGTTAAAAATTACGCACACATGCACATTTTTTTTACTACCAACATGTCTTTACACAATTTTAAAATAAAGTAGTGTGCATTATCTTACCGAATATCAAACGATTATTAGAGATGAGATGCATAATATCTACTTTGTCGATATCGATTTTTTTTTTGGGACAATTCTCTGTTACCGACTTTACTTTCTTTACAGTCATCTGCTTTCGAAATCCAACCAGCGAGTCTAAACTTGGTAGGTCTACGTTAAGTTTAGCGGATATCCTATTGCCACCTTCTGTCTCGACCATATTATTGTATTTTCGTCGAAATAACTTATGTAATTTCGACGATGCAAAATTCGACAATCAGAAGATGGTCAGTTAAAATCGACTAACAAGTTTTTATTACATTGTTTTGTTAGGTAGTTGCAAGAGAAGCTATTTTTTTTTAAATATAACCATCTCCAAAATCCTACTTAACAGCGTTAAATAATGACCGGTCACCTTCGAATTGCCTATTCGTTGCCTAATGACATGAAATTTATCCAAGCTGGTGTCAAATGCACAATAGCAGGTTCGTAACTTTTTAACTCTATTTCGATACTATTAAGGTCCAAAAGCGACGAACTTTTTCTTACCTCAACTGTACCTAATCTGATTCTTGTCACCGAATTCGATATTTTTTGTCATTAGGCACTAAATAAAGAGGCAATTCTAAGGTGACCGGTCATTATTTAACGCTGTTAAGGTGTTGTTGTGGTGGTTTTATTTATTGTTCAAACATTTATTTCGCTTTTTTGTGATTTAATTTTCTGTTGCAATTGTTAATTTTATTTATTTAAATACTTTATTTGCACAAAAAAGTGTACAAAAGACGGACTTAATGCTACAAAATACTTAGTATTCATAACCTTTTTATAGGAGTACTTTATCGATATAAACTAGTTTTAAATGTATCGCGACTCTATAGTTCCGAGTCTCGTGAGGAGTACGCATTAATTCAAGACAACGGGGCATCGCTGTAAATTTGCTCACCCCATCGAGTTATAGGAAAATACCACCTTCTACAAAAAGAACCAGCGGACCATATATCGTTTCACTGCGAATTACCCCCCCCCCCGCAGCTGTGCCCCGGCATATCAATTTTTTTACCTAAAATTTGTAGGTGTTCTTTTCTTGGAAGGCGGTATTTTCCTATAACTCGATGGGCTAAGTTAATTTGCAGCGTTCGCCCGGACTATTCGACGTGGTCAACAAACACAGACACAAGACTGTACGCAAACAGACATATTTAAATCAAGCGAATGATTTTTGATTTTACGGTCACTTTTTTGAGGTTCAATATAGCATGAAGTTGTTTCGAGTCTCGTGGGGAGTACGCATTAACTATAAAACGAATATTGCGCTGAAAATTTTAAAATCGATTAGAGAATCGATGTTTGCTTCATGCGATGTAAATATACATAAAATGCTTAATTATAATCTAAATCAACAGTGAAAAGTACTTACATGTGAAATGTAATTCCATCTTTCTGCAAACTTGAAGTATTTGATCGGTTTTTGCAATAAAACACGGCACAACAAGGCATTTTCCCCGGAGGTCTTGACTCATCGAAAACGACTTTGGCTATGTGATAATCGAATAAAAACGGCTGTTTATATAAACGCACAAGATCATTTGATCTTATACCTCGGCAGAGGGGAAAGTCTGCGTAAGGCGCCTCCTGTTCTAAATACTCTAAGACCTTGAATTAACACCGACCGGCATCCACGGAGTTCCTCTTCCGCCGATGATTCTGTCAAGTCTTTCTTCCCGGCAAGCGGATAGTTAATAAAATGAAAGACAATAAGAACATAAAAAAACAATTTTCGTCAATATTCTTACATATTATACCGTAAACCTTGACACCTGTTGTAGTTTCCGATGACAAACAAAATCACTGCGATCAATTTGGAACTGAAAATGTGGTAACTTTGAAAGCGCTTTGAAACCACTAAATAATTCAATGAATATTTCAAGTAAACCCGCTGAAAAGCAAGTAAAAACGAAAAACATATGGATAAGATATCTTTGGAAAAACGAAAAACATATGGATAAGAGGTCATTTGAAAAACGAAAAACATAATAATGGATAAGATGTCATTGTAAAAACGAAAACCATATGGATAAGATGTCATTGGAAAAACGAAAAACATATGGATAAGAGGTCATTGGAAAAACGAAAAACATATGGATAAGATGTCATTGTAAAAAGAAAAACATATGGATAAGATGTCATTGGAAAAACGAAAAACATATGGATAAGATATCTTTGGAAAAACGAAAAACATATGGATAAGAGGTCATTGGAAAAACGAAAAACATATGGATAAGATGTCATTGTAAAAAGAAAAACATATGGATAAGATGTCATTGGAAAAACGAAAAACATATGGATAAGATATCTTTGGAAAAACGAAAAACATATGGATAAGATGTCATTGTAAAAGATATCGTCCGAGTGAGCGCTAATAGCAGACGTGTCGCTAAAAATATTTTAAAATTATTTAAAATATGGATACTCAAATATAAATCTTAAGCCAACTTGTGTAAGTTACTATTTGGACTGTGGTGAGTTTCCTTATACTACTTACTTTAGACCGCGTACCACAGAATATCAACATGATTGTAAACCGCTCTCCGCCTGGAAGTGGCAAAAGCGCCGAGCGTAGTGGGTCTTTTCCGGAGTTAAATAGTTCTAAACTATACAGGGTGTCTCATTCAAATCGGTCAGTATGGGAAAGTCTGAAACTATAAGACATACGAAGATTTGTTCTTAGGAACCATGTCACCGATTTTGATAAAAAGAAAAACTGCATTCATACATTTGAAAAATAAACTGTACCCAGCTAGGGAATCGAACCTGGTTGTTTTGAAAAAATAAACTTACACTATTTCTATTCAGATATCGATTGTGTAGGTCTTAAGCAGTAAATGTTTCTAAGAAACATGATGTTTAAAATGAATAAAATGCATTGTTTTCACCTACTTTAATTTATCATAGTAGGTGTTCGAACTGACCACGTTTTTTTTCAATAGGGTAGGGTGGGTACGATTGAACCACTTTCACTTTAACAGCGTATAGCGAAGAATCTATTAAAGTCACGGATTCAATAGTTTGGTCATATAAAGTATGGTAATCTGGCTTTTAAATAAAGTATATTTTGTAGCTCTATCTCAAATAACTACGCCGCTATTGCCGAAAAAAGAGGACCGGGTAAATTGGTTCAATTGACCCCATGCTAGGGACAATTGAAACGGTATGTGGGTTAATTGAAACACTTCAAATAACTTTGTCATTATTTGACATATTTAATAGGTTTAAACGGTTTTCTATACTAAATGAGTATTTGATGAGGTCATGATAAAATGGTAACGTAACTATAACTATTTCTATGATTATTACTGAAAGAAAGTTTTAGAGGTAGAGGTAGTTAATAAATATTTTTGTATTCATTGGTAGCAGGTAGAAGTTGAACTAATAATTAACATATCATATTATCAACATAGATATAATCTATTAATTAGCTATAATGGCATAATAATGCTTAAAAAGGGGAATATCATTTCTCATACAAACAAACATGTTTCAATCATAACCATGTTTCAATCATGACCAAAGTATGTATACCTACGTATACATTTATATACTTATGTAGGTAAACACTTAAATGTGAAAAAGCACGACAAAGCAAAAGCAAGGTTTATACACATTAAAATGCATACCTAAATATATACACCTTAGTTTGTAAGCTTTTTTTTCAGAATTATACACGTAAAAATGTATACCTAAATATATACATACACCTTATTTTGTAAGCTTTTTTTTCAGGATTATACACATAAAAATGCATATCTAAATATATACATACACCTTAGTTTGTAAGCTTTTTTTTCCGGTTTAAACACATTACCTATATACATTATACACCTTAGTTTGTAAGCTTTTATTCAGGTTTATATAAATTAAAAATTCATTACCTACTAAAAGTAACATTAGTACATAAAAAAATCATATCTCCTCCATTCTGGTTAAAGTCGGTTAAAAAGGGACGGTTGGAACACCGGGACGATTGAAACGTTTCAAACGTCCACAGGCACATTGTTCCAATCGTACCCAACTCCTATTCTTCATTTCAAGGTCGATATTTTAGTCTTAAATACTACTTTAGCGATTACCAATATCAATAAATACAATCTCAAATAGGTATACCATACAATGAAATAAGAAAAATTACCAAAATACAAGAGATAATTAAGATAAACCGAAAATAAAAAGAACATAAATGCTTATTTTTGCGTGTGAAATCTTTCCGAAGCGTCCTGCACACGACCGCGTCCTTCGCTGCCCCGCGCGCCAATGTCCAAAGATTCGAAAATGGCCGATGTAGTAACGAACTTCGTGTCGCGCTGGTAGGTGTAACGGTTTCCGAGAAATTTGAGTTGTTTCAATCATGACCCGTTTCAATCGTACCCACCCTACCCTACAATATTCAACACGTTTTACATGCCTGAACTTGTTGAATATTGTAACGGTGGTCACTTCGAACATCTATTAAAATAAATTAAAATTATGTGAAAACAATGCATTTTCTGGATTTTAGACATCATGTTTCTTAGAAACATTTACTGCTTAAGACCTACACAATCAATATCTGAATAGAAATAGTGTAAGTTTATTTTTTCAAAACAACCAGGTTCGATTCCCTAGCTGGGTACAGTTTTTTTTTCAAATGTATGAATGCAGTTTTTCTTTTTATCAAAATCGGTGACATGGTTCCTAAGAACAAATCTTCGTATGTCTTATAGTTTCAGACTTTCCCATACTGACCGATTTGAATGAGACACCCTGTATAGTGAATCAGATAATCCGCAAATTACTTTCCGCAATAAACGAAAGCAAACAGATGAAAGTGATTATATTCGGACAGAGCTAATGGAAATGCGTAAACAAATGACTGAAGTTTTATCATATCTCAAAGCTCAAAATGAAAGTTTTGCCAAATTAAGCGAGGACGTGGCAGCTATTAAAGTTCAATCTAAAAATATAATTGCAATTACTGATAATCTAACCAAGGAGCAAGACAAAATCAAGACAAAAATATCAAAATTTGTTGATTTCAATAAGAACATGGAACAAAAGGTTGAGTTGATGCAAGCAGATATACAGCAGCTGAAAGAGTTCCCCAATAAACAATTAGAACCAGCTAACTCAACCCTCAACTGCGAAGAAATAATGGGAGAAATCTATGAACGCAATATGAGAAGCAAAAATATCATAATAATTGGTATATCAGAATCAACCAACTCTGCTGAACAGGAAGAGCTAGATACAACAGAAGTAAATAAGACATTACAAACCATAATAGATGCTTGCCCAGAACCTGTAAAAATATTCCGTCTTGGAAAACACCATCAAGAGAGGACTCGTCCAATAAAAGTGTGTTTTGCACTAGAAGACACGGCGGTGCGTTTATTACGCAACAAAGACAACCTGAAAAATAATAGTATAAAAATATTCTCGGACAAGACATTAAATCAACAAGCCTATTTCAAAAAAGTAAACGAAGAACTCGAACAAAGAAAATCCAATGGTGAAACAAATTTAAACATAAAATATGTTAAAGGAATACCTACAATAATCCATGCCCATTCAAAAAACTCGAACCACTAGTAGCCCAAAACGGCAAAAAAAATCAAGTAATTCAAATCGAAAACACATACCAAGTGACTAATAAATATGAGGATATTATAACAAGCAATGGTTCCTTAAGGTGTTTCTACGCAAATGCACGTAGTATTGTAACCCCTGGTAAGTTCGACGAGCTCAGATGTATAATACAATCGATGCAGAAATTAATTCATATAATTGTTATAACTGAGACATGGATAAAATCAGACGAGGAGGCTTTGAGATATAAATTGCCGTCGTATACCCATTATTACAATTATAGACCGAATATGAAGGGAGGCGGAGTTTCAATATTTGCACATGATAACATAAAGCATACTTTTATAGAAGAACAATGTATTAATGAAAATCACTTCTTGTGGATCCATATAAGCAAGTTTTCTGTCGATATTGGGGCTGTCTATAGGGCGAACCGTGAAAGCGTCAAAAATTTTTTGGATGTTTATTCGACCCAGCTGCAACAAAGAAAAAGAGCTATCGTTTTCGGTGATTTTAATCTAAACCTTCTGACCTCAGACAATGTATAAGGAAATCTTAAAAGAAAACGGCTACAGTGTCATCAACAACATAGACGAACATTACTGCACCCGCCAAACGTCTACGACTAAGACGATACTGGATCATGTCAGCTCGAGCTTAAAAGACAATGATATCCATTTTGCTTTCATAGACTCGGCCCTATCAGACCATAAACAAATTTATATTGAAATTAAAAAATGTCACCCTTCAAAACTAAAGAAAATAAAATACCAAGCAATAAATTATTTACATCTATATGATACAGTTGGAAAGTACAATACTGACAACACAGAAAGTGTTTATAAAGTGCTAGAGAATAAATTAATATCCAGTATAAAGAAGAGCCAAATTACTAAGGTTAAAATTCTTAACGCACCTAAACAAGATTGGATTCGTAAAGGAATAATAGAAGAAATAGATAAAAGGAACATATTATGGCACATGTTAGAATAATTTCCATCTAATCAACTTTCAGACGCTGTAATTTTCGCAGTTAAGGAAAGTTGTGCAATGTTTCAAAATTAAATAGGCTAAACAATCAGTTTTCGGCGTGTCAGTTGTAACGAGTGATATATCACGTGACTTACGTCATTCCCATACATTTTTCAATGACAACACATGTCGCCAGGGATCACCTACGCTAGCGTTCGTGAACGATGGCAACTTGTCTAGCGCCACAGTACCGTTCCCATGAGTTCCTGTGACCATACTCGCTAGCGAGTCGAGTTCTCTGTCTCTCGTACTCTATAAGAATTCTGTGAGGGACAAGCATTTGACCCGCTAGCGAGTCCGGTAACCGTAACTCATGGTAAGGGTGCGACCGAATTGCTGAGATCAAAAAACAATGACATCTTATCAATATGTTTTTCGTTTTTCCAATGACCTCTTATCCATATGTTTTTCGTTTTTACAATGACATCTTATCCATATGTTTTTCGTTTTTCCAATGACATCTTATCCATATGTCGTTTTTACAATGACATCTTATCCATATGTTTTTCGTTTTTACAATGACCTCTTATCCATAATATATGTTTTTCGTTTTTCCAATGACCTCTTATCCATATGTTTTTCGTTTTTACTTGCTTTTCAGCGGGTTTACTTGAAATATTCATTGAATTATTTAGTGGTTTCAAAGCGCTTTCAAAGTTACCATATTTTCAGTTTTAAATTGATCGCAGTGATTTTGTTTGTCATCGGAAACTACAACAGGTGTCAAGGTTTACGGTATAATATGTAAGAATATTGACGAAAATTGTTTTTTTATGTTCTTATTGTCTTTCATTTTATTAACTATCCGCTTGCAGGGAAGACAGACTTGACAGAATCATCGGCGGAAGAGGAACTCCGTGGAAGGCCGGTCGGTGTTAATTCAAGGTTGAAGCCAATAACAATGCTTGGAACTCTTTGCGGACAATAACTTTTTCTAAAAACTCATTTTGCAGTGTGACACTTGTCACACTCATCCCACACATATTTGGCATGACAGACCAATGACAGACTAATAGTGAAAGGCGAGTTCAAACTATCGAATAACAAAATTCTTCACCAAAACATATTCAAAATTCAGAAACAGAAGTGAACAGATTTTTTAGAAAAAAACTAAATAGGACTATGATTTGTTCTTGAATAATTCGTGGCGATTCGTTTGGCAACTCCCCATTGAACCTGACTGAAGAAGAAAAGGATATCAAAGATTTTTAAGCTAGAAATAATTAACAGTCTGTATAGATCAATATGCGAGAGCTTTGTAATTATGTCCGCGTGACAAGCTGGCTGGCGTGCGTGGCCTGGGCTCTGTCATCGCTCGCACAGGCAGAGAATAAATATCAGGTCAAATTAGGCCAATTTCCATATCACGTTGAATTCAAAGCTATTATGACAAGTGAAACTGACGCTGATGACAAAAATTACACGAGTTTTTGCTCAGGAGCTTTAATAGGGGCTAATAAGGTGCTCACTCTGGGAATATTGCTGATTTCAGGCGGAGCTGGTTGCATATCTGGCATATGTCGGAAAAGACGTTATTTCCTAGATGTTAAAGGCGTGTACGTAGTGGCGCCGAGTTTCCATAAAATCGAGGTCATGGGTGTAAACACCGACTCACAGTGGCGGCAAATAAAGACAGTCACATTTTTTCAACAACGTTTGCTCGGCGTTGCCTACACAATGCAACCCTTCACTTTGAACGAAAACGTCAACACCATCCCAATTAGCGTGACATTTGTGGGACTCTCTTTGAATTGCACAGTAACCGGATTTGAAGAGCCAGATCGCTCTCGTAATCGGTTCACGTACAATCCTCATATACAAGGAAACTTATCGTACGGAAATTATTCTACTTATGATAAAAATGAAAACAATACTGAAAATGTTAGTGATTTTCCCATCCACTGCCGATGGATAGAAGGGATGAAATCCTTTATGACACAGCCTCTGGTGTGCCACAATACGTCGGACCCCAACGAAGGAAAGTTCGGGGTTTTGGCGGGGATTTCCGTAACTTATCGTCACGCTGACTCTGATAATCCGGATCAATTCGTATGGACATTCGCCAATGACTTTTTGAATAACGCTTTAGTTGAGACAGAAAACGTTCTATGCTACTGCTTACTAGTGTCTTTACCCCAGAACTTTTTGTATGCTTTTCATTTTTTTGATAATTTTATTTGATAATTTCGCAATACAATGTTGAAAGTATTAAAGATTAAATTAAAAACGAAGAGTTGATTCACGTTTGTCGGCGCGGTAGCCTAGTTAGATTAGAAGTGACCCTGCGTACACGAAGCTAGCGGGCCCGGGCAAGTAGTTTTGCGATGAGCACGAGTGATTGGCGAGTGTGACTTCAACCTCACACCTGCTTCGTCACCTTCCATTGTCGTCCCCAATTACAAATGACCCACCGGTCCCGATACCACATACCTATTTTGTCGACTTCTTATCCTAATTGTGAAATGGTCATCTCTCCTGATTAAAGAAACATACATACATACATACATTAAATCACGCCTGTTTCCCAGAGGGGTAGGCAGAGACCACTTCTTTCCACTTGCTACGATCTTGACAAATTTCCTTCGCTTCCTCCACATTCATACATCGAGTCATAAAGAAACATAATGGGCCATATTTTTAGTATTTATTGTACTTACTCATTTCAAGTGGCGATATCGTTTAATAAAGAGGGTTGATAAATGATAAGTGATAATTGTTTATACATACATACATACATACATACATACTTACACTCACGCCTTCATTCCCTTTCTTAAATAAGTTGTTGACAATTCTGTTACCACGTTTCGCTCAATCAGGCTAAGATGTTTACCAGTGTATTAGTGTCAAGAAATAGAAATAGAAATAGAAATGTCATTTATTGTATAACTGTGTACATACAAAGATCATAACAAGAAATAAGTCTCAACAGTTTATCCATTTCGGACGTACAATATAAAAATAAAGATATGCTAAATTATTAAATTAAGCAAAAGTTGCAAGCCCATCGCCTAACAGTACTACAAGCCTTTATTCCCTTAGTCGCCTCTAACGACGTCCACGGAAAGACATGGAGTGGCACTATTCTAACCCAGTGACCAACACATGTAATAATAATTGATTATGAAAATCAAAAATGCTATTTGAAATCACCTATAAGTGGTTTGACGTCATCCGCACTTTTTGTCCGACCCCTGGTGATGAGTAAATGAGTATGTGCAACTAAGAAATTCTTAGCGGGACTAAGTAAGTACATACATACATACATACATTAAATCACGCCTGTTTCCCAGAGGGGTTGGCAGAGACCACTTCTTTAAATATTAATATATATATATTTAATTTAGACCATTTCTTCTTTAGTACTTGAAATCATATTATTAGCTGTTATGATACTTCCTTTCCCCTCGACCTGTCAATACTTTAACCGGAACTTCGCGTAGGCTTCTGCTAACGAAATGGTTCATGTGCCGTGACTACCGGAAGACCGAAGAACTTCTTTCAATGATGCATTAGTTAAATTCACGGTCTTTGTCTAATTTATGTTATATATCATAACACTTGCTCGTAAATAGTGTCCTAACATGCTAGAAAAATCGACCGTAAATCCAAACTAATACCCGCGGTCCTTTTTTTACCATATCGTGCGTAATAGCTTCTTTTTTAAATATTATACGTGGACTCAAACTATCACAATACGTCAGGACCCCAACTCTTGTGCCATAGGTTGTAGCGGGCTGATTTCCGCAACTCGACGACTTATAATGCGCCTTTTTTGCGTGCTGGGTCACTGGCACAAACTCTTGCCAGCCCAGTTCAACCAGAAAGCCTAGCAGACCCTTGATGTTGCCGACGGCGCGCGCGCCTTCGACACGGCAGACCACTCGCTCGTCGCCAAAAAACTCGCACATTACGGCATCCGCGGCCCAGCATTAAGTCTCGTGCTGTCATTTATGACGAACAGGAGTCAGATCGTCGTTGGAGATGGAGGACGTGCTTCATCGTCAGACTTAGAAAATTTCATGGGAGTACCACAGGGGTCATGCCTCTCGAACACGCTTTTTAGCATCCTGCTAAACGACCTACCGCAGGCAATACGAGGTGGTGTCGGCCATGCTGAGCAGTGAGAGATCGTGGTTGGCGGTCGTCTCCTTCTGCAAGAGCGTCATCTCGCAGAAGGAGGCGGCGGAGCGGGAGCGCGAGGCGGAGGTGGATGCGCACCCGCTCCGGCGTAGACGTGTGGGGCGAAGGCGGAGGCAGTTTGCTGCCAGCCTGAACCCCTAGTAGAACCGTGGGGATAGGGTCCCACAACATGGTTTTACACGTCTGGGGGAGGGTTCGGAGTGTTAACCGAACCCTCCCTCCTTTGGCGCAGGTGCCCCAGCGATAGGCTGGGGCGGCTGGGGGGCACCCTGTGGTGGCATAGTCATCAGCCCACGGTGCCCCCGCTAACAGCCTTTGGAGGTTAACACCGGAGAGGTTTCGCCTATACAGCACGCGGCCTGCACGCGGCTCCTAGGGTTTCACGTGGACAGCGCGCTGACGTGGGCGCCGCACACGGAGTCGTTGTGTGAGCGGCTGGGTGGCGCGTGCTTCACGCTGCGGAGGTTAGCGCGCACGGCAGGGCGCTCGGCGCTGCGCGAGTGCTACTTCGCCACAGTACATTCGCTTCTCTCGTGCGGCGCGGAGCTGTGGGCGCGAGCCTCGCAGTGGCGCCGCGTGTTTTCCATGCAAAAGAGAGCCGTGCGGGCGATGACCGGCGCTCCAGACGACGCGCCTGCGCGGGACTTCTTTGCGCAACTACACATACTCCCTCTCCCGTGTTTATACCTGTACCAGGTGGCGGTCTTCACTCATGAAAACCTAGACCTATACAAGAGGCGAGGATCAAATCCTAGGTTCCCCCTGCGTAGTAATAGGCATGCGGACCGGTTAATCACGGATAAACACAAGCTGGCCAAAACAGAGCAATCCGCCTATTTCCTGGGACCCGCTGTGTACAATCGCCTGCCAAAAGCCGTAATAGATGCGGCTTCCATCACACAATTTAAGAACAAACTTAAAAAATGGCTCCATGAGCGTCTGTTTTATGACTACGACGAGTATTTTGATCTAGCCCTCACTGGCTAATAAATATTAATACCATCGACATACCAACCTATAGACGCCGGGTTCTATACAAAATTCTCTTCGAAAAGACAAGTGTCCCAGGGCGACCTATACATACTTCATACTTGTATACAATCATTGTCAAAATAAAACATTCTAATTTAAATGGTATGTCATTAACGCAATGCTTAATTTTGCTTGAAACTATTTATCATCTTATGTTGCTTCGACTAGAGGCTCGTATTTTTACCTTATGCAGCTTCTACTAGCGGAGTGCCAATGTCACCGCGAACAAAGTACAAATGGAGTAGCTTTATACTTAATATTATTAAGGTGGGTAGCAGGTCGGTTCAATATAAACAACAACTCACGCTATTTTTTCATTATTTAAGACTAGCTTTCGCCCGCGACTCCGTCCGCGTAGAAGTGGTTTATCGCTGCTCCCTCGGGAACTGTCCAATTGCCCGAGAAAAAACTATCCTGTCTTATTCCAGGACCTAAACAATATGTGTGCCAAGTTTCATCTCGATCCGTTCAGCGGTTGAAGCGTGAAAGGCGGACAAACATACACACTTTCATATTTATAATATAAGTATAGATAATATACAATTTTGTGGGCTTGTAAATCGTCATATTTATATTTTTGTAACAAGACATAGAACCGTTTTCAAAAACCCTAATAGCTACTTGAAAAATTTATAACTTCCTTAACCTTTAAATTTGGTATCTCTTGATGATGTATTGGAACTTTTTTAATCAAATCATCTTGGCGTGGGATTGAACCTATAAAATTTCACAATTGTAACTTTATAATCTGTGATACAAATATATTAAAATTATAAAAAAATCTATATATGTAGGTCCCGTGTCAATGTCGGCACGTTTACTAAGCTGTTCCTATAGAAATGAGTTCTGTAATTTTCCTGCTCTAAAAGTAGCATGTGACTTTTCCTGGGATTTCTACAAACCAAACAGACAAATCGGTCTAGCCGCCGTTTAGCCATTCTAAAGTAACAGACAGACAGGTACTTTAGCAATCCTAACACTTTAGGTACAATAACTACATCATCATCTTCGAATTCGATACAGTTTCCGTAGGCACGGTTTTCGGACAGTGGTAGAATCTGTTTTTTATAATTTATGATATTAAAGTGACATATCTACTTAGCCTCAGTTTCACGTCACAAAAATAATGATAGTAGCATATTATATTAATGGCAAGGTTAATAACCTGCAATTTAGGGACAGCCGTTTTACGCAATCGACGTCTTTGCGAATTTCCCACGACATCGAATTTGTCGAAATGGATCGAGCATACGACGGTACTTTTTCCGGGTCTAAAAAACTCCTCCTGCCGTTCACTCGCGACGATGGAATTCCATACCGGACAGTGAAATGGATCACCAGGAAATCTACAAAATGAATATTAAATTTACGACAGCAAAAAATATAAAGTATTAAACTACTCCATAGACGCAACTGTTCTGCAACAACCAAATATTGACAATTGTTGGTCCGAAACTAAAATAAATAATTTAAAAAAAAAAAAATTAGGTATTTGCTAATTAATATTACGAGTCGACATTTACTTTCCGAAAGTATGATATTCCGTCTGAATTTTTTTTATTGCGGTGATTATTTTTGCAGTTTTTGAAAACGCATTGAGGCATTGTGACACGTGTCACTGTTGGCGTAGTTGAAAGCGAACTAAATTCAAGTAAGCTCCCAATTTGAAGTGGGAGTATATTCGCTGGGCCGTGTTTTGTTCGACTGTTACCATAGTTTCGGCTACGTACTCTCGGAATATCATACTATCGAATGTTCGAATGCTCGACTGTTACTGGATCGAATATTCGATGGGTCGAAAAACTTAGGAACAATAAATCGCCAAACCGAAATTGATGTTTCGATAGACATCTCACAGAAGATCTCAGCCCCGAATGTTCATTGGCTCGACTGTTACTGAATCGAATTTTCGATGGGTCGAAAAACTTAGGAACGATAAATCGTCAAATCGAAATTGATGGTTCGATTGTTATCGCACAGAAGATCTCAGACCCGAATGTTCATTGGCTCGACTGTTACTGGATCGAATATTCGATGGGTCGAAAAACTTAGGATCAATAAATCGTCAAATCGAAATCGAGTTTTCGATTGTCATCTCCAGAGCCCGGATTTTTCGCAGCAAAACATAAGACTGTCGCAATCATACTAGTGTTAGAAACATTTTTTATCGATATCGAGTATAAATATATAAAAAAGTCATGCCGATATATTTACATTACTTTGTAATCATTCGTGACAGGTAATTTAAAATCATATAAACATCATACCAAACACAATGAGTTTTATAAATTTTTCGGGTGAAGTTGAAAGTTTATTTATTATACATAGATAGCTTTATAGTGATAAACGAAACTGTCTACTCCCAGAGAATGTTGAGAAATTAGTGTTTATCTAATCTACTCCTATAACTATCACAAACCAAAAAAAAGTACTTAAAGTTAAATCAAAAAACCCGACTACGTAAAAAGTAAACTTTTAATTAAAAAAAAAAGATGGGAGCAAGATGACCCATTTCTTCTCCAATCGTGTAGTGAAGTCTAGAAAAATTAATTTTAAGACGTTGAATATTCAACTTGATACTGTCAACAACCTCATGCAGCCGGAGGCATCTTCTTAAAATTAAATATGTAAAAACCTGATGCCTCCGGAAACCTATTTAGGTCTATATGTATATTATTTTGTGTTAATGGCGATCAAATTCAAATTCAAATTCAAATTCAAAATCTTTATTGCATATCACATTACAAAGATAAGGTGGAAAAAATAATAATAGGTATCCATGTGACGCCCTGCAAGGGCACAGCAATTTTAGAGGGTTAATTATGTATTTTAATATCACATAAAATATTTCATAGTTGTATTATAAAATAAAAAACTTAATCGTGACTTAATCTTAAACAGCTCATACATAAAATCTTTCGTATTGCACATTCTGTTACAATAATAATTATTATATCAATTCAACTATGGTTGATAAAATATTAATTCAGTACATACTTATCATTAAAAAAATCGTTTAAATTATAGTAGCATTTATTGATTAGATATATTTTTAATTGTTTAAGAAACAACTTTGGTTTCCCTGAGTTCTTTATGGAATTAGGTAGATGGTTGTATATTTTAATAAGCATATGATGAGGGCTAGAAGTTATTATTTTTAATTTGGAGAAGGGCAATTTTAATTTATTTAGGTTTCGGTCGTTTCGTCTAATTTCAGTTATGGGTGTATAGAGATTTATATGATTTTTGACAAACTTACATGATTCCAATATGTAGATTGAGGTAAGGGTGAGCATCTGTAATTTAATAAAGTGGGGGCGACAGGAATCCATTTGGTCAATATTTATTAAGATTCTGGATTCTGCGATGGATCTCTATACTGAGCATGGACGCAATTGGCCGAGAGGCTGTAACTCGGATTTTGAAAAAATGAGAATGACCGCTGACCAAGTTTAAATCGTAATAGTCGGGTCGGTCGGTTGGGTAATAAAATGAAACATGCTGCTGTGTGTACTGACGTGGACTTCGAAGAAGAAATTGTATATGTTTTTACATAATTTTATATGTTTCTAACACTAGTATAATTGCGACAGTCTTATGTTTTGCCGCGAAAAATCCGGGCTCTGGTCATCTTACAGAAGAGCCCAGGTACTACAAATAATTACAATTAAAATAGGGCGATTAAATAAAACTCTTTACTACTCAATCATTTATTTATGTATTTCGATCTAATGAATATTCGTAACAATATAATTCGAGCCAATAAACTTTCGATACACCACTGATCGAAACCATACAATTCTAGATTACGTTTTGTCGATTGTACATATTTCGGTCACAAGTATTTCGATCTAATGAATATTCGTAACAATATAATTCGAGCCAATAAATTTTCGATACACCACTGATCGAAACCATACAATTCTAGATTACGTTTTGTCGATTGTACATATTTCGGCCACAAGTATTTCGATATAGCGAATATTCGATCCAATAACAGTCGAGCATTCGAACATTCGATAGTATGATATTCCGAGAGTACGTAGCCGAAACTATGATATACAGTCGTTTTGTTCTCTGACCTGTTATCTAGTTGTATATTGTTGATCGAAGATTAATACTTGTATAATAAATCGACATGTTGTTCGTTTTAATGTATTATTTAAAAATCAATTAAATATTAATTATAAATTTATAATGCATATTATCAAATTATGATAGTACTATGTACACTGACCTATAACAATTGTTACGAATAAATTATTTCATTTCATTTCATTTCATTTCATTTCATTTCATTTCATTTCATTTCATTTCATTTCATTTCACGGCCTCTGGTAGCGACCTCGGTGTTCCGAGGTGACGTGCCCGGTATGTTGCCACCTCTGGACATTCCATGATGACGTGGGCTGCGGTTTCCTCCGCCGTCATACAAGCTCTGCACAGGGGGCTGTCTGTAACACCTAATGTGAACAAGTGTTTGTTAAACAAGGCATGGCCAGTTATGGCTCCAGTTAACAATCGGAGTTGGGCCCTTTTGAGTAATCGTAGCTTACGCGACAATCCGGGATTGATTATCGGAAGAGCTTCCTTACTCTGCCTGCAGGTGTCTAGGTTGCTCCAGTAGTGTTGGTGGTGCCATTCGATATGAACTTTCATTCGAGATGAAATGTCAGTTGCATACAATTTCCTAAAAATCTCGCATATAAACTATTGATCTCGACTGTCACTAGAATCGGACTCCGAACCCATTTGACATTATCTGTGGTAAGTCACAGACAATGATGTAGTCTGCCGAGACATATCCTATAATCTGTGGTCTGCCGCTAATAAGTTAAAAATATGATCTTTTGTCTGATTTTATTTCATTTCCTCGCAATTGTGATGAAAAACATTGTATGTTACACGGGTGGTAAAGGAAATACAAAGCTCGAGTCATTAAAGCCCTCAGCCTTCGGCTTCGGGCTTCTAACAGACTCTCGTTTGTAATTCTTTCTTTACCACCCTTAATACACAATGTACTATTATAGTTGTTGGAAATTCTGTAGCTCTGCCTACCCCACTCTGGGAATAAAGGCGTGAGTTTATGTATGTATGTATGTATACTGAAGTTTATAAATATTTAATGTAACAAAATCAAACTTCAATGTCAACGCAATCAAAATAAACATAATTAAAGCCGCGTATTTTCAAACTCGCAACTACTTGCAAGGGAATCAGAATCTAAAGGGTACTTCCAGTCGATCTAGAATCTTGAAAGGGGTTTGAGTAGTGTTGTCACTTGTAAAAGTCATACATTTTCAAGGTGAGTGGCCATTAGTAAAAGTGGTAAATTATTATCTATATAATAATTCAAAATAAATATCATCTTAAGTGCATCGGAGCCGAGATATTTTATATTCTTACCTAGGCGTACTTTTAGTACCAAAAACTGAAAACTTAAATGTTAAAGAAAGAAATTTGTCAAGATCGTAGCAAATGGAAAGAAGTGGTCTCTGTCTTCCCCTCTGGGAAACCGGCGTGATTTGATGTATGTATGTATGTTAAATCTTAAATATCTCGGCTCCGATATTACTAAACGCCAAAAATTATGTAAAATTATCTATGTGCATTTTGAGGTCCTCTAAATAACTATGAAAAATCATCCGAAGCCGCTGAAATAAATATTACAATATTCTTCAAACAAATTTACCCAATGCCCATTGGCATGAAGCAATGTTTTATAGCACATATAAAGGAAAAATCCCGAAAACAGCCCAGTGGTGGTGACGACTCCATAGTAATAGTCTGTGTATAATCCGTAAAAGTATAAGTACTTACACGGATGTTTTTAGGGTTCCGTAGTCAAACTAGGAACCCTTATAGTTTCGCCATGTCCGTCCGTCCGTCCGTCCGTCCGTCCGTCCGTCCGTCCGTCCGTCCGTCCCCAGTCTAGCTCAGAGACTCATAGTACTAGAAAGCTGTAATTTGGCATGAATGTACATATTAGTCACGCCAACAAAGTGGTAAAATAAAATTTTGAAAAATATTTTTTTTTAATGCACCTCCCCTACACGTAACGTGGGGATGTCTTTTTTTTTTCTTGCCTACCCCATAGTGTGAGGTGTCGTTGGATAGGTCTTTCAAAAATATTGCGGGTTTATGAAAACAATTTATATAATAAGCTTTATAATATATTAAGCTTTAAAGCGCTATTTTTTGTTAGAGTCAAGTGTACAACCCCCCCCCCCCCCTCCCCCTACAGCCAAAACTACAAGTACTAAAAATCTGAAAAAAATCTTCAACGAAAGCGCATATAACGAATTTTAAAGGAAAACTATCACGGCTAAGTAGACATGATTAGTTCCTGAGATACAGGCGATTAACGGGTTTATACCTACTAAAAATCATCTAAGACAGCGCCAAATAACTTTAAATAGAAAATTGTTTCATACATGTTGATTTTTAAGATAGTTTTTTGTGTTTGTCGTTACGGCTTCGGAACCCTACACTGAGCATGGTCCGACATGCTCTTGCCCGGTTTTTCAAAAACGAATCAACGCCAGAAAATTTAATTGGACACTTAAGGAGCGTACGAGACAGTGCTCAACTCACACTTGGACGTTTATTTCTTGTTCTTTTTATTTGTGTTATCTGAAGATTGAAATATCAGCCCTGTGTCAATTAACTTGACTTTTAAATTAACAATCGTAGACTGAAGTCCACTAATTTGAGCGGGTCCATATTGACTCACATAAAATTCTTATTCCTATTTTTTGTTTTCTTACCGATTTGTATTCATAATAATCACTCATCATAATTTTATTCCTTATAATTTTATCTTCATACTTTTTAAGTCATAAATTATCGCAATTCATAATACATTTTTTTTAGGAATCGTTACTTTTTGAGATTTTTTATGAATCTAACCTAAATTAACCTAACCTTATTACACGTAAGATATTTAAGAAATGGTGAAAAGTGTACGGCTTCATTAATATTGGCGTTAGGAATTCAGATGATTATAAGTTCCGATCGTTAGTACTAAAAAAAATATGAAGTGTATGAGAAGAGTGATCATTATGATGTAAAATGGTATGACAGACATTTTCGGACTTCCGATAATAGGATTTAAAAAGGTATGTGAGTAGATACGCACCCAATTTGAGCATGCTCATTCCCTTATACGCTCTTCATACATACATACATAAACTCACGCCTTTATTCCCAGAGTGGGGTAGGCAGAGCTACAGAAATACCAACAACTCTAAAAACTTGTTGATAATTCTGTAACCACATTTTGCACACTTAGGCGAAGATGTTTACCAGTGTATTAGTGACAGGTTGCAAGCCCATCGCCTAACAGTACTACACACCTTTATTACCTTAGTCGGCTTTTACGACATCCGGGGAAAGATACGGAGTGGCACTATTCTAATCCGGCTACCACACCCTACGGGGGTTTTCTCACATTTTATTTTACAACTTTGTCGGTGTAAATGCGAAATTACAGATTTGTAGTAACCAAGAGTCTCTGAGTTAAAACGCGGACCGACAGACGGACATACCAAAACTTTAGGTGTTCCTTGTTGACTACGGGACCCTAGTAGCTTTATATAATGCTAAATTAAGTAGTACCATTGTAATATGTTTGAAAAATGACTGACTGCTGAGTTTCTTGCGGCGTTTCTTCTCAGCAGTGTCTCCTCTTGGGAAGCGCTGGTAGAGATTCTTGACGTGTATAAGTGCCCGTACGGCCTACTTACTGAATAAATGTCTCTTATCTTTTTTTTTATATAGAAAAGCTATTTAGAAGAAATCCCTTAAGTGCCGTTTTATGTTACCACAGTCAAAGTAAGTCTTAGGCTGCGGCTCCACTGAGGCGGGGATCGGAGTTGTGCCAATATTGACCAATAGAATGTCAACTAACGTGCGCAAGACGCGCTTGACGTGATCGCATAGCGCTTACGCCTTTTATTGGTTAATATTGGCTCCACTCGTCTCCGCCCCAGTGAAGCGTTTTTTGCGGGTGGTAGGACCTTGTGCAGGGCCCGTCCGGATCGCTACCACCATCTTATCCATTAACCTACCGCCAAACAGCAGTGTTCGCATTGTTGTGTTCCGGTTTGGGGATAAGACAGCCGGTAAAATGACTAGCATAGAGGCATTCCATCTTCGTTCTCAGGGTTGGCAATGCACTTGCAGTCTTAGGATTGCATTGCAGTCTTGTGAATGCGAATGTCTATGGGTCACAGTTTCCACTTACCATCAGGTGGCCTGTGTGCTCGTTTGTCTACTCGATGCCATAAAAAAAAAAAGAAAAAAAAAGAAGCCGCACTCTGATTGGTGCCACTCGGATGCACGACGCGTTGACGTGAAATACGTGTGAATTGTAAAACTTAGAATCTTTACTGAACTACCATTTTAAATTAATTAGGGTTAGAAGCTTTCCGCCTAAATCTCGATATGGCTAGGTAGCTTTTTTTTTATGGCATAGAGAAGACAAACGAGCACACAGGCCATCTGATGGTAAGTGGAAACTGTGACCCATAGACATTCGCATTCACAAGACTGCAATGCAATCCTAGACTGCAAATGCGTTGCCAACCCTGAGGACTAAGATGGAATGCCTCTATGCTAGTCATTTCACCGGCTGTCTTATCCCCAAACCGGAACACAATAATGCGAACACTGCTGTTTGGCGGTAGGTTAATGGATGGTTGGTGGATGGTTAGCTGATACGACCAGATCGCTTTGTGACTACATCTCGATCTGACTACATCGCTTTTTGCCTAGATCGCTATACGACCAGATCACTTTACGACAGCATCTCAAAAAGTCCGAGTCGCTAAATGACCACATTGTTTTTTTCACCTTATGTCTGTCTTAGGAATATTGACGGAGCCCCGCACGGCGGGGTTCCTATTCCTGGGTTATTTGCCCTTCGGGCATTTGAAGTTACCTAACGAACCTAACCTACCTAGTAACGCAAACAAAGTAGTCATTTTGCAACTCGGACTTTTAGAGATGTAGTCGCAAAGCGATCTGGTCGTATAGCGATCTAGGCAAAAAGCGATCTAGTCAGATCGAGATGTAGTCACAAAGCGATCTGGTCGTATCAGCTACCTACTCCTAACGAGATGTGGACCTAAAGCTTCTATACCAAATGTTATTTTTTATCGTTTTATTATATTAATAATTTAATTTGCAGCCAGTTGGGTGTTAAAATATTGAACGGAAAAAACATGCAACATGGTTATAAGCGCCTGCATAATCTTGTAGAGCAATTTGTCAATTCGGTAGGTAAGGTTTTTTTTCATGTCTCATACTCTGAAAGTAGGCCGTTGTTTATCTTTGAAGTGGGTTGAAATTAAAGTAATTGCATGTTCAAGTAAAGGACCAGGAGCGCAGGGGTAATAAGAAGGTCCGGCGCTGCAATTTCGCTCGTTCGTCCGACCGTCCGTTGTTTTTGAGAGAATATGGTTGTAATTAATCTTTAATTGTCCAGCTTTTCATGTTAAAAGATGATAAACAAGTAAGTATTTTCATTTTCCATTATGTTTAATTAAACTGAGAAACATCCCTACTCGAGGACGGGCTCTGTCCCTTTCTTCCACTTATTGACATGCAATAAAAACAGTGACAAAGACAGACGCGTACTGCCTTGTCATATTCATTGATGGAAGACACGCACAAGAATTTTAAATGAAGTGCAATTAAGTTCAGGACATGTCGCAGACGATCATAATCTGTGTCTGTATAGGTTTTTCAAGTACCTATGGTTGAGTTTCGCCTGTAGAGTTCATTAAGAATCGGCCAAGACGTAATCAGAGTAATAGCGGCAACGTCGCAATCTACAAACTTGTTGCGCCGGAGTTTTCTTAACAAGTTAACCCTGCTGGCCTAGTTGGTAGTGACCCTGCCTACGAAGCTAGCGGTACTGGGTTCAAATCCCGGTAAGGGCAGATATTAGTGTGATGAGCGTGAATATTTGTTCCTGAGTCATGAATGTTTTCTATATATTTAAGTTCTATTTATTTTATCTGTAAAGACGTAAACACTGTGTTATACCAGTTTAGAATCAGTATTAGATACACTATTTTTCAACATATTGGCCACTCTGGTCTTCATACAATTTTTTTTCACCACAAGCAGTCAAAGTTGTTGCAAACTTTAAAGCAAAATGTGATGTTATAAATTAAGATATGTTTAACAAGAAATTAGTGTCGCTACCATAGTGCTCTAAGACACATCCGTTAGCATCACTATTAAACAATATTTAACAGCAAACAGAACGACAAAATCTCTTTATTTGTGGCCTTGCGGGCATTAAAGTGAAGCAAGGTGCTAATTATTAAGAAAATAGAAAAGTTCGATTATCTCGAAAACCATGCAACTTTCACTAAACCTGTAAGTCCTTTTTCGGGACCAGCCTGAGGTGCCCCATGGATGGGTAGAAGTTTATCCATTATTTACTGGACACCCTGTATATCTCTATATAAGTATTTATATCGTTGTCTAGTACCCATAATACAAGCCTTGAGCTTAGTTTGGGACTAGGTCAATTGGTGTGACATTGTCCCCTGATATTTATTATTTTTTTATTAATTAAAACAATTAAAAATTTAAAAACCCCCGACTCAACAGTTTGTAAAGAAAAACGAGTAAAAAGTAAAAAATAATAAGTATTGGTATTAGTTTACTTAGCGGTCCCCGACGTGTCGACGCTTGATTTATTCCACATTTCTCTCTGACTTTTTCATTCCTTACTCTATCAATCAGTTTCACACCACCCGTACTACGCAAAGAGCGCATTTCAACTGCATTTACACGACTTTTATGCTTGTCCTGCAACATCCAACATTCACTACCATACGTCAGGAAAGGGGCCAGCACTCCATTGTGAACAGCCAGTCAAATTATTTAAATTTTTTGGAAATTATTTTATCGTTGATTTTGGTTCGAAAATCCGGGCCAGTTTTGTGGGACAACTTGTAACATTAATAAAGAACTTACATTGAATAAAATAACAGTGAAAAGATGGTTCCAAATGAGTTAGCGGTCAAGATCACACCGAGCCATTGAAGTGGATGCCCGCCATCTTCAAGGGTCATAACGACTATGACTGGAAGACTTCGATGACAGGACAGGATTCACCGTACAACGTTGCTTATATAATATATATACTTGACATTGGCAAAATTACGTTATTGTGTAGACGCCATTAAATAAATAATAACAAAACGAATGACCACTCGTGGTCATATTTTCTATCGCTCGCAAGTCAATAATTCCATTTCATTGTTTTTTGTCACTTTCGATTGAAACTTTCGAACGCTCGAATGTTAAGAATCGCTAAAAACACACCCTTCCGAGTTTAAAGAACTAAACGCGTTTTTTCAAGTAAACTGTGGGGACAAGTTGCCATCGTTAACGAACGCTAGCGTTAGGTGATCCCTGGCGACATGTGTTGTCATTGAAAAATGTATGGGAATGACGTAAGTCACGTGATATATCACTCGTTACAACTGACACGCTGAAAACTGATTGTTTACCCTATTTAATTTTGACAGCGCCAAGTAACAGGTGATCACCAAAGTGATCGCCTAACGCTAGCGTTCGTGAACGATGGCAACTTGTCTAGCCCCACTGATTCCTTTTCGCAGCATGTGTACCCAGCTTTAACGAATCACTCGTGCGCCATCTATCGACGAAATAGCAATCCTAACTCTTGTTATATAGGTCGCATCAGCGCGCGCGCCGGCTATATTTAGCGGCGGAGGGAGCAGACACGCGCCTGATTCACACGCGTCGCTTCTTAACTACAAGGTATTGTGTCAATTTGTTTTGCGAAGCGGTGTTTTAAGTAAAAAATAATGTGCTTTAATAGGATTGTGGAGGTAAAATCGCGTAGCTGTCAAAAATTATAATTTAGCTCCGGGCGACGTTTCTCACCCCCTAAATAAAGTCTAAAATTTTATTTTTTTCAATATGGTGTAGTTATTATAAAGGTCTGTATGTGTTTTGTTTTTTTTTATATTGTTTCATTTTTAGAATACTTGAAAAGGATACGTTATGAACTTATGACATAGTTTTTCATGATGTCAACAACACACTCAAAAATCGTAAATATCGGACTAGATTTAAGGGGGGAGAATGATCGCATTTTTATTCAAATTTTACCTTCACAATTCTCTTAATCTGTGGATTGTATTTTTTATTAAATAACAGCATTACCGCAATTGTATTTCCGCAGTAGCGATACCTCCTAATATATGCGTGTAATTGTATCGATTGTGAATGACGACTCCTGCGCATTGTGTTATTTGTCGTTGTATAGAGATGTACTCGTTGATAACGCAGACGTACCTCTTACCATCGTTTGTCCTGAAGCGTATAGGTTAGTTGTTTGTTTTTTGTGTCGCAAAATTAAAAATAACAGCTTGACACCTGATGTAGAGCTTTAAATGATTTATTTAAACAGTAAAAGTTGTAGAGCAGTCTAATCCTGATTTATTTATATTATTACCTAATTAATTTGTTTGCTTTTTAAAATGTCATAAAGATGTATTGAACGTTTCTTTACTTTCTCAAAATTTAACTGATCGAATATTTTGATAGGAAAATAGTATTTATGAATTTTGGAAAATAAGTGTTTTTACAAGCTTTTATTTTAACTTTCAATGTATGTATGAATGTAAGGGTCAAATTTTGCAAATTAAATTTGACATCTTCCCGGTTTCCGATGATGTTTAAAAATTGCTTACACCTTTAGTTCTGATGACAATTATAATACTATAGTACCATCGAGCTGATCTGATGCAGCCTCAGGGTGGCCATAGGGTCTTCTTAATTACACATGATAAACCCGTCCTGTAAGGGCTTGTTAGAATCGGCTTTACGATTAGATGACGACTGTGCAAAGAAAAGTACAGTCGGCAACAAACTATTCGATCAGATGGTTGAGATATTAAAGTGACGACTAACAGCCCGAGTTAGCCGGGACGGTGGGCTTAGACAGGTCGCTAGTAGAATGACTAGGTCGTAAAATGACTGACTCGCAAAATGACCACATCGCTTGTAGCCTACATCTCAAAATGTCCGAGTCGCAAAAGGACTACTTTCTTTGCGTAACTAGGTAGGTTAGGTTCGTTAGGTTACTTTAAATGCCCGAAGGGCAAATTACCTAGAAATAGGAGCCCCGCCGTGCGGGGCTCCGTCGACTGTACTTAAGCAATGATAAAATGAAAAAACCATTGTGTCCATTTTGCGACTCGTACATTTTAAGATATAGGCTACAAGCGATGTGGTCATTTTGCGAGTCAGTCATTTTACGATCCCGTCATTCTACTAGTGACCCGCTTAGACAACATGCTAATATTTTAAATATATATTTATATTTTATTATATTTAAAGGGGTTTGGATGAATGTGTTACATTTGTAAGTCTTAAATTTTTAAGGTAGGTTAGATCTGTTCAAAATAAACTTTGTTTTGTACGGTCACGAGCGTTAATTTGGGACCCATTTCAAGAAAAATATGCTTGAAGTCGTCAATATCATTAGCAGGGACCGGCCCGCTATCCCATTCAAGGGGTTTCGAATGGGTTTTTAAAAGGATTAATTTAGCAAAGCCGTATTGCTTGAAAGCCGTTCGAGTTGCTTTTTAAAGTGCTATTAAAGTGCAAGGGTTACCCTTTCCAAATCCGTTTCGTGTACTTCTTGATCGACTTTGCTTTTGCAGCGCTATATTTTGAGTGATACCAATCCTATTAACTTATAAAACGCCGTCGTTTGGCTTTTTAAGGACTATTTTTAAGAATTACCCTTACATTTGGTTGTGCAATAAAAGGGATATCAATTTACTGCTGCTCTTTAGGTTTCCCTTATGTGATGGCTAGTTTAACAAACAATTTAGTCGTGTATTTCTTCCAAAGGGGTTATTTTTATAGTCGGTTGTACTATCAGACCATTGGAACCTTGACCCACCATAGAACTGTGTCACAGAGACGTTATGATTCAAGTCATAAGAAGTGTCAAACAAATTGTTTTATAATGTCACTGTGACACCGTTCTATGGTGGGTCAGGGTTCCATTGGGCTGATAGTACTTCGAGATTTTGTCTTTTAAAGGCTTTTATCGGGGAATGGGTGGTCGGGTCCCTGGTCATTAGAGATGTCAAGTCATTTATAACTTTTAGGAAACTCAACCTTATTGTTGTGGAATTTCAGATTGACTTTAGAGCTAAGGTGGGTACCAAATTAAATCTCGTGACTGTACACCAAGTTCGATATGCCTTGCAATAATATTATGACAGTGACAAGTGTCAACCTTAACGACAATTAGATCGCACAGAGATTTTTTTCAAAACTGGTAGTCCAGTTTCTTGCCCGACCGCAGTCAACCAATTTGATTTCTAGGCCACTTTGGACTATGTTAAAGCCCAAGTAGCAATCGGAGCCTAAGGCTAAATCTTATATGCCTTAAAAATGTCTAAAGTTGGTTTCCACTGAGACATGTACATTTAAGTCGGTTTTCATAAAATCCAGTTAGCATTTAATGCAAAGTAGACTTAAATAAAGGCGACTTTAGTCTATTTGTCACTTTCAAATCCAATTAGAATTAAGTCAGATTTAACTATGCCTAGAAGACATCTTTCTTAAGGCTTGTTATTGTTATCTTATGCTTACTGAAGATTGACTTGAGGATTACTTGATTTCGATTGAATTATTATAGTCAAGATAAGTCAATATTGAATTTGGAAGACTTAAAGATTTCTTAAAATCAAACGAATACTAAAGTTTCTCTACTAGCATTTCTTTTGGATGAGTAAAGTAAAAGTGTGCTTAAGAAGTGAGTTTTCAGTCTTAAAAGAATTAAGAGGACGGGTTTATGCGAGATGGATAGTCGTAAAGTTAAGAAGTTAAAAAAATCCGGTGGATTTCGTCGTCGAGTCAATAACTACATGAATATGAGTAGTGCAAGCTCCGCAAGGGTAGCAAGTGGTGACATAATCGTTGAAAACACAATGACCATCCAGGGGCCTTCAAATGCGACGA
Organism: Acleris laterana; assembly: GCA_963966035.1. Taxonomy (NCBI): domain Eukaryota; kingdom Metazoa; phylum Arthropoda; class Insecta; order Lepidoptera; family Tortricidae; genus Acleris; species Acleris laterana. The sequence goes on along the minus strand of OZ014438.1, from coordinate 340,176 downwards.
CTTTGTGCCCAAATATATTTGCAGATTCATTGGAAATGGAAACTCAAGAGGAACAAATTACGTTAGTAAGTGACAATGACTCTGACATAGAAGCTTTGACGGTAAATGCCGACTCTAAGTATGGGCGGCAAAACGCTACCTACAATCACAATTTTTTTTTTATTTAATAACTTTGTAGACACTTACCGTAATGTTCCTATGCACTGAGTGGAAATTATAAAACGACAATTGTTTGTTACACTGATCGATTCACATTAACTTTGGTAGTAGCTTGTTATTTTTTTTATTGGTTTGTTGCTGCATTAACCACTCCCAAAATGACAACAACAACGTTACTTCTTACTGCGCAAGTGGTATCGCGAGAACTGACTTAGGAGTGAGTAAATTGGCTATTTTATATTTTTATTTTTTATAAAGAAAACCTACATAATGGTTTATGTGTTTCAATAAAATTTGAAGATTTTGATATTATATCTTAACATTTCGTAAAGCCCGTGTATTTTACAACAATGTGTATTAATTCTACACGACCAACTAATTTGCGTTGAACTTTCGACTGTAAATTTGGACAAGAATCTACTATTGCGTATTTGGTGAGTAATAAGCTACGCCATTATATGTCCTTGTGAAAGAATTATAGTTCATTAACATAATTTCGCCGTAATTTTTCTTAACATTAACTACATAAAGTAAATGTAGCTTTAAATCAGTTTTCAGTTGACTACGATAATTCTTCACGATTTTATTCTAGGCTTCTAGCATTCTAAACTTGGTATTCAAGATATCTTGAAGACGAAAACTTTGATTTAATTTGGCCTACAAGATATCTTGAAGACGCAATAAAGGGCTTTATTAATACCACTGCCTTAAAAAAGGTTTAAGTCTTACTTGAAAGAAGTCTAAAGTCCCTCTTAATTAGCATTTAAAAACGGTGCCCATTTTTACTTAACTCTGTCTTCAAGGTTTCCAATAGATATCTTTAAGACAAAATTTGATTTAACCAAGACAACAGCATGAATTAATACTTTGTCTTCAAGATATCTTCAAAACCAAGTTAAGGGGACAATTGCTACTTGGGAGTGACGTTGTCAACCAAAACGTAAGAGACTCCCTATGATTTGGTTTACAACGTCACGTTGACAAAGTCCATAGTGGCCTAGGAATCAAATTGGTTGACTGTACAACTTGCTTTACGGTGTTACGTCATTATTATCGACATCAATTTGTAAAAATCGTTTTAGTTGTCCTCGCACTATTTAAACGTCAGGTCTTTGAGCACTTAGACTTTTTTTGGAAGGTGCTTCGGGTTTGTAATTCTCTACGCTCTTAATAAGAGCGTATGAGAGGGAGTGAGAGATAACCAACTCGAAGCATCTTCTGAGAGCTATCGCACTGTGCGTACAGTCAACCAATTTGATTTCTAGGCCACTATGGACTTTGTCAACGTGACGTTGTAAACCAAATCATAGGGAGTCTCTTACGTTTTGGTTGACAACGTCACTTTAACATAGTCCAAAGTGGCCTAGAAATCAAATTGGTTGACTGTACGTACAATGCTCCTGTTAATCAGGGGCTACCTTATATTTATATCACATGCGAACTTATTAAAATAAATGTGTTCTAGTCATTAGCGAACGATTACAGGTCTTGTTGGCTACGGCTTCAATTGGGATTGTTCACATTTTTACAATGACTCCAATTCGAAAATTTGCATTATTAAGTTGTTGAAATATTTATCTAATTTCGATATTTCAACAAAGGTATGTTTAACTTTAAACGACTTACGAGTTAGGCGAAAACCGCTTGAAATAGTACGTTTTAATACACTACTCGGTCACAAAAGATTTGACAAGTATTCTATTAAATCATAATTTAACGGTACATATCAAGTCCCCTACTAGATTCAATCCCATTCATGCATTGACCAGATAGCCAGCAATATAACGGACGCAGTACACACAACATCACACCTAACTAACCATTAAAGACAGAGCAGAGAGAAAAAGAAAGAGATGTATATATGTGTATTATGTCAACAACATACGATTCTAGTGCGACTCTCTTTCATGCAATATTTCAGATTTCTGAAGTGTATAGCTAGATGTGTTGCTGTGTGTACCTGGATCTCTTGATCTTTGCCTTTCTGACCACGATAAAAAACAATTTATTACTTTTAAAATCAAAAGTCATAAAGCTATAACGACATGGTACGAATTCAAACGGGACTTCAGTCAAGACAATACACGTAAGTTTCATAACTGTATTTCAACCCTTTCAGTTTCCGATGTTTATGAATCTAACGATCTCAATCAAGCTTTTAACCTGTTTTATCACCTAATGCGACTTTTTTATGATTTGTGTTTCCCCACGATAACGGTCAAAGTACGAAATCGGCAAAATAGAGTAAAATGGCTGTCAAGAGGCATTCGTAAATCATGCCAAGTCAAACGTAGATTGTTTTTACAATGTCAAAGTCCTAAAAGTAATATAAGTGTAAACAAGCTTTACCTTAAGCAATATAATAGGATATTGAAAAAATTTATGTACAAGTCTCAACAGATAAGCAATAATAGATATAGTATAATTAACTAAAAAATTATATGCAGGGCCACTTGGGACATAATAATATCTTCTAACACTAAAACGTACACACAAAAAAATTACATTAAGTAATGGAATTAACTTTAATAATGTAACATACACCGACCCTCAAAACATTAGCAATTTTTTTAATTACTTTTTTATTGATTTAAATAAAACACATAATTTAAATATGCACAAGTTACAGAACAGATTAAAACTAAAATATATATATATACGCGTCAACTGTACTACAAGACCTGCAAACGATCATCACTAAATTTTCTAATATAGGCCTCTCATTAAACTTTACTAAGTGCGAAATTTATATTACTGATCACATTTCTTTGGAAAAAAAAATTGATTTCGTCACTAAGTTTAATGTAGCTTCACCAAACATTTCGGTCCATTCAAATTCATCTTTAACACTTTTAGGTTCACCAATTTTTGACGAAGCAATCAATCCCATTATAAATTGTAAATTAAATCTGTTTAAAAGTACTTCTAACCTTTTATACGAAATAAACCCCCACATGGCGCTTTTTATTATTCGGTTTTGTCTTTTCACTCCAAAATTCATGTATTTGTTACGGAGTTGCCCAAATTGGAAATTTCCAGACATCATGGCTTCTATAGATATTACCCTTCAATCAACTCTGTCAAAATTATTAAACATTCATTTTAGCTTAAGACCTTGGACTCAAGCGGTTCTCCCAATTCGTTTTGGCGGACTTGGTATTCGATGCTCATCTAGCGTGGCACTACCTGCTTTCCTGTCCTCCGCTTATGGTTCGTTGCCTCTCGTCAGTATTATCTTAAATCTTCCACAGATACTTGACGTTGAGATTGCCAACCTGGTGGAGGCCAGGGACGCTTGGTGTGAGTCGTGTCCAGGAGTGGATATGCCAGTCAAGAGGCATATCCAAAGAGCATGGGATACACCTCGCCTCGTATCAATTCATGAATCTCTCATACAAAATAGTCCTGATGATACGGATCGTGCCCGTCTCCTCGCTGTCTCAGCAGGCGAATGAGGTCACTGGCTCAATGCTCTTCCTTCCCGCAATATAGGCACAGTCTTAGACCCAAGCTGCTTGCGCATTGCAATAAGCTTGCGGCTTGGAGCTAGAATATGTGAACCTCATACTTGCTCGTGCGGGAAGGGAGTGAGTGAGCTGGGTCGACATGGCCTTTCATGCTCTAGAAGTGCCGGCCGTTTGTACCGCCACGGCACAATTAATGATCTGATCCGTCGTTCGCTTGCCACTGCCTCTGTACCAGCTGTCCTGGAACCAGCAGGTTTGCATAGAGACGATGGCAAGCGACCAGACGGAGCTACTTTAGTGCCGTGGAAACTGGGTAGGGCACTGGTGTGGGACGCGACATGTGTTGACACATTCGCCCTGTCCCACGTACAGTCAACCCGTAATCGAGCCGGTGCAGCAGCTGATCAGGCCCAAACCATCAAGCGCCGCAAATATTCATCTTTATTAAATAATTACGAATTTATGGCGCTTGCAGTAGAGACTATGGGACCTTGGTCAGCCGATATGAAAAGTTTTATAAAGGCCCTATCATCCCGGCTCATAGACGCCTCCGGAGATCCTAGAGCTGGTTCTTACCTCTCCCAAAGGATTGGGCTAGCTATCCAGAGAGGTAATGCAGCCAGTGTTATAGGGACTATGCCGCGCGCGGACCTGCTAGAGGGGGTATTCTTTTTGTAGTGGTGATTTTTATTTTAATCTTAAATTTTTCAGTAGCTTAGTTTTATTTTAATTAAAATAAGTTTAGTTTTTAACTTTGAATTGTAGATACGATTGTATTGTAGTATTACATTAAAACTAAGTAGCATGATGCCATCTACATTTTTTTTAAAGCCAGTTGACGATATAGAAGTTTTCAAATTAATTATGAATTTAAATAATAGTAAAACCAGTGGTTTAGATGACATATCAACAAAAATTATAAAAGCAAATGGTAAATGCTTAAGCAGTCCGCTATTATTGACACTATCTAATTCATGTCTTAATAATATTTAAGTTTTGCTAATGTGATGTCTTGCTACTATGATTATTTGCGAATGTCATGTTTTGCGAATATGATGTTTTGATTTTATGATATTTTTCAGAATATCATGTTTTGCGAATATGGTATCCAACGACGGAAGGCATATTTTGTTGTAGCATGGATTGTCGATCGCCTATTTAGGCAGCGCTGCGGCTAATATTTTAATAGTATTTTTTATAATGATAATTATAAATAATTAGATTCACCGAAACTATTTTCAAAACTGGTAAACAACTTTGCTGGCCGATAGTACACGGTACTCTTACAATTTAACTATCGCTATTAAAATAACTTAAAGATAAACTTGTAGCTTGCGCAGTAAAACAATAAACAATACAGTTACATTAAGATAGGTGACAAATTATTCGATAACTCTCAACTTGTTAAGCCTTGCAACGAGACCGAAGATGTCAATATCATTTGCAGTTGTTGGCACTCGTAGGTCCTGATGAACCGATTCAGGAGTAAATAACTGGTTTACCCTGGTTTCGCCGAAAATTATTTAGCAAATTCTTAACTCCCCAAACTACGTATCCCATAATTATTTTTATTTGGGCAAATGTTCATTTCCCAACTCAACGTTTCGCACTGATATCATTTCCCAACTAATGATTTGATAAATTATTGTTAGACAAATTATTACCTGGGTTTTTTTTAAGATGACAATTATGTTTTCGTCAAATGTATTGATTGGCATCTCTAGGAGCAGTTTAGTTTTTAGGGTCATAAAAAAAATAACCATAACCTACCTATCTCTGGGAGCAGTTTCGTTTTTAATCCAATTTATATTTGTTTCAGACAAGTTCTAGCTCAAGGTTACGCAAAAAAATACGCAGCTGATATAACTTTCAATAGACAAGTAACAATATTACAATATGTTATTTGCCTTAGCAAATCATTTGCTACACAATTATTTACCACATAAAATTTGACGTAATAAAATTTCGCAATATAAAAATGTAGCGCAATAAAAAATTTACGAAGTAAAATTATGCCATGGATTGGTTTGCCAAATAAAACTTCGGCGATAAGTTGATTGCCAAATGAAATTTGACGAAACATAATTCGGCGAAAAGGCAGTACACCGAAATAACTAGCCAAGGTTAGTTTTATATTTTATTTAATAGTAGATTGTTCACCGAGTGATGAAAGGCATCTATATCACACGAGATATTTTGGCGCTCGAGCAAAGCGACAGCGCTAATACTCGTATTTCGAGTGTGAAATAAATGGCGACTTTCACCCGAGATAAACACTATACTTGTCGATGCGAGGCCCTAAGTCTTTTAGGCCCGGTATTAATAAACTAATCTCAACTCTAATGCTCGTCTCGAGATGTGTCAAAAATGACAGTGTTCTATGGTTTGACGTTCACTTTGACGTATCTTGTGACGTGCATCTCAGCCAATATGAGTTTATTAATACGGGCCTCAATGCCAACAATCAGGGTGCGCCAAAGTTCATATAAAATGGCAAATCAGATTATTGGAACTAAATGTGTCTCATATAATTTTACAACCTAATGACCACGCTTCATACTCTTATTTTTTTTATTTTAATACTAATTTCGGAACTTATAATCATCTGAAGTGGTAACGCCAATATTCATGGAACCGTACACTTTTCAGAATTTCTTAAATATTTTACATGTGGATAAAATCAGTTACTCTACAGAATATCACATTCGCAAAAGATCATACTAGCAAAACATCATATACCCATAACATCATACTAGCAAAACATCATATACGCATAACATCATACTAGCAAAACACGATATTCGCAAAACAATATATTTACAAATAGTCGGGTTTTGTTATAAAATCGTAGGTAGGTTTAGGTTATATTAGATTCATAGCAGGCCCGGAGGGCCAAACTGCACAGAAATAGGAGCTCCGCAGTAGCGGAGCTCCGTCGAAACTGTCTAATTAATGTCTTAATAATAGTTAAGTTTTGCTAATGTGATGTTTTGCTACTATGATGATTTGCGAATGTCATGTTTTGCGAATATGATATCCTACGACGGATTGGATAAAATTAGGTTAGGTTAGGTTTAATTTATAAAAATCTAAAAAAAGTAAAGCGATAATTATATTTTAAAAAAGTACAAATCGTTATTTATGTATAAAAAATCGAAAGGCCAATTTTATATGAGCCCGAACAATCAAGTTAAATTGCACTGGACACCCTCTAGTCTATCATTACTAACCCCTTATCACAGATTGTACATTGCAATTGCATAGGTGCTCCAGGATGCTACGAATCAAACTATTGAATAAAAATAGCATAGCACTTTAGTCGCTCGCCCTTCAAGAACCAATCAAGTCTACTTATTTATTAGTCATGATAGTTCTCCTTGTAAAATCATTAATGTACCTACATATTTTCCACATTTTTAGTACCTAGCAGATACGGTTTTAGGGTGGTAAATGGTACCTGTATTAGTTCAATATTTCCTTGATGTACGGTCACACTTCAAGAAAAATATGCTTGAGGTCGTCAATATAATTAGAGATGTCAAGTCATTTGTATCTTTAAGGAAACGCAACCATATTTTTGTAGAATGTCAAATTGACTTTGGACCTAAGGTGGGTACCAAATTCGTGACTGTACCTATCTAGTAGATATAGGGGGTGGTTAATGGTACCTGTATAGTACAATATTTCCTTGATGTACAGCCAAGGAATTTGATTCCTAGACCATTTTGGACTTTATAATACTGACGTTATCAATCAAAACGTAACAGGCTTCTTGTGATTTTATTTACAGTGTCACTTTTACATAAATGATCTAGAAATCAAATTCCTTGACTGTACACACAACATCACACCTAACTAACTATTAAAGACAGAGCAGAGAGAAAAAGAAAGAGATGTATTATATGTGTATTATGTCAACAACATTCGATTCTAGTGCGACTCTCTTTCATGCAATATTTCAGATTTCTGAAGTGTATAGCTAGATGCGTTGCTGTGTGTACATATTACATAAAATAGTTTTTTTATCTATCCAAGCCAATACCTTATATGACATTGTGAGTTTAAAAAAACATTTGCTCAACATGTAGGTAAGGAAACTGAAATACGTAGGGTACGGACATGACCGTCAATTTGGGACCCATTTCAAGATAAGTATGCTTGAAGTTGTCAATGTCATTAGTACCCAGTAGAGATGTCAAGCTATTTGAAACTTTGACGAAACTCAACTTTATTGTTGTAGAATGTCAGATTGACTTTGGACCTAAGGTGGGTACCAAATTGAATCTCGTGACTGTACAGTTAGCATCAAAAGTAGCTAAGCAGAACTCTCTCTTAATTTAAGAGCCTCGCTCTTGTCGGTGGAGTAATTTCCAATCTTCTCTCCTCTCTGCCAGCTCCTTGACCTCCCTATACGATACGACATGCACCTTCTCTTTGATTTGGTCCATGTAGCTTCTTCTTGGTCGTCCTCTACCCCTCCTTCCTTCAATCTTCCCCTCTATAATGTTTTTGATCAGCATGTCGTGTCTTAACATGCTCAAAATTATCTAGACACGACGTATTCTCTTGACAATAGAGTCGAGTGCAGATCATTTTGACCTCTTCGGTTGCGTAGCTACTTATGCTGCTGACTGTATGAGGTCACCTGTGCAAAGCTCACCGGTGGCCATTACGTCACCTCTCGAATAAGAATCAAAAGTTTTCCACCGCATTATAATATTCGCACAAGCATGGCCCAGTTTTACTTGAATTTAAACTAGCCCGATATAAAAGGATTGTTGACTCGAATGAGACTTCGTCGGTATTAAACAGGCGTATGTTAATTAGTTCGAGCTGAGCATTGTGTCCTTTTTTAATGGCGTAGACGGACGCGGAAGCTTCGAAATAACCAGCGTTCAACGCATTGGGTTAGAATCTAGACTTTGCTAGTAGTGTTCTAGTCTAAGTGGTGGAAATAGAATATAATATTTTATCGATAACTCCATTGTTATGTCAAAAAATTATTTATTAATTGCTGAGAACATTTTATAATACTATTTTATTTAAACACAGTCCCAATATGATCGGCAGCTTGAGAAATTTGTCTTTACAGAATAATACGATCACGAACGTTCATTTGTGACCTATTTAAAAAAAACCGGCCAAGTGAGGGTCAAACTCACGTTTTTATTTTAATTCAATTAAGTATTTATTTTTACAGTGAACATACAGTGAATATTCTGTAAACAAAAGGCAAAATTAATCACGTTTGTTGAATGGGAATTTTATATTATTATAGCGGCAACAAAAATCCATCATGAGATGCCTGGTGACAGACAGATGGACGGACGGACGGACGAACGGACAGTGGAGTCTTAGGAATAGGGTTCAGTTTTTACCCTATGGGTACAGAACTCTAAAAAATAGGCTTGGAGTCATCGATGTAAGTAGAGTCAGTTCAAAACACGTGCTAGTGAGTCATTAGTTTAATTACACATCGTCTTTGTTTTATCGACATCGTTTAAAAGAAAGGACCATGGGCAAAAATGTCCCCCCCCACCAACAGAGATGAAACATGTGCCAGTTTATAGATCTTGGCCACTTGATGTATTTTTATTATGGCGACAATCGCCACATGTTTGGAGTTTTCTTGGAAAATCAATCGTATCATAATGAATTTGTTTGAAAATAACACATTCTTGCCTTACATGGCTATTGAAAGATTTTTTTCATTAAAAAAATCCCATCGATTTTGCTACTAAATTAGGTATTTTGTCTTTTTTTGGGTCCTAATGAACATATCGACATGCATCCCGTGACTGTTTGAAGGTGGGACGAGGCCCATACAAAATTGCCCATCACCATTTTCAACTATCATAATAATTGGAAGGGGCCGCCCTAGGCGTACTTTTTCGAGTCAAATCGGAGAAATACTGGAAAAGGGCCGAATCTTAAGTACCCGAAACCGTCGTGCGTGCATGACTCGATGTATGAAAGCGGAAGAAGCGAAAGAGATTTGTCAAGAAGTGGTATCTGCCTACCCCTCTGGGAAACAGGCGTGATTTAATGTATGTATGCATGTCATAATAATTTATCAAGTTTAGATATCTTTTAATCATTTTTAAACCTCTTTAATTTAATAAATATCGAAAGTCAAACAATTTTCTTTTTTCAAGATTTTTTTTTACCCAGGCACCCGCTATCCCTTTCAAGGGGTTTCGAATGGGTTTTTTAAGGATTTATTTATTTATTTATTTGCTTTTTAAAGTGCTATTTATATTATAAGGGTTACCCTTACCAAATCCGTTCCGTGTACGTCTTGCTCGATTTTGCTTTTGTAGCGCTATATTCTGACTGATACAGTCAAGGAAATTGATTCATCTAGACCATTCTGGACCATGTCAAAGTGACACTGTAAATAAAATCGTAAGAAGTCTCTTACGTTTTGATTGATTACGTCACTTTGACATAGTACAAAGTGGTCTAGGAATTTATTTCCTCGACTGTACCAATATCCCTTAAACTCAAACAAGCCGTTCGATTGGCTTTTTAAGCGCTATTTTTAAGGGTTACCCTTATATTTGGTTATGCAATAAGAGGGATATCAATTTACTGCTGCTCTTTAGGTTTCCCTTATGTGATGGCTATTTTAACAAACAGCTAAGTCGTATATTTCTTCCAAAGGGGTTATTCTTTTAGTGGGTTGTACTTCGAGAGGTACGTCTTTTAAAGGCTTTCATCAGGGAATGGGTGGTCGGGTCCCTGATTTTACCACACATTAGTTTCGCCATGTCCGTCCGTCTGCAGCTTTTTGCAGTTATTTGGCATTAATACATACACGTTAGTCACGCCGATCAAGTGGTTAAGCGTCAGCGATCAGCATCATGGGTCGCGGTCCCCATCGTAAACTTTGTCACATTGTTTTTTTTATGTTATTAGAATTGTGTCAAGTTTTGACAGTAAATTTATTCCTTTTCTATTATATTCTATTTAAATCACACGAGTGTTTTAATTTCTGTGTGGTTGCCGGGTTAGAATAGTGCCACTCCATGTCTTCCCGTGGATTTCGTAAGAGACGACTAAGGGAATAAAGGCTGTGAAGTACTGTTAGGCGATGGGCTTGCAACCTGTCACTAATACATCTGGTAAAAATCTTAGCCTAATTGTGCAAAATGTGGTAACAGAATTATTAACAAGTTTTTAGAGTTGTTAGTATTTCTGTAGCTCTGTCTACCCCACACTGGGAGTAAAGGCGTGAGCTTATGTATGTATGTATGTGTATGAGTGTTTTAATGCCTAATTATGTGTACAGTCTGTACACATAACAGTAAAAATGTATGCGACTGTACACATAATTAGGCATTAAAACACTAGTGTGATCTGATCTTATTATAAACTCACCTTTCGGCTCGTTTTATAAAACCACTCCCATGTATTAGTGATAATGACTCTCATTGTGCAAATTACTAAATAAGCTTCAAATGTAACTAACAATATTATTTCTTTTTAATAATATGGGAGAAGCCTGTATCTGTGGTAGCCTTGTGTTTAACAATGCTTTAAAGTGACCATTAAGGTGCAACCACATTGATAACCGATACTTTAATGACATGCAATACTTTAATGTTAACATTAAAATACAACCAGAGATACAGATTTCTTATAATAGACCATTTATTGCTTATCATTTCTGAACATATTCTAGGGAAGTTATGGATATAGTTAAACTAATGTCTGTTTAAAACAACATTATCTGAAAACTGTAGTAAACACTAACGATGTTATAATAAAAGTAGTTATAATAACGATATCTCGACTTCTAACCAGTGTCCCATAAAACGTAACGATTATTGCCACTGTTCCGAGTCTATTATTTGCTTTATATTCTACCTTTCTAAATAAAATGGACGTAGACGCAATTTGATATTGAAAGTAAATTTTACCCTCTATCTTAAGAAATAAGGTCACTAAACACTGACGCGGTTCTATGAGATATACGCCCTTTTTTCCTAGTAGGGCAGTATTATTGGCCTGCTCTAAGGCCCTGTTGTTTGATCAGTAGTTAAACTAACTAATTGTTAAAATTTGAAAAAGGAATCGAAAATTTGAAGTAATCTCAAGGAAATGTGTCAAATTTTCAATACCTTTTTCAAAATTTAACAATTAGTTAGTTTAACTACTGATCAAACAACAGGCCCTAAGTAAAGCTAGTCGGATTGCAGTTAGAGTGAGAACTCAGATAAGTTGCTGCTCACTTTAATACCTTATCGTAGGTATGAAATTCAAATAACCCTCACATAAAAGCACCGGTCATCGCAAAAACGAGATTATGATAATCTAAAGGTGATGTTACCGCAATTTAACATTTTACCGTTTTTAGTTGCATATCAGCCATAGTTTTTTCAGAGTAGCATTTCTTAACCCTTAATTTCGCAATCGTCACAGCGAACATACCGTAATGAACACTTGTTTTGTTTGGATTGTGTTTCTATTTTTTTTGCTGATTCAAAATCAAACCGGGTATGAACCCGACCTTTTTTTATTTTTGCCAAATTAAGGGAGATTAATGGAATTGAAATGCTTTCTTTATCATACATTGTCAACTTTCTGTCCCTGCATAGGTGAGCGGCCATTTTAGTAAAAGTGATAAATTATGATAGAATAATTTAAAATAAACATGTTTTGTTATGTAATGTAATACTCTTAAGTGCATCGGCGCCGAGATATTTAATATTCTTACCTAGGCGTACTTTTAGTATTAAAAACTGAACACTTAAATCTTAAATATCTCGGCTCTAATATTATTAAACACCGTAAATTATATATATTTATGTGTATTTCGAGGTGTGTATTAAAAAAAATATATATTACTACCTATATTCTTCAAACAAATTTACCCCTTTATGCCTTTTATGCCCTTTATTACGAGACATTGCAATGGAGAGAACTGCAAACATATTGAATCGAAAACTTCTTAAGGTATTATTAAAAGATCGTAGAGAGACGTATCATAATAATATGAGAGTGAGATATGTACTATTTTAAGATGTTGTGTATTTATTTTATGCTCAGGAATATGCAATCCCTAAGAGACATTTTTAAAGATAACAAAATGTTAACTCTAACATACTACAAATTTGTTTATTTGTTAAAGACCAAAATGACATTTTTATAAAAAAAAAAGCGACTCTTAAAGTTATATCCGATCCTAATATAAAGTAGTAATAATAGTAAGAGCGCATATGTATCTGGAATTAAAATATTTATCCATTTGCCTGAACATATTAAATCGCTAGATGGGACTACATTTAAAATAAAGCTCAAAACCGGGCAAGAGCATGTCGGACCATGCTCAGTGTAGGGTTCCGAAGCCGTAACGACAAACACAAAAAACTATCTCAAAAATCAACATATGTATGAACCAATTTTCTATTTAAAGTTATTTGGCGCTGTCTTAGATGATTTTTAGTAGGTATAAACACTTTTAGTCGCCTGTATCTCAGGAACTAATCATGTCTACTTAGCCGTGATAGTTTTCCTTTAAAATTCGTTATATGCACTTTCGTTGAAGATATTTTTCAGATTTTTAGTATTTGTAGTTTTGGCTGTAGGGGGGGGGGACGACACTTGACTCTAACAAAATTCAAAATTCAAATCATTTATTCTGTAAGTAGGCCCTGTAGGCACTTTTACAAGTCTGAGTCTACCAGCGCTTCCAAAGAGACCACTGTTGAGAAGAAGCGCCGCAAGAAACTCAACAGTAAGCCATTTTTTTAAAATAAATCACTTATTACAATACTAAACTTAAGCTACATAATTTAAATGTCACAGGGATGTACAGGTCCCAGTAGTAATAATAATTAAATAAATCAAAATGTCGGATAAATAATACAATTTCGGAGATGTAAACAGGCTCCAAATGTCAAATTAAAATTAAGAATTAAATATAATTTAATTATATATAAATAAAATAAAAAAAACACAAAAAAAAAAATAAGGGAGATGTAGAAAGTCTCCACGGTCAATTTTGGAGATGTAAAGAGTCTCCAGATGTCATATTAAATAATAGGTAATCATACAGGGAGATGTATATAGTCTCCACGGTCATTAATAATTGTAATACAAAAAAATATATATAAATCAGTCCCAAGCATTGTCATCATTCATATAATCTTTAATACTATAATAAGCTTTAGAAATTAGTTTACGTTTAACGTATCTCTTAAATTTATTTACGGATAAATGAGTAACACTACTTGGGAGCTTATTATAGAACCTTATACAATTACCCATGAAAGAGTTTTTTATTTTGTGAAGCCGTGTAAAGGGCACTGCGAGCTTATGTTTATTTCTAGTATTAACATTATGTATGTCACAGTTCTTTCTAAAATTACTGATGTTCTTATGAACATGCATAATGTTTTCATAAACATATTGACTGTATACGGTTAATATATTCGTTTCTTTGAACTTATCTCTAAGCGAGTCTCTATGACCCATCTTGTAAACAGCACGAATAGCCCTCTTCTGTAGAACAAAGATGCTGTTTACGTCAGCACCACTACCCCATAGTAAAATACCATATGACATAATACTATGGAAGTAACTAAAATAAACTAATCGAGCGGTTTTCAAGTCTATTAGATTCCGAATTTTACTAACTGCAAAAGCTGCAGAACTTAGTCTATTCCCTAATTTAGCCAGATGAGGACCCCATTGGAGTTTTGAGTCTAACGTTATACCAAGAAATACTGTATCATTAACTAAGTCTAATTTGTCATTTTTAATAGTTACAGTAGTTTGTCTATTTTTCACATTGGTAGTCATAAATTTAATACATTTAGTCTTTTTCTCATTTAGTAATAAATTATTAACACTAAACCAATCTACTACTTTTGATATAGCATTGCTTACATCCACATTAAACTCCTGTTGTCGTTTGACTTTAAATACGAGTGAGGTATCATCAGCAAACAATACTATATCATGGTTGTCCTTTATAAGATATGGTAAATCATTTATGTAAATGAGGAATAGAAATGGACCCAAAATTGAGCCCTGTGGCACGCCCATTGAGACCAAAGACCCAGGTGATCGTTTTCCATTCACGTCTACCCTTTGTATTCTCCCGAATAAGTACGTTTTAATTAAGTTTAGCGCAGTAGCAAAAAATAGCGCTTTAAAGCTTAATATTTCATAAACGGATCCCTTAATCGAAAAATTGTTTTCATAAACCCGCAATATTTTTCAAAGACCTATCCAACGACACCCCACACTATGGGGTAGGCAAGAAAAAAAAAGACATCCCCACGTTACGTGTAGGGGAGGTGCATTAAAAAAAAATATTTTTCAAAATTTTATTTTACCACTTTGTTGGCGTGACTAATATGAACATTCATGCTAAATTACAGCTTTCTAGTACTATGAGTCTCTGAGCTAGATTGGGGACGGACGGACGGACGGACGGACGGACGGACGGACATGGCGAAACTATAAGGGTTCCTAGTTTGACTACGGAACCCTAAAAAATGGCTAACAATAAAAAGTTTTTACAATTTAAATGAATATTTAGATGTTTACCTGATTAAGACTGTTTTAATATAAAAAAAATACTTGCTATTATACGCCCGAAATGGGCAAACTGTTGGACCTTTTATATGATGTGACCTAATGTACACAGTTTCTGTCAATAAATGAATCTTATCTTATCTTATCTTATCTTATGAAAACACCCTATTATATCAATTTGCGTCATAATTACGTCCCCGGCATCAAAGTTTCGCTCCCTGATCATCTCTTATAACCGCTACAACCGACTGCCAATCACCCTGTATATGACTCACTATACATATACTAGTATTATTATCTACTCGCGATGTTTTGCGTCACTCTCAGTTGACAAGTCAAATGAGAACTTGCAATATAGGGCGATGTTCCATAATTGATGATGCATTTCATTGCATCGAAAGCTGTTTACAGCTTCAGTTGTTTTGGTTTTCAAAAACAGACTTCATCGAATTGAAATTGAATCCTTTGGTTTTGCTTTGAACATAAAAAGTTTTGATCTGTATTCCAATTGTATTTTTTTGATATAATTATTATTTATTTATTTAATGGCGTCTACATAATAACGTAATTTTGCCAATGTCAAGTATATATAAGCAACGTTGTACGGTGAATCCTGTCCTGTCGTCGAAGTCTTCCAGTCATAGTCGTGCCCCTTGAAGATGGCGGGCATCCACTTCAATGGCTCGGTGTGATCTTGACCGCTAACTCATTTGGAACCATCTTTTCACTGTTATTTTATTCAATGCAAGTTCTTCATCAATGTTACAAGTCGTCCCAAAAAACTGCCTTGGATTTGCGGACCAAAATCAACGATAAAATAACTTACAAAAAATTCAATAATTGGACAGAAGTTTTCCGATATAAGTAAGTCATTTTTATTCTGAACCCAATTCAAAGTGTTAAAAGAGACACCACTTTAGACCATGTCAGAGTGACGAATCCAATCAAAACGTATACCTAGGTCGGTTCTCAAGAGCAAATTGATTGAATGAGTGACTTAAAGTATACAGGTGTGTAAAATAGTAACAGGTTTTCGGTTTGAAATTCGAACATCGGTTCAAAGGACGGCACTCATAATTACCAGTGTTAGGTGACATTACTTTTTCATTACACTTACTCGTAAATGGTGTTATTCCATACCTGTATTCAGAAAAACAATGGTCGTAATTGTTCCCACGGGAGTTATGGCGACTTTGTAGTCCCTAGGGAGTAATGACTTTCGTTTTTAAATTTGCAACTATTTCGTACATCATTTCTGAGTAAGGAGGTTTCATGTTCAGCCAAAACTTCTGACTATTTCTAATTTCATCTTTATAACTTAGCTATAGACTAACTTAGCATTACGAACAATCTACTACGCTTCATTAAACGTCATTATTTTTATATTTAAAGCGACCCCCCCGCGCTTCGCTTCGGTTTATTTGAGTTTTCTATAACACACGTACATAAAACAAAATTTATTATACATAAAAACCTTCCTCTTGAATCACTATATCTACTAAAAAAAACCGCATCAAAATCCGTTGCGTAGTTTTAAAGATCTAAGCATACATAGGGACAGACAGCGGGAAGCGACTTTGTTTTATACTATGTGTAGTGATTTTAGTAAATACATTTTTAACAAATTGCCAAAAACTGGCTGTGGTAGATGACACAAAAAAATATTGTTACCTGCATTAGCGAGAAGTTATTGTTTTATAATTTGCCGAGTTATAAAGTGTTTTTAAAGTTTAAGAGACAATAGAAACTAATTAGAAATGGCTTCTTCATCCGGTGAATTGGAATTAGGATTCGTTATTACAGCTACATCGCCGGAATTAAGAAATGCGGCTCTATTACTTCATGACGATTTGTTACCAGGGTAGTGATTCTGTAAACAACGCCGGTCGTGCGGACTGTCGAGTGATATCCAAGCGGCGAGATTAAGTAGTCCCGTCAGTGCGAACAAAACACATTGTAGCGCGTGCATTTTCAATTTAGCAGCACGATGGGTCGAACGTATAAGGCTGCTTAATTGAAATAAAATAACTTAAATTTTTCTGTGTGTTTTTTCCTCGTAAATGTGATAAAAACCATTGTGTGTATCACAGGCAGTAAGGGGATTACTAACTCTAGTCATTAAAATCCCTCGGCCTTCGGCGTCGGGCTTCTAACACTCGACTCGTTAGTAATCCCCTTCTTACTACCCTTGGTGCACATGTACTATTGTTCATTCCATTCGTGCCAGCTTAACTGAATCTACCTATAAGAGCCTTCTTATCGCTCATTGTGACCGTTTTGTATTCAATGAACGTTATGACTTTATTGACATCGTCCAAAGTGGTCTAAGAATCAATTTGGTTGACTGTACCTAGAGAGGAGTGTGGCGGTATCTTTAACAAGATTCGTGTTTGGGTGTTACAGAAAACTAGCATAAACTGAAGCGAAGCGAGGGCAGAGTGCTATCTTATCTTATCTTTTCTTCTTGATGGGGTCCTTACGGATACACTTCGACCCTATGGGATCTTTTGTGTAATTACCCCTCTTTTAGCTCTTAATCCAATGCAGCCTCCACCCCTTCTGCAGAGTGCTATAAAATTCGTGTTTTTAACAAGCGTAGAAATCATTTTGGGACTTTGTATTTTTTTTAAGGTAGTTTAATCTAAATATTTCTGGCTGACTAAATCAAAAGGCCCTTATTGCAGTTGGCTGTAACACTTCTAATTATTGTAACTAACGAAATAATGAAAACAGTTACAAGAACGGCGTAAGCGCCCACCGCCATACGGCCCTTTTAGATTTGGACCAACTACACATGCTTGTGTTTGGTTTGTCAAACCTTGCAAGTCGATTTTGAGCCGATTCCCTTTAACATTATTAAGGACATGTTAACATTAAACAAAAACCGTCGCATTTTTTTCAAGTTGCTTTATTTGAACAAGCTTTTATTTAACTTGCAATCTATGTATGTATGTAAGGGTCAAATCTTGCAAGTTAAGTCCACTTCTCGGTTTCCGATGAAGCTGAAAATTTGCCTACGTCTTTAGTTCTGATGACAATACAATAATAGTACCATCGAGCTGGTTTCATGATGGAGACTCAGGGTGGCCATAGGAACTCCTAAATTACACATGATAACGACGACGCTCTGGCCTAGTTGGTAGTGACCCTGCCTACGAAGCTGGCGGTCCTGGGTTCAAATCCCGGTAAGGGCAGAAATTAGTGTGATGAGCGCGAATATTTGTTCCTGAGTCATGGATGTTTTCTATATATTTAAGTATATATTTCTCTAAATAAGTATTTATATCGTTGTCTAGTACCCATAAATACAAGCCTTGAGCTTAGTTTGGGACTAGGTCAATTGGTGTGACATTGTCCCATGATATTTAATTATTTATTTATTTATTTTATATGGTACCATCGAGCTGGTTTGATGATGGAGACTTAGGGTGGCCATAGGAACTCCTAAATTACACATGATAAACCCATCGTGTCAGGGTTTGTTAGAATCGTCTTGACGAGTAGATGACGACTGTGCAAAAAAGGACAGTCGGCTACAAAAGCTTGTACCAAAAATGTTGACTGGTTACAGATGGCGGAGCGTTGCATACAGCCGGATGCTGCATATGCAGCGGCGTGCTCCGTGCAGACCCTGTGTGCACGCAAGGGCTTCCTGCACGCGCTGCTGCCTGAGTTGGCAGCGCTGCCGACACCCGCGTGGCTCGTCGGGCTCGAGGCCAGCTCTGACCAGGAGCGCCTGCAAGCCTGCAGGGACAACCAGGAGGTAGGCAGCTCGCTGCGGGTTCTTGCACTTCCTATAATGTTTCCACCAGAGCTGTGCGAGGCGGCGTTGCGAGGAAAAATCCACCAATAGGTTTTTTTTTTTATGGCATAGAGAAGGCAAACGAGCACACAGGCCACCTGGTGGTAAGTGGAAACTGTGACCCATAGACATTCGCATTCACAAGACTGCAATGCAATCCTAAGACTGCAAATGCGTTGCCAACCCTGAGGACTAAGATGGACTGCCTCTATGCTAGTCATTTCACCGGCTGTCTTACCCCCAAATGGAACACAACAATGCGAAGACTGCTGTTTGGCGGTAGGTTAATGGATAAGATGGTGGTCGCGATCCGGACGGACCCTGCACAAGGTCCTACCACCCGCAAACGAGGCTAGTAAAACAAAATAATCCTATTGGTGGATTTGTCCTCGCAACACCGTTTAGCAGCCTCGCACAGCTCTGGTGGAAGTTTCTCGTTCAAATTCAAATTCAAATTCATTTATTGCAAGTCATATTACAGGTTTATAGATGGAATTACATGGAAGGTATACATATGACACCCTGCGAGGGCGTAGCCACTTAGGGCAGTAGGGCTAGGACCTAAAATATTAGCTACGAATATTGCACTTATCAATAATTCTTACACAACTTATTTTTAATTAAGTATAGTTTTATATATATTTTTTTCCCATTCATTCATAATTATATTTAATTACTTGTAGGTAGGTACATTATAAAGAATTATACTTGAATTCCATTATCTCTAAATTCGGTATTTAAAAATTCACTTACACTATAAAAGCAGTTATCACTTAAAAATATTTTTAACTTCCTTATAAATAAAGGGAATTTATTTTCACTTTTGATGGAATTTGGTACAGTCAACAGCATAAAGAAATGATCATTTCTGTACCTTGCCGCTTTCAATTGTTTCACAATTTTGTATAACATTTCAAACACGACGTTAAAGTGACAAGGTACATTAATGATCACTTATTTATGCTGTTGACTGTACATGGTTGTATATTTTGATCATCATAAATGGTGTGGACTGGACGCAACTAATTTTAATTTGGTAAACGGTAGTTTAAGTATATTAAGATTTCTATTATTTCTCTTTGCAGCAACGTAGCCTTACATAGGGGTTTTAAACTATTTTTCCATCTTAATTTCGTTCATTGAATGAATTTGAATGCAAAACGGACACATTTCGAAATGAGTCAGTGTTGCATTTTGAAATTAGAAGCTGTTGGTATAAGATTTTTAATGTATGAGCAATTTATTTTGGAATGTGTCCGTTTTGTATTCAATGAGCAATTTATTCGCAGCTGATGTCAGCATTAGAGGAGGTGATGTCGCGCGTCACGCCCCTGTCACGTGGCAAAGACGCGCGTGCGTCGCGCGAGCGCCGGCGCGCCGCGGAGGAGGAGCTGGCCCGCGCGGGGGAGGGGCGCGGGGAGGGGCCGCGCGCCGCCATAGAGCGTGCGCTTGCGCTCGCGAGCGAGGCCGTGTTGAGGGCACCTGAAGCAGGTAAGTACTTTTTCTCAAACATGCTATGTAATGTCGGCGTTATGTTATTTATTTTAGGCTTCAAAGTGCCACGTTCCCGACGGAACAACTCGAGAGAACTGTAAAGGAATTTCATACAAAATTGAAGGCCTAGGCCGGGAAGTATTTTTTTTTTAATTTTAATATGGCCATGACAGGTGGTTTTATGAACAGGCTGAATATCTAAAAAAAAATTGAGAAAATGTTATAACGTCAAATACTAGGAGTGCATAAACGTTTGGGAGACATCCGCGCTGTGTCGTGTGCGCCCGCCGCCGCCCGCCGGCTGCCCGCACCGCCTGAGATCTAAGTTGCGCTATGCCTGATATACCTCCTAATTACCTCTGCGCTCCTGGTACTTTATTTTAACACCCAATTACTTTTCTTCCCTAGGGTGGACATTTTATCAATTTACTTTTTTGAGTGGTCTTTTTTATTTATTTGCATATGTTTGAGAAAAGCACTATACTCGTACATACCTCGCCGTGAACCCTAAGGGGTTGCCAGCCTCGTAACTATCCGACCTCGCTTCGCTCGGCCGTCTATATGAACTCGGCCTGCAACCACCTACTTCCCAGCGTCTGTAGTAATTTACTATTTCTCAAAAATGACAGGAAAAGTTGACATTACTATCTATATATTGGGATACGAAGTACATAGTTTACTGACAGATCTCAAATTAAAAAAAAAACATTGCGTGCTCGCTACACAAGCACGCAATGTTGCATACAAATTTCATTACTATCTAGTATCTAACTTTTTAAAAAGTGAAAAAGGACTTTTCCTACTCCTGTACTTTTATCTGTCATTTATATAGTCATGAACACTAATATAAGAACATACATAATATGTCCGCAGAATAATCCAGAGAAAAGTCTATCTTGTCTATGCCCCAAAACAGCACATGTGCGTTTTTGAGATAAAACGATACGGCCAGCTGCCAAAGCTTAGCGTTGCACTATCGATTTAAACATATTTTAACGATTGTGAAATAGGGACTATAAATCACCTAATGTTTTGAGAAATGATTTCAGTTACCTGATTGGTCGATTTTAAAATAGCTGTATTCTGGTTGGTTGATATGAAATACAAAGTTTTTTTAAAAGATTTAAATTAGTTAAAGAGAAACACGTAAGTACCTAAAAGAACCTATCGTTCCGTTTGACAGTCGATGTGTATTGTGATTGGTGGATTTAATTTGTTGAAGTATTCTGATTGGTCAAATTAAAATGTTTTGGAATTGTAATTAATTCTATTTTACATTCCGTCAATTTAAAAACAAAGTAAACCATAGACACATATTTTGTCATTTTCTTGTTTCCCGCTCGTTTGTTGTTCTTTACTTCGTTCGTTCGTTTGTAAGTTTTTTCGCTTAGTTTTGCATTTCATTTGAAACCTAGTCGTAGAAAAAGTATTGTATGCAACGGTGTATAACTAAGTCAAAAAACACTCGTGGCGCTTACCTTTACGATGTTCGCCTTCGGCTCACATCGTAACACACGCCACTCATATTTTTTGACCTCTCTTATACAACTATTGCATAAACTACTATAATAAAATGAGGGCACAAGTCTTATACATCCAAATTTTGTTCGGAACATAACTTTTTTATCTGTGTCTCGAATAGCTTGAGTAGTATTAAAAAACCGGGCAAGAGCATGTCGGACCACTTTTACCCGGTTTTTATTTTTTGTTGTATCGTCAAGACGGTAAAACACAGAAGTGTCAAATTTGGTATGATACATAAACATAATACAAACCCTATAAAAGCAACAAATATTAAAAAACCGCTAAAGTGCGAATCGGACTCGAGGGGTCAAATCGGACATGTAGTTCCTGAGATTAGTGTATTCAAGAAAACAAACAAACTCTTCAGCTGTAAATAGAAAATTAGTTCATCCATGACATGTGGTTTTTTGAAATAGTTTTTTGTGTTTGTCGTAACGTGGAATGGCCATGCTTGTTTCTTATTTACATTTTCACTTTAACACTTACTCATTAAATGAGTAAGTTTATCTATTATCAGTAGTCAACCACAGAAACAGGTTACTTAATATAGGGCAGGTGCCAATATTAACCAATAGAATCTAAATTAACGTACGCAAGGCGCGCTCGACGTGACCGCATGCGCCTTGTATTTGTTAATATTGTTACAGCTCCGCTCCACTCCGCTCATCTCCGCCTCAGTGGAGCCGCACCCTTAGCCTTACTCAAGAAATGGGCTATCTAACACTGAAACAATTTTTCAAATCGGACAAGTAGTTCCTGAGATTAGTGTATTCAAGCAAACCAACAAACTCTTCAGCTTTAAATAGAAAATTAGTTCATACATGTGGTTTTTTGAGATAGTTTTTTGTGTTTGTCGTAACGGCTCCGGAACCCTACACTGAGCATGGTCCGACATGCTCTTGCCCGGTTTTTATTTATTGTTGTAGCGTAAAAACGGTAAAACACACAAGTGTCAAATTGGGTATGATACATAGACATTAAATATAAATCCTAAAAAAACAACAAATATTGAAAACCGGTGAAGGTTGTGTCGGACTCGCGCACCGAGGGTTTTTTATTCGAATACAGCACACAGCGATCGTATCTGTTAGTTGTACCTATTTTATAAGCTTTTATTTAACTTGCAATGTATGTATGTAAGGGTCAAATCTTGCAAGTTAAATTTGACCCACTTCCCGGTTTCTGATGAAGCTCATTATTTGCATACGCCTTTAGTTCTGATGAGTGATGACAACCCCATAATACAGCCTTTCGTCGTTGGATATCATATTCGCAAAACATGATATTCTGAAAAATATCATTAAAAGCAAAACATGACATTCGCAAATCATCATAGTACCAAGACATCACATTAGCAAACCTTAACTATTATTAAGACATGAGTTAGATAGTGTCAACGGAGCTCCGCTACGGCGGAGCTTCTATTTCTGGGTAGTTTGGCCTTCCGGGCCTGATATAAATCTAACATAACCTAAACCTACCTAATGATTTTATGACAAAACCCGACTATTTGTAAATATAATGTTTTGCGAATATCGTGTTTTGCTAGTATGATGTTATGCGTATATGATGTTTTGCTAGTATGATCTTTTGCGAATTTCATATTCTGCAGAGTAACCGTAATATGATGATGGAGACTCAGGGTAGCCATAGGAACTCCTAAATTACACATGATGAACCCGTCGTGTTAGGGTTTGTTAGAATCATCTTGACAAGTAGATGACGACTGTGCAAAAAAAGTACAGACCGCGATAAAAGTTTGTCCCAAAAATGATATTTTTGACAGAATCTTATTACATTTGAATTAAAACCTTTGTTTCTTAAAACTACACTAATCTAACAAACAGTTAGGCATTGTTCCTAAAATGCTGGCAGCATTGCCACGTTGAATGGCCATGCTTGTTTCTTATTTACATTTTCACTTTAACACTTACACATTTATCGATTATCAGTAGTCAACCACAGATACAGGTTACTTAATATAGGGCATTTGTTTATCGCTTCTGCACATATTATATTGAGATTGAGGTCCCTTGAGAAATGAGGTAAACTTATACAGAAACGGTTCTATAACACATACGCTCTTTTTTATAAGGAGGGTGGTGTAGGTGTTACAAGCGAGATTTATATGCTCATCCTTACTCCTTGTAAGTTATTCTATAAGTTTACATGATACCTATGTTGCTACTTTTATTGATAAACTAGCGAGCCGCCCTCGCTTCGCATCGGTTTATGTGAGTATGATATATTACCCTTAGCCTTACTCAAGAAATGGGCTATCTAACACTGAAAGAATTTTTCAAATCGGACAAGTAGTTCCTGAGATTAGTGTATTCAAGCAAACCAACAAACTCTTCAGCTTTATTATATTAGTATAGATAATTTGATTTTGATATTGATTTGACTTGATTATACACTGGATTAACACATAAGGCACACAAACAAACATACATACATAAAATCACGCCATCGTTCCCAGAAAGGGGTAGGCATATAGCTACCGAATTACTAACAACTCTAAAAACGTATTGATAATTCTGTAACCGTATTTTGCACAATTAGTGACAGGTTGCAAGCCCATCGCCTAACAGTACTACACAGCCTTTATTCTCTTAGTCGCCTCTTACGATCTCCACGGGAAAATATGTAGTAGCACTATTCTAACCCGGCAACAACACTGGAAGGTAACCTACAGTAAACCTAAACAACTATGGTCCTAGCCTGAAACAATAGTCCAGGGGTGTTATTCTCTCAAAAACGCGCGTGCTTAATTAGTCCCGTCAGAGCGAACAAAACACATTTTAGCGCGTACATTTTCAATTAAGCAGCCTTCAATCGATCCATCGGCAGAAACCATAATCCTTAATTGAAAATGCAGTAAAAGGGAGTACCTAAACTCGCCGCTTGAACATTCACTTGTCCGTCCGTCCGACCGTCGTTGTTGAGACAATCACTACCCTGTTTTCCTCATTTTATTATTCTAAAATATGATGCATTACTACTAAACTATTATTGCTGGATACATATGTAATGTTTGGCCTATCTATATTATATACCTTAAATCCCGAAATTAATCAGTGTTCTCGTGGAATTGCAAAATTATACTTATTCTACACGGATAAAGTCGCTCGCAAAAGCTATTTACGTTAAGCTATAGTTTCGAATTCGGTTCAAAAACCTCTCATCAAGAACAACTAACATTTATATTATAACATACATAACATTAACATTTTTAATACAGAAACGGTTCTATAACACATACGCTCTTTTTTATAAGGAGGGTGGTGTAGGTGTTACAAGCGAGATTTATATGCTCATCCTTACTCCACGTAAGTTATTCTATAAGTTTACATGATCCCTGTGTAGCTACTTTTATTGATAAACTAGCGAGCCGCCCTCGCTTCGCTTCGGTTTGTGTGAGTATGATATATAACCCTTAGCCTTACTCAAGAAATGGGCTATCTAACACTGAAAGAATTTTTCAAATCGGACAATTAGTTCCTGAGATTAGTGTATTCAAGCAAACCAACAAACTCTTCAGCTTTATTATATTAGTATAGATAATTTGATTTTGATATTGATTTGATTTGATTATACACTGGATTAACACATAAGGCACACAAACAAACATACATACATAAAATCACGCCATCGTTCCCAGAAAGGGGTAGGCATAGCTACCGAATTACTAACAACTCTAAAAACGTATTGATAATTCTGTAACCGTATTTTGCACAATTAGTGACAGGTTGCAAGCCCATCGCCTAACAGTACTACACAGCCTTTAATCTCTTAGTCGCCTCTTACGACCTCCACGGGAAAATATGTAGTAGCACTATTCTTACCCGGCAACCTTCCACACTGGAAGGTAACCTACAGTAAACCTAAACAACTATGGTCCTAGCCTGCAACAATAGTCCAGGGGTGTTATTCTCTCAAAAACGCGCGTGCTTAATTAGTCCCGTCAGAGCGAACAAAACACATTTTAGCGCGTACATTTTCAATTAAGCAGTCTTCAATCGATCCATCGGCAGAAACCATAATCCTTAATTGAAAATGCAGTAAAAGGGAGTACCTAAACTCGCCGCTTGAACATTCACTTGTCCGTCCGTCCGACCGTCGTTGTTGAGAGAATCACTACCCTGTTTTCCTCATTACATTATTCTAAAATATGATGCATTACTACTAAACTATTATTGCTGGGTACATATGTAATGTTTGGCCTATCTATATCGTCACCTGTAGGATCAATTAATGTAACCGCCAATTTGACGAAAATGAGTTATATATACAGTTCGATTGGATTTTTTTTTCTCCGTCGACTGGTATATTTGAAAAAATTCTATCTTGAAAAAAGAGTGAGTTACACTAATCAAAAATCAGGATAAATTATGGAAATTCAGTACAGAAAATTGATTTCGTTATGTTGTTGCAACGGGCACTCTAACAAAAGAAGTTGTTGTAACAGGCAGTTCGACTGAATGACTCTTACTAAATGACTCTTACGTTAATATTTGAACTGTTAGCTTTATAGGTCATAGTCCGTTACATTAAACTCACTGCTGCTTCTAATCTGTGAATGCCCGTTACGTTAACTACAAATATACGTATTTTTGACATTGGTAATTACGTTACGCTTATACACTTGTGGACAGACGTGCTGTGCCCATTACGTTAACATTTTTAGTTTTACA
Source organism: Acleris laterana (assembly GCA_963966035.1). NCBI lineage: Eukaryota > Metazoa > Arthropoda > Insecta > Lepidoptera > Tortricidae > Acleris > Acleris laterana. The sequence goes on along the minus strand of OZ014438.1, from coordinate 313,489 downwards.
TTACGCAATTTAATTCATACATTATTGATACTTTTTAATGCCTTCAATATTTGGCGGGTACCCTACAAAACTTTAATATTTTATGACTTGTGTGGCGATTACCTTAGCATCATTTACTTACACAAACAGCTATTTGCCTCTTTTCTTCCTGATAAATTCGTGTCTTGTTAGAGTAAGATATAGTATAAAACTATTTGGAACTAGTTGTAACGCGAAACTAACATCAAACGCTTGCGACGGTCAAGGTGAAGTGATTATTAAAACAGTTTGCTTATGAAGTTCGTGCCGCAAATACCTGTGTTCAAGATGAGTGATAAAAATCAACTGGATGCCTTGATAAGACGAAAAAAGGAGCTTACAAGACAAAGGGATAATTTAATGAGGTAAGTTTTTTTTAACGCTTATGTAAAAAAGGTTAGCATATTTTTAACATAAAATAAAAAAGATGTTTGGATTGAGTAACCTTCTAGATGCGTGCGAAACAAGTTAAAGGTGAATTTGATACCAGTATTTATTTATTTATTTATTTATTTATTATTCAAAGAACATTATCTGACTAACAGCTTGATGCCAAAGTGCCAGACAGAGAATACCTATGTACCTATATCAATTGTTTTATTTAAGAAGACACGTGTAGTTCAATACTAACAAACAGCAAAAATACCATGATTACTTACATAAATAAACAGTGTCTTTATTCATTTAAGTATAAGTGTAACATTTTAAATCGGTTTGTATGATATGCAAAAGTAAAATTGACTGAAGTAGATATTTTTAATAATAATACTTTTAGAAAAATAATGAAATATAATGCCTATACGTCGGTGTTTATTATGTACAGTCGAGTTCATAAATCTGTGTACACTTTAGTTCCTTGTCTATTTAATCTCATGTTTAAAGTACCATAATATAAATTGTCACAGCGATTAAAGTCACAGGGTACTAAAGTGTACACATATTTATGATCTCGACTGTACATCTATTATGATTTATATAATACTAGGTTTTGCCTGCGTCTCCGTATGTGCAGAAGATTTTTCTCGCTATACTTTCAGAAACTGACCCTTTTTAAGGATAAAAAATATCCAATATCCATCTTCAGACTATACTCGTAAACTATCCATGGACCTAATTTCACAACGATTAATTGAGGCGTTTAACCATAAATAACAAAAACACTCACATAATTATATTATTAGTAGAGCATTACTCAGCTAACAAGCCTAGTTGGTAGTGACTTTGCCTACGAAGCTAGCGGTCCCGGGTTCAAGCCCCGGTAAGGGCAGATATTTGTGTGATGAGTGCGAGTATCTGTTCCTGATTATTGGATGTTTTCTATTCTTATATTATTCTTCTATTCTTATTGTCTTCTTATATTTAAGTATGTTTTTCTCTAGATACGTAAGATTATCGTTATTTTGGGGATTTATATATTTATTTATTATTACTTCTATTTTAAATAAGTCTAGTTGACGAAATCAAAATTTGGTATCATGTCTTGTAATGTACGGTATTTAAATATTAATATTATTTAGTTTTGACTTATTTCAGACATAAAACTACAAATGTTGCTCGCGGAAGCTTAAGTACAAGTAGTGACGTGATAGAAGACAGTGATACAGATCTACCGACACCGATGTTTTCAACGGCGGCGGTATTGAGACACCGCGGCGCCCGTATGAAGTAAAAGTCATGGACCACACCGATTTCATAGATTGGAAGTCTGTAACCGAAAAAGTATTTACGGCTAAAACTGTTGCTGATAAAAAGTTAAAACTAAGAGACATGAGAATCGTCACGTTTAAAGAAAAAATGCTATGGAAGTTAAATACACGATGAAAGAAAATGGACAATACTACGATATTGAACTGGGCCAAGAAACAAAATTGTAAAAGGAAAGGGATGGGAAAAAGGCAGATCAAATGAAAGAATTATGGACACTTATTTAGTAACTCAAACAGAACTACAAAGACTTTATACACGGCCGCTACCTATTTCTACAAAGAAATACCAAGGCTTGAAAAAACTTTGCGATGAAGGTGTTATACCCAAGCAGTTTGTACAAGATTATCTTACTCTACCTCACATAAATAAAAACGACACATTGAAAATCAACCACAGTGATGATTCTGAAAGCGACATTGAAGAAAATGTAATCAATTCCGAAAATGAAGATGAACAGATATCATCAAATAAAAGTAAGCAGCCTATTGAAGATACGCCAGTCGACTACCTAAAAAAACAGAAAAGAGTGAAACTCATGGAACCACAAAAAACAAAAGAAGAGTATAAACCAAAACAAACAATGAAAAAGAAAATACAAGTTAAATGTGAGGATCAGAAAAAAAGTGAAAAAATCAAAATTAAAAGCGACGAAAATACAAAGCTTCAAAATAGGATAATACAAGTTAAATGTGAGGATTTGAAAAAAGCGGAAAAAAGCAAACAGAAAGTACTAAGAAACGGGAGAGTGAGGTGAAATGGAAAGCAGGGAAAGGCAAGCAACAATTAGAAAAGGAAGAAAACTCTATTGGATCGCGGCGTAGCCAAAGGATAAAATATTAATAAGGGAAAGAAAAAAACGGACTATCAGTAAAGTCACAGGATGTAACTTTGTTATTTTTAATTATTTTATAGCTGTTCATTACAAAAACGTTTTAAATAAGTCTGATTAAGTACTTATAGTTAAATTGTGACACATTCGAGAAGATTTTGCTGTTGTTTTTTGTTGTTAAATTGTAACCATAATAACGTTTCTAATGAGTCTTATTATTATTTCTCAAATTATGACACGTTTGAGAAGTTTTTACTGTTGTTTTTTAGTGTTAAATTGTAACCACAAAAACATTTTAAATAAGTCTGATTAGGTAGGTACTTACTTATCGTTTCTCAAATTATGAGAGTTTTGAGAAGCTTTTTATTCCATTAATTAGGTAATCGAGAAGAATGAAAATGGTTTTGTGTTACGGGATTATGTGGTTGCTGTATTATTGAACAGTTAAATAATGTGTCTAAGTAATTGTTATTGTTACATGTAAGTAATAATATTTGATTTACCAAAAATACCCGACTATTATGATAATTATTATTCTGTTTTAATAAGAAAAAGCAACAAAATATTGTTGTGATGTAGATTTAAATAAAAACGGCTTATATATATACATGCCTTTGTCTATTTTATTAGAGTATGATCCAGGGGTCGTACTTTACATGCCGATGACGTCAGTTTGTAAACAGGCTGATTAAAAATGTAAGACTAGTATTGAAAGGTTTAAATTTGGTTCGAGTATAGCCGAACAAGTTCTGCATAAACCTATAGGGAGTTTAAGTAATACGTAGTTGACTAATACTGAATCAAATGTCAATTAGATCAAAACATTTATACTTTATTTTAAGTACAACGACTTAACTACTTGAGTTCCAGACAACGACTCAAGTGCAAAAGTTGACGCAGCATTCCGTGTCCCTACAAACCCTTATTTAACTTTCTTAGTTTAATGATACTGACATTGGACAGTATGATTAAATAGACATCAATACAATTAGGGCATTGACATTCATAAAAGAAAGTGGTCTTCATTTGCGATGTTTAGTAATAAGAGGTGAAAATAAATTGATTCTGCCGTGCAGTTAAAACATACCTAAACATCTTCCAAGTTAAAACAAAGCACCCTGTGTGTAAAATTTCGTCATTTTGACGTCATCGGGATGAAAAGTTCGACCTCTGAGATTCCTGCTCATAATAATTGTCACATTCTAGCAAACAGTAACAACACGATTAAAGTTTTAAGTAATCTGTTATAACGGTCATTTATCCTAACTTGAATTCTATTACAAGATAATAACAACTATAGTTCATTGGCAGATTTAATGTAGCGTAAGTAGCGTAACTCTTAATTATAAAAAGAGCGTGATATACGTTAAAAAGTTTTACATTTTTGGGAGTTACACTTTTGTTTAATTTTAGTTTTTATAAATGATGTAACGTATCGCCTTTTTTTTTGCAAATATTAACGTAAGAGCCACCTTATCTTGGAAACTACAATGTCTAGGTAAGCAGTGTCTACCTAGACTGAAAGACCTTTTGATTTAATGAACCTTCGCCATAATCAACATTTTTATAACAATAAACAGTTAAAAGTTATGATTTATTTTTAAATTTTGTTTTTGTTTTTTGGCTCTCCTGAAAAAAATACTTTTGGCGGTTACATTAATTGATCCTACAGGTGACGATATTATATACCTTAAACCCCGAAATTAATCAGTGTTCTCGTGGAATTGCAAAATTATACTTATTCTACACGGATAAAGTCGCTCGCAAAAGCTATTTACGTTAAGCTATAGTTTCGAATTCGGTTCAAAAACCTCTCATCAAGAACAACTAACATTTATATTATAACATACATAACATTAACATTTTTAATACAGAAACGGTTCTATAACACATACGCTCTTTTTTATAAGGAGGGTGGTGTAGGTGTTACAAGCGAGATTTATATGCTCATCCTTACTCCACGTAAGTTATTCTATAAGTTAACATGATCCCTATGTAGCTAATTTTATTGATAAACTAGCGAGCCGCCCTCGCTTTGCTTTGGTTTTTGTGAGTATGATATATAACCCTTAGCCTTACTCAAGAAATGGGCTATCTAACACAGAAAGAATTTTTCAAATCGGACAAGGTAGTTCCTGAGATTAGTGTATTCAAGCAAACAAACAAACTCTTCAGCTTAAATAGAAAATTAGTTTATACATGTGGTTTTTTGAGATAGTTTTTTGTGTTTGTCGTAACGGCTTCGGAACCCTACATTGAGCATGATCCGACATGCTTTTACCCGGTTTTTATTTTTTGTTGTATCGTCAAAATGGTAAAACACACAAGTGTCAAATTTGGTATGATACATAGACATAATACAAACCCTAAAAAAGCAACAAATATTGAAAACCGGTGAAGGCCGTGACGGACTCGCGCACCGAGGGTTTTTTAATCGAATACCTTGCTTACTTTTATTGATAAACTAGCGAGCCGCCCTCGCTTCGCTTCGGTTTATGTGAGTATGATATATTACCCTTAGCCTTACTCAAGAAATGGGCTATCTAACACTGAAAGAATTTTTCAAATCGGACAAGGTAGTTCCTGAGATTAGTGTATTCAAGCAAACAAACAAACTCTTCAGCTTAAATAGAAAATTAGTTTATACATGTGGTTTTTTGAGATAGTTTTTTGTGTTTGTCGTAACGGCTTCGGAACCCTACATTGAGCATGATCCGACATGCTTTTACCCGGTTTTTATTTTTTGTTGTATCGTCAAAATGGTAAAACACACAAGTGTCAAATTTGGTATGATACATAGACATAATACAAACCCTAAAAAAGCAACAAATATTGAAAACCGGTGAAGGCCGTGACGGACTCGCGCACCGAGGGTTTTTTAATCGAATACCTTGCTTACTTTTATTGATAAACTAGCGAGCCGCCCTCGCTTCGCTTCGGTTTATGTGAGTATGATATATTACCCTTAGCCTTACTCAAGAAATGGGCTATCTAACACTGAAAGAATTTTTCAAATCGGACAAGTAGTTCCTGAGATTAGTGTATTCAAGCAAACCAACAAACTCTTCAGCTTTATTATATTAGTATAGATAATTAGATTTTGATATTGATTTGATTTGATTATACTTGAAATATAAATGAAATATAAATGAAATATAGGCTTATAACATTATAATGAATTTATTCAATCGTTACACAACGTCTCTACACAGAACCGCCATGACACACACTGGCATATTACCATAGACATATATATATTACATTGCATACTCTTCTACACCCCCCTTCAATGTAATAACTACTTCAATATGTATACAACTCAACAGTAACCTACACCTTGTAACTTCAATGGAAAATAACATTATGAAGAACCATACAATAAACAATAGCAAAATAAAACACCAGTAACTAACCGCTTACTGACCTACACCACACATGTTTACAAATTTCAGCAACTTGTCCTTCTTTAGAGCTTTAGTAAACATGTCTGCAATTTGTTCCTCTGTCCCTACATGTTTTACACACAACTTTCCATTGACTATCAGATCCCTAACAAAATGAAACTTTATATCAATATGTTTCAGTCTTTTTACACTGTTAGTATTAGCAATCATAATGGCAGACTGATTATCACAAAACATGACAGCCGGAGGCTCATTCTTTATATTAAAATCATGTACTAACACATTAGTAAGCCAACATGCCTCAGACCCTGCCATAGCCATTGCTACATATTCCGCTTCAGTAGACGAAATACTTACTGTGCTTTGTTTCTTAGAGCACCAAGATATCAAACAATTATTAAACTTAAAACAATACCCAGTGGTAGACTTCCTATCCCTGAGATCACCCCCCCAGTCGGCATCACAATATCCTACTAACTTTTCGTCATTACATTTAAACACTAACTCATAATGTAATGTATGTTTAATGTATCGCAAAACTCTCTTTAAGGCCACTAACAATAAGTCACTTGCACGGTCCTGATACCTGCTTAATATAGATACAGCAACACAAAGATCTGGCCTTGTACCTGAAGCTACGTACATTAGACACCCAATAATCTGTCTACAGAGATTACTAGTATCTTTACCGTTATTTCTACCACACTTCTTATCCTCAAGCACATTACAGTTAAAATTCTGATCTATAGGAGTACTTACTGGTTTACAGTCATACATTTTGAACCTTTTTAGGACATTTTCCAGATATTTCTTTTGACATAATTTAGTTACACCAGTCTTTAAATCCTGACTTACATTTATTCCTAAAAAATTAGAAATCAAACCTAAATCCTTCATTTCAAACTCTTTGTTTAACATCGACCTTAAACCAGATATTTGCCTTTCATTCGTCCCAAAAAACAAAGTATCATCGACATAAATTAAAACATACATCTGCTCACCACCTTCACACTTTGTATACAAACAAGAATCACACTTTGACCTTTTAAAACCTTCTCTAATCATAACAGAATTAAACTTTTCATTCCAGTATTTGGGTGATTTCTTAAGCCCATACAAAGCTTTATTTAACTTTACAATATTTTTATTACCATCATAGGCACCTTCTGGCAACCTAATATACACATCTTCTTTTATTTCACCATACAAAAAAGCTCCTGTTACATCCATATGATAGACAGGTAAGTTTAACTTGGTTGCTACAGACAAAAACAATCTAAAAGTAGCTAACTTTGCTACGGGAGCATAAATTTCATTAAGACTTAAAACCTCATTCTGCTCAAATCCCCTTGCAACCAACCTAGCTTTGTATTTAAATACACCATTGTTATTCTTAATTTTAAATACCCACTTACTGCTTATTACTTGTTCGCCATGTGGTGGATCACATGTATTCCACGTCTTATTGTATTCAAGGGTCTGTAATTCTTTTTGAACAGCCTCTTTCCACTTAGCTGCATCTGGTCTTTGCATGGCCTCCTTAAACGTTTTAGGTTCATTTCCTGATTCAACATTATTACAGCTGTAAAATATGGTCTGTTTCCTTACACGCTTTGGACGTTCTTCCATATTTTCATCCGTGTCACTTTCTTCGGTCTGTACAGAGTGCTGTAGAGTACACTCCATAGGGTCATAATCAGGGTCCTGTTCTTGATTGTCAGATGACTGGCTGTGATCGCTTTCACTGGTCATTCCTTGCTCTTGAACATTGCCATCAGCCACTGTTGTCAACTCTGAACACTCCTGACTCTGATCAACAAACTGTTCACGCACCTCTACATCTTTCACAGTAGTGACATCCAAACACTCCTTTTGTTCTTGTACAAAAATGACATCTCTTTTAATCTCAACATCCTTCTTATCTGGAAAATAAATTCTGTAACCTTTGGTAGTCTCGCCATATCCCACCACGATTCCTTTTTCTCCTTTGGGGTCCCATTTACATCTCTTCACCTTAGGTATATGGACAAACACTGCAGTACCAAATACTTTGAAGTTATTAATATCAAAACTTTTATTACACCACAGTTCATATGGAGTTTTGTCTAGTACAGAACTTCTTCCAGTCCTATTTATTACATAGGCCGCTGTACTAATTGCTTCTGCCCACAGGTTTTTTGGTAGGTTTTTAGCAAATAACATAGTTCTGGCTGCCTCTACCAAGGTCCTATTCTCCCTTTCTGCTTGGCCATTTTGCTCTGGAGTATAAGTCACAGTCGTTTGGTGAACTATCCCCTTTGCTTCAAACATCTCTCGAACCTCTTTATTTATGAATTCGCTTCCATTATCACTCCTGAAAATCTTGACACTATTTCCAGTTTCATTCTCTGCCTGATTAATGAAATTCTTTATGCAAAGTTTAACTTCATGTTTTCCCTTCACAAAATACACTTTCCTATACTTCGAATAGTCGTCTTTAAATACCACGAAGTAATGAGCACCTCCGAGTGACGGCTCCTCCATCGGCCCGCACGTATCTGCACTAATTATTTCGCACGTCTTTGAACTGACATTCTCACTTACTGGATAGGGCAGGCGGTGAATTTTGCCCTTCAGACAACTCTCGCACTGTAAATGAGATTCCTTTATGTCAATATCGTTTTTCTTCAGCACATTTTTCACATACACGACGTTTTGGTGTGCCAATCTCTCATGCCACTCATGCAGATTTGAGCTTTCCACAGCTACGTTTGCCGTACATGCTTTAGAATACCGAAAATCCAAATAATACATGCTTCCGCATCGCTCAGCAATAGCCTTCAATCTTTCATCTTTATAAAACTTGCATGCATTTTCGCTTGTTACAATAACATAACCTTTATTTGTCGCACAATTGACAGAAAACAAATTTGTTTTTAAATCGGGAACATAAAGAACATCGTCTAAGGTTGTGTCAACCCATTCGTTTCCGTTTGACACTTGAACTGTCACCCGCCCACAGCCTTGGACAGTAATCTGCGATCCGTTTCCTACAATTACCGTTTTGTTCTTTACTTCCGAATATGACGTAAATAGTTCGTAATCACAACACATATGTTCGCTCGCACCCGAGTCGACTAACCATTTCGTTTTCTGAAAATATTCTTCCGATGCACTATTAATCAGAAATGCACTACTTTTACCGTCTTTGTCCTTCTTGTAACGACACTGGCTCTTAAAATGTCCTGGTTTGTTACAATAATAACACCTTACTTCAGGGCGACTGTCCTTGTTATGAGCACTATTCTCCGTATTCTTACTGGACCTACACTCACTTTGATAGTGTCCCAGTCTATTACACTTAAAACATTTCACAGCTTTCTTTTCAGTTTTCCTTGCTACAAATGCTGCAGACGATTGCGAACTCTCGCCTTTTTCTTTCGTTCTCTCTTCTTCTATCAATAATCTAGCAACTAAATTATCGTAAGTTTGTTTGTCATCTGGAGCGGATTCCCACGCGCATATAAAATGCTTATACACATCAGGTAGCGACATCAAAATTTTGGTGATAACAAACTTATCCGATATTTCTTCACCCAGCTGCTTCAACTGATTTTTCATCTCTTGTATTTTCGATAGAAACACTGACATTTCTGAACCTTCTTCATACTTAAATTGGAAGAATCTTTGTTGCACGATATGAATGCTCGTCTCCGACTTCTGTTCATAAACACTTTGCAGCTTTCGCCACATCTCCGCCGAAGTACCGCACGAAATGATGTGCAACATGACTTGTTCTGTCATTCTGGTCACCAGCAGCGTTTGAGCCTTCGCATCTTTGGTTTCCCAACTAAAACGTTCCTTCTCGTCTTCCTTTTCTCCCGGTTTTACTTTAGTCCCGTCTACGACCTCGTATAATCCTTGACCTCGTAACAAAACCGTTGTTTGAAATTTCCATACATTCCAGTTCCTGGAACCATCCAGCTTCATGACGAGCTGCCCGGTCTGTGTTGAATCCATTATTCCTTCCTGTAGCCTTTCCTTCCTGCCTTTATCGAACTCTCGAAAAAGTAAATTTTTCTTCTCGGCGAACCAATATGGCCGCAGCCAATTTTGCCGTTATAATTTTTGAACTACAGTTTTACGTGTTTTAAGCGAATATTCATTTATCCACACTAGTAAGTGAGCTGGTCAGTGCCTGGGCCCATAACCACTTGAAATATAAATGAAATATAAATGAAATATAGGCTTATAACATTATAATGAATTTATTCAATCGTTACACAACGTCTCTACACAGAACCGCCATGACACACACTGGCATATTACCATAGACATATATATATTACATTGCATACTCTTCTACAATTATACACTGGATTAACACAAGGCACACATACATACATACATACATACATTAAATCACGCCATCGTTCCCAGAGAGGGGTAGGCAAAGCTACCGAATTACTAACGACTCTAAAAACTTGTTGATAATTCTGTAACGACATTTTGCACAATTAGGCTACTAAGATGTTTACCAGCTTAGTAGTGACAGGTTGCAAGCCCATCGCCTCCTGCCTCTTCCGACATCCACGGAAAGACATGTAGTAGCACTATTCTAACCTAGCAACCACACTGGTAGGTAACCTACCATTAATCTAAACAACCATGGTCCTAGCCTGCAACAATAGTCCAGGGGTGTTATTCTCTCAAAAACGTGCGTGCTTAAGTAATACTGTGATTGACAATCTCAAACACGATTGTTATAAACTGCAAGCTGAAAATGAAAAAATACAGATATATATTGAAAATTATAGGTTGAATGATATGCCTGATAAAAATGCAAATATGAATGACAAAATTGTGGTTTTACATGGGCTCTCTGAAAATTACTCGGAAACTGAGACAGAAGTCACTAGTAAAATTGTCAACATATTTTACGATTATATGAATATTAATGTATCTGGTTACATTGTTGACGACGCGATAGCCTAGTTGGTAGTGACCCTGCCTACGAAGCTAGAGATCCTGGGTTCAAATCCCGGTAAGGGCAGATGTTTGTGTGATGAGCATAAATATTTGTTCCCGAGTCATGGATGTTTTCTATGTATTTAAGTATATATTTCTCGATATAAGTATTTATATCGTTGTCTAGTACCCATAGTACAAGCCTAGAGCTTAGTTTGGGACTAGGTCAATTGGTGTGACATAGTCCCTTGATATTATTATTATTATTATTATATTATATTACATAGAAGAGGCATCAGGCTCATTGGCAAAAAGGCAGGTAAAAGATCAGTAAAAATTGAGCTTATAAGTAAAAAAGCAACAAGATACTTACTCGAACACTCCTCATCTCTTCGTGAAGCAGGTCTCAGCATCACAAACTATTTAAATCCAGCTGATCTGAAAAAAAGAAGAGAACTTCAACGCGCCCTCCTAGCGGCACGGAAGGATGGTCATCACGCAGTTATGTGGTAGGACCTTGGCAGTTTTGCGGGTGGTAGGACCTTGTGCAGGGTCCGTCCGGATCGCTACCACCATCTTATCCATTAACCTACCGCCAAACAGCAGTGTTCGCATTGTTGTGTTCCGGTTTGGGGATAAGACAGCCGGTGAAATGACTAGCATAGAGGCATTCCATCTTAGCCTCAGGGTTGGCAACGCATTTGCAGTCTTAGGATTGCATTGCAGTCTTGTGATTGCGAATGTCTATGGGTCACAGTTTCCACTTACCATCAAGTGGCCTGTGTGCTCGTTTGTCTTCTCTACGCCATAAAAAAAAAAAAAAAAAAAAAGTTATAAGAAATAACCACCTAATAGTAAACGGGACGTTAGCACCAAGCCTCACAAAAACTCCAACATATACAGACAATAATTACGTAACTGACGATGCAGCAACCAACATAAAGACGTCGACGACGTCACAGCAAGAAAAATATGATACACCAAGCACGAAAAGACACTCATCGCCCGCTGCAGGCCTGCCAACGCCGCGCCCAGCTGCTTCGAACGGACTAACGAGCCAAAAACACGTCCCTGCAAAAAAATCTACTTTTCGAGACTAGTTTAAGCGTTCTCTATCAAAATATGCAAAGTATTTGCAATAAAATACACCTCCTAGAAGCTTTAACCGAAGAAATGTCAGAGTTAGATGTAATATGTATATCAGAGTCTTGGCCACACAAAGATAAACTAGAATTATTCCAATTAACTAATTATAAAGTGAGCTCATCCTTCTGTCGTGATCAACACGAAGGTGGTGGCGTCCTAATATTATCTAAAACCGGGCAAGAGCATGTCGGACAATGCTCAGTGTAGGGTTCCGAAGCCGTAACGACAAACACAAAAAACTATCTCATAAATCAACATGTATGAACCAATTTTCTATTTAAAGTTATTTGGCGCTGTCTTTGATGATTTTCAGTAGGTATAAACCCGTTAGTCGCCTGTATCTCAGGAACTAATTAAGTCTACTAAGTAATGATTATTTTCACCTCAGCAGCTCAAACAAGCAGGTTTTGCTGCTTAAAAACAGTGTGCAAAATTCAATTTTGCTGCGAGCGAGAGGCAAAGTAGCTTTTTAATTATTTTTTTTAAATGCCGTGAGCAGTGCTGGGGCTACTCACAACATTCGAAAAAAATTAACTTCACTTTGTTCTGTCACTTTCACTTCGATAGGAAAAAAGCGAGAGATAGAAACAACTTGATTCGAAGTTCGATTTTCAAAGGCCACACATAGTAGGCCCAAAAAGAAACGCACGTTCGGATGCACACATACCTAACCGTAAATTGCAAATAAAACTATCTGTTCAAGTTTGAAATGTGTTTATTATAACTATTTTATACAGTAGGTACAATAATTTTTTTTATTTAATGTTTTGAAGACAAAATTAATGAAAAATAAGAAGTTTATCATGTATCTTCATAATTTTGTTATCGTTTTAACAATCTTTAATTTCGTGACATAAACCGCGGGGGCAGTTTCAGAACGCATTTCAAAAATAGCGGGATTATTGTACTTAAAAATAAATAAATGTAATGTAATGTAAATGACGATGTAATTTTTGTTAATTTGTCCGCCATAGCCAATAGCCATAGACAAGGCCTAGTTAGGTTTTTTTTAAAGCCACAGACTACATAAAGCTGTATAAAGTTGTGTTTGCACTACGGCATTATCAAGTTGAGTGACAGGTTTTATCTGTTTCATGTTTATTTTTTCCACTTTTTATTTTATTAGTATTTTGCTTGTGATTGATGCATATGCGATCGTGTCGTTATTTAGTCGTGTATTCACCAAATGGTCACAACGGAAGATCTGCGTTGGCCCTACCAGCTTCACGCTGTGTTGTTCTCGCTGCTGAGGTGAAAAGTTGTATGTCTCGCACGAGACCAAAGTTTTTTACGTCTCGTATCTTTGAATCCCTCGCTACGCTCAGGATTCTAACCTAGAATCACTCGCTACGCTCGTGATTCAATAATAGAATCCTTCGCTTACTCGGGATTCAAAATCATCACTCGCAGCAAAAACTAACTTTGCTCTCTTGTTGAACAAATAACTATTTTCTTATAAATTCGTATATAGGTAATATCTCAAACAAGAGCCAAGCTTTTAAGTGTGAGATCAGTATACCTACCTATGTAGGTAGTTAGGTATCTAAAGTGCTTCAAACCGACTTTAAATTACAATAAAAGTTTAATCTTTTATAAAGTAATTAAGTAATAGAAATTGAAAAAAAAACAAGGGCCAGTAAATAGAATTTTAAGTTTTCCAAACGATACTCGACTCAAATCAATAATCTAATCGATTATTTGTAAACTTTCGGATCGCAAATCGCAAACTTGTAGGTAGCATTTCGGGGCACGTCCGAACAACATCTAGGCGCTCGCGCTTATGAGCGCGGCTGTCGCTCGATTTGTTACATGGACAGTTCGACTCCCCCCGCGCGTGCAGGCCCCCCCCCCCGTTAACAATTTTTCTATCAAAGTTATCATAGGCGATTTTGATAGGTATAAACACTTTAGTCGCCTGTATCTCAGGAACTAATCATGTCTACTTAGCCGTGATAGTTTTCCTTTAAAATTCGTTATATGCGCTTTCGTTGGAGATATTTTTCAGATTTTTAGTATTTGTAGTTTTGGCTGTAGGGGGGGGGGGGACACTTGACTCTAACAAAAAATAGCGCTTTAAAGCTTAATATTTCATAAACGGATCCCTTAATCGAAAAATTGTTTACATAAACCCGCAATATTTTTGAAAGACCTATCCAACGACACCCCACACTATGGGGTAGGCAAGAAAAAAAAAAGGCATCCCCACGTTACGTGTAGGGGAGGTGCATTAAAAAATATATTTTTCAAAATTTTATTTTACCACTTTGTTGGCGTGACTAATATGTATATTCATGCCAAATTACAGCTTTCTAGTACTATGAGTCTCTGAGCTAGACTGGGGACGGACGGACGGACGGACATGGCGAAACTATAAGGGTTCCTAGTTTGACTACGGAACCCTAAAAAAAGCTAGCGTTTCTCCTTGTCATAAACATAAAGGCGGTAAAGAGTAATAGTTTTTTGTTATGTGAAGCTTGCTTGTTTACTTTACTCCAACACAATTTTTTTCTAGCGATTTTTGAGAATAGCACTATTATATGCCTCGGCAGGTACGGCAATTGCAGGCCTCGTATTTTTAAACGGTTTAAACGGTTTAAACCAATCCTCGGCCCGCGATTGCCTGCTTCACTGCCTAGGCAATAATGTGCTATACCACTTTAACGCCATGTTTAAACTGCTGCGCTAATATGTCAAATGCGTCAAAACGACAAGGTACAGTCAACCAATTTGATTCCTAGGCCACTATGGACTTTGTCAACGTGACGGTGTCAACCAAATCATAGGGAGTCTTTTACGTTTTGGTTGACAACGTCAGTTTAACATAGTCCAAAGTGGCCTAGAAATCAAATTTGTTGACTGTACAACTGTGTGCACGTGCAGCTACTTCTAAGGTCGACTGTACACTCTATTTTTTTGCCTATACCAGAATGGTTCTCAAAAAACACCGTATGATTCCTAAGACCAGTTTTCCGTGTAGCTCCCATGTTTTCTGATTTCCCCATACATACATACATACATACCTTCACGCCTGTCTCCCAAGGTAAGACAGAGATTATGGAACGCCAGGCGCACCGATCTAAACACACAATTTTCGCTTCCTCTACATTCATCAATCTCTTCATGCACGTACGGTCACGATCGTTAATTTGGGACCCATTTCAAGAAAAATATGCTTGAAGTCGTCAATGTCATTAGAGATATTGTCACGTCATTTGTATCTTTTAGGAAACTCAACCTTATTGTTGTAGAATGTCAGATTGACTTTGGACCTAAGGTGGGTACCAAATTAAAGATCGTGACTGTACGTCCCCATACAGTCAGTTACAATAATCAATCACAATAATTATCTATTAACCTACCGCCAAACAGCAGTGTTTGCATTGTTGTGTTCCGGTTTGGGGATAAGACAGCCGGTGAAATGACTAGCATAGAGGCATTCCATCTTAGTCCTCAGGGTTGGCAACGCATTTGCAGTCTTAGGATTGCATTGCAGTCTTGTGAATGCGAATGTCTATGGGTCACAGTTTCCACTTACCATCAGGTGGCCTGTGTGCTCGTTTGTCTTCTCTATGCCATAAAAAAAAAAACAATGTATGATGTGTATTAGTTTAAACTCCCGACGCATAAAGAGTCATAAATGTTCAGTTGGTGTGTTTACCCGTAACATCGTATCGCCCAAATGGTCGTATCGACTTGGACAAGGTTTTCAAATATAAAGGTAGCTTTCTCGCCTTCGTCCACCTCGACGGTTGTTCCACATGGCCCTTTTAAAGAGCTCTGAAAGGAAACCAGCTATTGTATCTGTGGTTATTTATTTAACAGAGCACGACGAAGATGCAACACTTGCCCTCGCCCTCTGGACGCGTAGCGCCGTGCTCCTAGCGCGCGGGCGGACGCGGGGAGGCGAAAGCGGTGCGTGGGGTGAGGCGAGTGAGAGCGCCACGGGGGAAGGCGCGGGCGCAGGTGGCGAGGGGGGCGCAGGGGGGGCGCTGCCCGCGCTCGCTGACTTGCGCCTGGCGCTGCGTGCGCGCCTCCCCGCGCGGATGCGTGCCCATTACTATTGGCGTAGCGGACAGTGCTATAAAGGTTAGTTAGCTAAGACTTTATGTTAATGTTACTTTTTAAGGTTCCGAAGTCAACATGGAACCTTTTCACTTCTCACGCTCTTAAAATGTTACTTTAGTCTCTGCATATGACTAAAACTCTTTATTAATCTCTAGGGACTAAAGTAATATTGTATTTATTTTGGAAACTCCTAAACAGCCAATCACGGTGTTTGTGAATGGAGGATTATCGCCATTTTCAGTGATTGTGTATGGACCATTTTTTGAGCGTGGAAATAACTGTGCAAAAATATAAAAATAACGATTTAATTTCGTGAAACACATTAATGATAACGAACATGAATCTGTTTAAGTACATTAAGGATTATTCATTTAATTATGCATGGTCCAATCTACATAATATACAAATTAATGCCATTTTCGTTGTAATTTTATAAGTCAAGAAAGGCTTAACCGATTTGCCTGATTTCACGTTGGAACTCGAAGACTGTCAGACTACCATGACATTGACAAGCTCTTAACAAGATAATAAATAACGTACGTGTTATGATTATGAATTATGATGATACATTTTTAGATTGAGTTGTGGAACTCGAAAAGTGTCCGTTTCGCCAGAGTTACGTGTTCTCTAAAACACATGCCTCTGTCACAGAGTGCGGCGAAGCGACGCGCGCCAAGGTGTCGTTCGAGCTGGCCCTGCGCCTCATGCGCGACGAGCCGCAGCGCATGCGCCTGCAGCGCGATCTCGACGACTTGACGCGCGTGCCGTTACCCCCCGCCACGCCGCCCACACCCCCCGCAGGCAAGTTCCCTTCGCGGGTCGTAGGACCTTGTGCAGGGTCCGTCCGGATCGCCACCACCATCTTATCCATTAACCTACCGCCAAACAGCAGTGTTCGCATTGTTGTGTTCCGGTTTGGGGATAAGACAGCCGGTGAAATGACTAGCATAGAGGCATTCCATCTTGGTCCTCAGGGTTGGCAACGCATTTGCAGTCTTAGGATTGCATCGCAGTCTTCTGAATGTGAATGTCTATGGGTCACAGTTTCCACTTGCCATCAGGTGGCCTGTGTGCCCGTTTGTCTTCTCTGTGACATAAAAAAAAAAGTAGGTAGCGGGTAATTATTGGAAGAAAGTATAACATGTATGAGAACCTATGCTCAATTAACCCTAGTACAAAGTAGAACCTAATGTCAAAAACCATGTGTTAAACGATGAAATATCGGTTCCCAACTACGCACCTGTCACATCTGGTGATGTAAAAAGGTCATTCACCTTATATAAATGGATCCTTTGGAGTTAAAATGAAATTGATTATTTACTATAAAAATAAAATTAAAGATTTTTTAAAAATATAATTACTTATGGTATTATTTTTAACAACTCAGTCTTATCCATATTAGTCGTTAGTGTCGTTACGTTTCACTTTTTTATTTATTTAATGGTTTTCACTCCTGTTAAGGTGTATTTCGCCAATGTCAAGTTATTTATAGAAAGTCCCATGGACTTATTAGAGCAATATAAGTCCGTGGATATCACACGCGAAGACAATTGTTCGGTAAAAGAGATTTTTCTCCAATGGACTAAACAGAAGCACATGGGGTTAAAGTGACATTTCCACATAAGTATTGCATTTTATACCTGAGGGGCTATTGCCTGACGCACTTGCAATCGCAATCGTTTTCATTTTGAAAATCGAAGCACTTTGACTGCGTTATACAATATTATAGCCCCTCTGGTATAAAATTACATTAGTGTGTATGTTTCAGAAATATTAGTGACGGGAGGCGCCAAGCCTAACATGCCGTCGCTGTCCAAGCTGTGCAAGGTGGTTGAAGAGGAGGGAAAGGTCAGTGACTGGAGTGCTTTCTAACCCACAGCGGAAATAGCCCCTCTATTAGTTAAACATTTTTGATGTCCCATAGTCTGAAAGTAGGCCATTGTGTATCTTAGAAACGGGTGGGTTGAAAGTGAAACATGTCCATCCTAGGGAAGAATATTAATTGCATGTTCAATTGCGTGGTTGACGGGTAAAAATAGTGCCACTCCATGTCCTCCCGTGGATGTCGTAAGAGACGACAAAGGGACTAAAGGCTGTGTTATTACTGTTAGGCGATGGGCTTGCAACCTGTCACTAACACACTGGTAAACATCTTAGCCTAATTGTGCAAAATGTGGTTACAGGATTATTAACAAGTTTTTAGAGTTGTTAGTAATTCTGTAGCTCTGCCTACCCCACTCTGGGAATAAAGGCGTGAGTTTATGTATGTAATCTCACATCAATTGAACTAGTCCCAAACTAAGCTCTAGGCTTGTACTATGGGTACTAGACAACGATATAAATACTTATATAGAGAAATATATACTTAAATACATAGGAAACATCCATGACTCAGGAACAAATATTCGAGCTCATCACACAAATATCTGCCCTTACCGGGATTCGAACCCAGGACCACTAGCTTCGTAGGCAGGGTCACTACCCACTAGGCCAGCGCGTCGACAAATACCTTTATACCTTTATCTAAGTTTTCAAATTAAATGTACGACGTAAAACTATTTAATATTAAGAAGATTTTTTTTTATTTTTGGAAAAGAAGTTGCACTGAGATCAACCTGGTTTTGGTGCTGTGGCTGCTTGTCTTTGCAAGTCAAATCTTGAGCATCAATTTATCCTAAGTTATCTGCTTTGTGTAAATAATTAGTGTTCAAATTAAAGAAGTTATACTTTTATATACTCGTAGCAAACATTGTTGTAGTAGAAAAAATAAGAAATTGTATGTTCTTAAGAAAACATTTTATTTTAGGATTTCCTACTGAACTTGGCACCCATTTAGATCTCAATTATTTGGTCGGCGAAATTGACAACCACGCTTATTCTTAATATCAAACTTGGCTCCTTTTTTCACATTAATGTTTTTGGTGGGATATCATTACTTTTTGTACAGATTTTATTATTATTCATTACTCAAGAGTAAGTTATATATGAAATTAATTTCTCTTCCTGCGTTTACGCTGTATGATTTTATTTTTTGTGCTATTTTCTACATTTTCTTGAACGTTAGAAATATTAGAGCGTATTGCCCATTCATTATCTGCAATTTTTTTTATACGTTTTCTGATTATGTTTTAAAGTAAGTGTTCCTAATAGTCAAGAGCAATGAAAACGGGTCACTTTGTATACAGTTTCCATAGCAAGTGACCCGTTTTCATAGAATCACTAATTAATTGAAAAATTATAATAAAATGATGAAAATTTACTAGTTTCTGACTTTTTTCTTTGTGTTCACCCAACTACCTATCTGGATGCCAAATTTGAAGTTTCTAGGTCATCTGGAACTGGGTTAAAGTTTTGATCTATCGGTCAGTCAATAAATCAATAGTTAGGTGATAAAAATGCCGATTTTTACACGTTAATATTTCAATAACCGTTTTACCTATATACACTCAGGGGCAAAAATAACGGGTCAGAGTGCGTTTTTCATACAAACGAGGCTATTTCGAAGCCTTGGTTCCTCGTCAGGGGATGCTTGTAGTGAAATCTGATGATGGATACTCCGAGCATCGATACAGGACGTCCAGAGTGCCTAGGAGACCCAACTGATTGAATCTGCGGCTAACGCCGGAATTGTGCATGTTCAAATAAACATCTAAAATGACCATAAAATGTAAGGAAATCCAAATGTTGACTCAAACTCTCTTGCTGTGGTGTCAACTGATTGTGCGATCAGTTAGGTATCTTAAGAACTTTTGACCTCCTCTATTGAACCTTGGTGTATCCACCATTAAACCTCACTCAAAACAACCGCTGGCTAGGAACCAAGGGTTCGAAATAGCCTCGTTTGTATGAAAAACGCACTCTGACCCGTTATTTTTGCCCCTGAGTGTATATGAAATTTCGGATTCTAGTTATTCAAAGGGGTTCTAATACATATACCAAATGTCATGTTCCTATGTTTAATAGATTTTGAGTTATTAAGGAGTCAAAAGTGGCTCCAAATGGTTCGTGTAATATTACACACGGTGCTGCTCGCCAGTTCTGTTAGCTTGAACTTGGCTTGACACGCTACCGCGTGTCAAAGTCAAAGTCAAAGTCAAATTTATTTATTTGCGTAAAATGTGGTACCTAATCTGGTTAATAATTATATGTTTGTAGTCCCACACATTTTGCCAACAACTGGCATGCAAACAGGAGACAAGATGCGTCACTAGGCTGGACATGCTCTTAAATACTAATATATAAAACCAACTTATTAAAATCTTATTCATTTAGATTGCCAATATAACTAATGTTACTACCAATATTTCATAAACAAACTAAAGTAACATCACTTACAATCATTTCACATCACACTAGTAGATAAACTATAAACACACATCAATGTCACAGTCTAAAGCTTAAAATACTCAAAATATTCATTGATAGAATAAAAACATTGCTCAATTAACCACTTTTTCAGTTTACGCTTAAATAAAGTAAGTGGCAAATCCTTAATACTACTATGTAAGCAATTGAAAATTTTAATTGACATGCAATAGGTGCTTTTGCCATACAATTTAGTCTTTACGGCGGGAAGCACAAGACGGTTTGGGTATCTCGTATTAAATCTACACGTGTCTCTGTTTGTTTTGAATAATTCAGGATGCATTTTTACAAATAAACAGACTTCAAGTAGATACATGCTAGGCACTGTCAGAAGCTTCAAATGTTTAAATAATGGCCTACAAGAGTCCAACACGCCTACATTACAAATGCTCCTAATACATTGTTTTTGTGCTAACAGCGCCTGTTTAGCGTGGCTTGAATTACCCCAGAGAATGATACCATATCTAAGCCTACTGCTAACGTAACCGTGATAAGCTTGCAATGCTGTCTCCCTAGTGCTAACCCGTGTAAGACGCCATAAGGCATAGGCAAATGAATTGACCCTACTGCAAACACCATTGATGTGCTCTTTCCAAGATAATTCACGATCCAGACATATACCAAGAAAAGTTGTATTACCGGTCTCTGTTAGACTATTCCCAGCAAAAGTCACCGTTAAGGGGTGCCTAATTGCATTTCTATTTGTAAATTGCATGAATTTTGTCTTATTTATATTGACATTCAAATTATTTTTAGACAACCACGTTATAACATCATTAATTGTTGCATTTATGGTATTGTTATATGTCCTGGCATCATGGCATGGTATCACAATCGATAAATCGTCCGCAAATAGGGTGCACTCAAATTTTGTTGCATTTGGTAGGTCATTGATGTACAGCAAAAACAGCAGAGGTCCCAAAATGCTCCCCTGCGGTACCCCAACATTATTTACTTTTGTCCTAGATTTATAAGATGTCAGTGTATTAGAAGAATCAATTTGGGTCACCTCAACAAACTGAGTTCTCGCTTGAAGGTAATCTCTAAGCCAATCATTACCTACCCCTCTCAGCCCGTATCTTTCACATTTTGCCAAAAGAATATCGTGACACACAAAGTCAAAAGCCCGGCTCATGTCAAAGAAAATAGCAGTGACCGGTAAGCTTCTGTTCATATAACTAAGAATGGTGTCAGTGAGGTTAAATGCCGCTAAAGCTGTCGATTTCCCTTTCTGGAAACCAAACTGTTCCTGCTTTATAAGTTTAAATTTTGTTAAAAATGACGTCAAACGTTGATGAACCGCCTTCTCAAATATCTTCGAGATAACGGGAATATGGGAAATGGGTCTATAATTTTCCACGCACTCTTTACTACCTTTTTTGTGGATTGGCTTTACCAGAGACATTTTAAGTTGTTCCGGGAAAATGCCGCTCGCTAGTGACCCGTTTACTAAGAAGCTTAAAACTTCGGAGATTTGCTTTTTGCACCCTTTCAGTACTTTTGTTTGTATTTCGTCACAGCCGGCAGAATTAGTTGAGTTAAGACTATCTATTAGTTTAGCTATTTCGCTTGCGTTTGTCGGGGTTAAAAATAAATTATTGTTACTAGGATTAATTAGTGAAATGTCAGGTATAGGATTATTGGTGTTATTAGAATTAGTTAAAGTTATATAATAATCGTTAAAAGTATTGGCAATGTCATCCGGGATTGATATCAAAACATTATTTACCAGTAATGTCCTAATATTGGTTTCAGAAAAGTTACTATTGTTAGATACATTTTTTATTACGTCCCATGTGGCTTTACAGACATTTTTAGATCGCCTCAAGTAATCTGCATTTGCAAGTTTTTGGGCTTGGTTTATACAGCGGGTTAGCACCTTAGAGTATTTTTTGTACTTCTGTTTGCTATATGTATAGCTAACGTGTCTTTTTGTTAATTTGTAGTAACAAAAACGTAAACACCTTTTCGTTTGGACTGATTTTTTAATTCCTCGTGTAAACCACAGACTGTTCTTAGTTTGAATTTTATATTTTAATTTAACAATAGGAAAGCATAACTTGTAAAAGAGTGTAAACGTATCATAAAAGCATTTAAAAGCTCCCGCCGCATCTTTTTCACCATATACGTCCGACCACGATAAACTACTAAGACAGTCGTTGAACTTTCCAACGTTCTCCGAGGAATAGTCTCTTTTAAAGTGATAAATGTGCTTAGGAGGCTTTTCCACATTATTAACAGAAAATGTTAAGCATTGAGCAGTTTCATGATCGGATAGACCTAGGTGAAGAGGTCTAGATACATGCGTGTAGAAGGGCCGTTTTGCCGAGAAAACTCCGGGCTCTGATTATTATTATCGATTGGGCAGTGAATGAATGTTCGTTGCGCAGGGCCGGTTCGTGGCTGCGCGCGCGCCGGTGCTGCCGGGGGCCGTGCTGCTGTCCGAGCCGGCGTACGCCGCCTGCCTGCTGCCGGACCACTTCGGGACGCACTGCCTGCACTGCTTCACCAGGTCTTGCACTTTGACGGTCTTAGGCCTGTAATAAACTCATCTTGGCTGAGATGCGCGTCACAAGATACGTCAAAGTAAACGTGAAACCATAGAACACTCATTTTTGACAGCTCGAGACGAGCATTAGAGTTGAGATTAGTTTATTAATACGGGCCTATAACACTGTAAACAAAAATACAATCCTTATAAGCATATGATAGCTCAGACAGGGCAACGCAAAACAATCGGAACACGGTTATAGAACAGGATTAATAGAGTCGTATTATAATATAATACAGGTATTACCGATTTGTTAGATCATTTTCACAAAAGCCTTTTATCATTGTAGCGAATTATCACATCTCGTTTTTTCATAGTAGCGGATTTTCAGATAGCGTTCTTTCATAGAGCGAATTTTCACATAGCGTTCTTTCATAGTAGCATATTTTCACATCGCGTTCTTTCATAGTACCATATTTTCACAAAAAAAGTTCTATACCTCACAAAAAAAGTTGTATACCTCCAAACTGGCCACCTACATAGTCCTTTTTAAGTGTTTCACGTATAACTCCGTGAACTCGGTGTTCCCGCAGACTGTCGGCGTGCCGCGAGGAGGCGCCGGTGTGGTGCGCGCGGTGCGCAGGCGTCGCGTTCTGCTCGCTGCGCTGCCGCGAGCGCGGGCTGCGCTACCACCGCCACGAGTGCGCCTACCAGGACCTCTTCATTGGTACAATAGCGGGCAAATAACCGGTTATAATAATAATAATTCGCATTTGGCCAACAGCGAGTACTTGCACAGACATAACCTTGTGGCCAGGATCATCCATCAGCAACTTGCTCTTCAATATGGTCTTGTTGAGTCTGAAGTGCCGTACTATAAGTACACACCGACGCCAGTTCTCGAAAATGGTCGTGCTACGCTCTATTGGGATCGATCTGTCATCACGGACAGGACTATTGTCGCCAATAAGCCTGATATCGTTTTGACAGATCGATCTCAACGCCGGGCAGTGCTCGTTGACGTCACCATCCCGCATGATGAGAACCTCGTGAAGGCTGAGAAGGACAAGCTCAGCAAGTACCTTGACTTGGCTCACGAGGTGACCACCATGTGGGATGTTGACTCGACGATCATTGTCCCAATAGTTGTTTCGGCAAACGGTCTTATAGCGAAGAGTCTCGACCAACACCTCAAGAGACTCTCGCTAGATGGCTGGATCAAGGGCCAGATACAGAAGGCAGTACTTCTCGACACGGCACGTATTGTGAGGAGGTTCCTCTCTCTGCAGCCCTAACCACCGGTAGCTTGAGCCCTGCCCCGCTGCCGGCGGCATTCGTAGGTTAGGTTTTTTATAATGTTTATTTTTTATATTAGTATTGTTATTTTACTTTTATAATTGAATATTTATTGTAAAAAACCTAATTTACAGAAAATAAAATAAATACTTAAAATAATAATATCAGGGGACAATGTCACACCAATTGACCTAGTCCCAAACTAAGCTCAAGGCTTGTATTATGGGTACTAGACAACGATATAAATGCTTATGTAGAGAAATATATACTTAAATATATACAGGGTGACACCTAAGACGTAATACAAAATTTTATTTTCTGGATCTTCTCATGAGTACGATCAACTTTTACTATGGGACTAATATCGAAATCGGTAGAAAAAAATTTAATCTCCCATACTAAAAGCAATGAGCTGGTTTCACAATTTGTATGGAGACGTCGATTTTATGTTTACGTTTTCGAAGTTGGTCCTGTATTAATAGTTGATCGTAATCATGAGTAGATTCGGAAAATAACATTTTGTATTACGTCTTACGTGTCACCTAGTAGAAAACATCCATCGCGCTCATCACACAAATATCTGCCCTTACCGGGATTTGAACCCAGGACCGCTAGCTTCGTAGGCAGGGTCACTACCAACTAGGCCAGCGCGTCGTCACCGTATAACTGGTGTCAACTGGTTCTTTTTGTACCAAATTGGCCAATAACCGGTTCAATTGCATTCCGTAGTACAAATACTGGCCAAAGTTGCTTTTTATTGAGATATCATTAATTTTATGACAGTTTAACGCCAAAGGTTATGACTAATATGGATAAGTCGGTGTTGTTGAAAAAAACATATACTTTATGTAATGTTAAAAACTTACTGAATTTAATTAGTTGTAAATGATCTATTTCTTGTTTTATTATATCAATCGATTCCTTTTAATATTGAGGATCCATTTATATAAAGAGAACTTTCTACATTAAAAGATGTAAGAGTGCGTTGTAAACCAATATTACAATGTTTAAAGCCCTGTTGTCTGATCAGTAGTTAAATTAATTGTTAAAATTTGAAAAAGGAATCGAAAATTTGACACATTTCCTTTAGGTTTAACCATTAGTTACGATTTTTAACAATAAGGGCCTGTTGTTTGATCAGTAGTTAAACTAGCTAATTGTTAAAATTCGAAAATGAATCGAAAATTTCCTTGATATTCCTTCAAATTTTCGATTCCTTTTTCAAACTTTAACAATAAGTTAGTTTAACTCCTGATCAAACAACAGAGCGTTAGGGCTATGGTATACATACATTTAAATTTCTCGGCAGTACAGTCATTACCATAAATAAGTGATAATTTATTTACCTTGTCACTTTAACGTCGTGTTTGAAATGATATAGAAAATTGTGAAACGGTTGAAACCGACATGGTACAGAAATGACCACGTATTTATGCTGTTGACCGTACTGTATAAGTAGTAGATGTTCCGATAAAACTACCTCAGTCACATCAAAGACGTTGTACCAAAGAAGGCGGCTAACTGCATGGTATTGATATAAGCATTTTTAATTTAACGTGGTTACCAATAGAGTATAAAATGCTTCAATTGGCTGGATGACGGCACTAATGATAGACTCTTTAAGCTGACAGGCACTAGCAATGGACACTTCACTCTTAAGACTGCACCGAGCAAACGCCGAGCGTCCAGTGGCGCCCTCATTACTATTATTGTGTTTTCTAATTAACTGAAAAAAATATTTGAAATCAAACGATGCATTTTTGTAGCGCAAGTAAAACCTTATTTATGGAATACGTAACAAACTTTTCTCAAACATGCTCGGAAAGAACGGTTTTCCAATTGAAACACAAGGACGTAAAGTGCTTCATTTTACTCTTAGAAGTAAAAAAACCATATGAAAACACTTTCCGTCCATGTCTATATTTTTCTTAAAAATACTGTCAATTGCATACACAATCAAAAGGACCAAGACAAAAATTTCAAACAGCCGAGGTAACTTAACTGCTCGCTTTTTTTAGCACAGTGCGTGTGTTTATTTTTGAATTTGCATGCCAATGTCTATGGTTAGTATTTAAAAACCATTGACAATCGGTAACATTCGTTCATTCTGCATGTCTGAAACCGAATGTGAAACTATTGTTGTGCTTAATACTTACTAGAAAATATTAGCTCAAGCGACGAAAGTTACGAAATAGGTACCATACCGCCTATATTAAAACCTGAACTGGCTCCTGGAAAAACTATACATTTTTTATTTAAAATTGCCAAACATGACCAACATAACTTTTAATGTGAATTAAATAAACACATGTTTGAGAAAAGCATTATGTATGCCGCGGCGGAAACGAGGATTTCCTGACTCGTATTTTAGCAGGCCTCGCTATTGCTCGGCCAGCTAACCACCTCGTCAGGTACTCAATACTCAATACTTTAAATAATATTGCAATCATAATGTTTACAGAGATGGAAATATAATAATTGTCTCAATTATGAACCCTGTTGGGCACAGCAAACATATTCAGAGAGAGGGAGACTTATCGTTTTAATAATTAGAAAAGACTTCGGAAAAAAATAATGTATTTTGTACAATTTACAATATAGGTACCTTTAATATTGAATTTACTAATTTGTATTATTATAATTTTTCGTCTAAGTATTCATTTACGGTGTAGTAAGCTTTAGTAAGAAGTAACTGTTTGAGTTTATTGAAAAAAATACGTTCATTTGTTTCTTGTCTTAAAATTTCAGGTAAATTATTGTATATTTTTATAGTCATAACGTAAGGGCCGGATGAAATGATTTTAAGGCGGGAAGGTGGCAATATAATTTTGTGTTTATGACGTATTGGTCGTGTAGCAGGCATATCTTCGCGTTTTTTATAGAAGTGTTCATGCTTACGTACGAACTTACATGCTTCTAAGATGTAGATGCTTGGAAGCGTAAGCAGTTTATATTCCAGGAAGTAGGGTCGGCAGCAGAGCTATCGGTTTGTTTTATGTTAACTAATATCCGTATTAGTTTTTTCTGTAGGGTAAATAGTGATGGCGCGTCCGTACTATTTCCCCCACAGAATAATGCCGTAGTTGAGCCAGGAGTAGGCATATGCGTAGTAAGTGGATAGGGCAGTGGCGAGGTCGGTACTTTTTTTAATTTCCCGAAGGGCGTAAACTTTAGACACTTTAGAATGGATTTTTCTCACGTGTGTTTTCCAATTAATATGGGTATCAATATCTATACCTAATAAGGTGAAATGGTTCACTACGTCTATTTTAATATTGTTGTAGATAAAATTAATTAACAATTTCTGTTTCTGGTATGGGTAAAAAGTTATTAATTTAGTTTTAGCAAAGTTTATTTCTAGGTTGTGGTCGATCATCCAGTTTATAATCAAACTTAAAATAGAGCTTAGCTTTGTATTTATGTTAATGTTATTTTGACAGGTAGTAAGTATTGAGGTGTCGTCGGCGAATAGAACACATGGGTCGTTAATGATTTTAGGAAGATCGTTAATGTAGATTAGGAAGAGGAGACACCCAATTACACTACCCTTAAAGGTAAACCCTTACTTTCCGCGCCTAGGCAACAATGTACTATTAATAACAATTACCCTTTGAGTAGTCAGCTTAACGGATAACGGAGGCCACTTTTTTCCGTTAAGTTTATAACTCAAAGGTGAATTGTTATTGAACTATGTGATATACCCTATAAGTTGTGTTTTTATTTGTAGTACAAAATCACACCGTCCAATTTCAATAAAATACTTTACTTTAATAGAAAACACAATAAAAGTAATGAGGGCGCCACTGTAAATCCGGCGTACGCCCGGCGCAGTCTTATATCCAATTCCATACGGTCCTAAATTGATAGCTTCAAAACAAATGAATAACTCTTATCTTCTGTAAACAATCTAGTGCTCATTGCTAGTGCCTTGTCCATCATTGGTTCCATCCCCCTACTACATAGCAGTTAGCTACTTTCTTTATCACGGCAGTGTGATCGTGATAAACATCTTATGCGCCAGGTTCAGGCATGTCCATCTTGAGCCACATCGCGCTGCGAATGGTCACCCAGCTCGGCCTGGCGGGGACCCTCGAGGCGTATGCGAAGCATATCGCTGGCGCGTCCGCCCCACTCGCGCATGACGACATAGAAGGGGGCAGGAAGACCAAGCTGAAGACCAGGAAGGAGCGGCTGAACAGATCCAAGAAAGGACCCAAGGTCACTGAGAAAAGTGATGAAGGCAAAAGCAAAGTGAAGGAGGAGAAAAATAAGGGTGCGTGTCATAGAGTATAAGCAACGTTTGATTTAATTTAATATTTAAAATTATTTTTCATCTCTCCCCAAGTTTAATTTGAATGGGTTGATAGCCGGGTGGAAAATTGTCTTTTCAACCCTTGCGTGGAAAAGTAGTAAGAGTTTTTCATATATCTTAACTCGGCTATACGTTAAACGAAATATTTATTACGATCTATACTCACATATTAAAATCATTTAACGACTGGTCTATTTTTTTCGCAATTGCAAAATAATGCCCGTCGGGTAACAAAGAGGTAAAACTTTGAATTCAGCGACAATAGACAAAATGAGTACTCCTATCACTATCACAAACCAAATAAAATGTCAAGTGCTGTGTGTACTGAGGTGGATTACGAAAAATAAATTGCAACTGTTTCTATATAATTTTATAAAAAGCACACGTAAAATGTTTTATAAACTTTTTATTTTATTTCGTGGCCTGTATCTAGATTGCGACAGTCTTTTATTTTGCCGCGAAAAATCCGGGCTCTGGTCATGAGTCTCATGAGTAATAGATAGTATATTTTGATAATGTTCCTTAACTGATCCCAAAGACAAACCTGAAGACAAGGACGAGGAAGACGAGAACCTGGAGCTGAAGACTGCGCAGATATACTCGCTGTGCACGCACTCGGAACAGCGCGATGGCGAAGACTACGTGATGCGGCTGGTGGTGGCCGTGTTCCTGGCCGAGTGTCTGCAGAAGGGGGGGTTCTTCGAGTCCTGCGTGCCTGAAGACCTGGAGTCAAGTGAGACTGCATGCTTTGTGTAGATAATTTGAGTTAACGCGGGGTTAAATACTGGAAAGGGGCCGAATCTTAAGTACCCGAAACCGACGTGCGTGCATGACTCGATGTTTGAATGTGGAAGAAGCGAAAGAAATTTTAACTTAACATCTCTAATGACATTGACGACTTCAAGCATATTTTTCTTGCAATTGGTCCCAAATTAACGCTCGTGGCCATACCGTAAACGTCACTACTTTACCACATGCTCTCCACCCAGCTGTACGGTCGTGCCGTCACCATATTTTGAGCAGCGGGGTGGTCACTCCTTAAAGAAGTTTATAGTACATTACTGCAAAGACCAATAAGTGAGCCTTCCTGGACGAGTAGGAGTTAAAAGGCCGAACCGCCAGGTGAGGCCTTTTATAGATACGAGTCCAGGATGGCTCTTAATGGGCGAAGCATGTATAGTGCAAAAAATAAAACAAGTAGATTGTATTTAAACAATAGTACATTCCTACAAGTCTACAAAAAAACACCGAACGATTGAACTTATTTTACCTGGCAGCATACCTGGGTTTTACATACTGGCAACACTGACCTCGTTTCTTTATTTTTTTAGAGACCTTGTTGTAGTATCAATCTGCCTACCTCTGTATAGCTGAATGTTCAGTTTTTCATATCTATTAAAAATGTAATATAAATATGAAACTTTAAACTATAAAGCGTTTTTTTATTGAATGGTTGTTTTTGTGAAAAACCTTATTGAGAAAATATACTGGTCTGAATTAATTTTTATTTCATGTGGCTTTATCTTGCTACTTCTTTAGTCTTTTCAAAGGCTGTCACAGGTCTGTACAGATAGTTCCATATTCAAATAATATGGTGTATTATGGATTTTCCATACTTACTTACTGGACACTTTTTGGTTTCCTAATTCAAAATCACTCTACTTACCACTTTTGAGAGTGCTCCAGGAACTTTAACTTACTGGCTCCTATTTGATGATGTTAAGACAAGATTACAGAGCATTTTTGAGAAAAAATCCTTGTTGTAGCACGCTGGGCGGTAACCGCTGTACTCGTGCGCAACCTCCAGCTGCTCCAGTTCAACGCGCACGAGGTGTCCGAGACGCTGCGCGAGGCGGGGGGCGCGGGCGTCGCGGGGTGCTCCGGCGGCGGGGGGGTGCGCACGCGCGTGCTGCACGTCGCCGTCGCCATATACCCCACCGGCGCGCTGTTCAACCACGAGTGCTTCCCGGCCGTCGCCAGGTAAAGATAAATACCATTAAAGAACGAACGGAAAGAATAGCTTTAAGTACGTGACGGTTGCAAATTTATCAGCTGTCATCAATGTCACTACTGACAGGTAATTCTGGTCATTGCCTACGGGCTATGAATGTATTTAATAATAATATCAGGGGACTATGTCACACCAATTGACTTAGTCCCAAACTAAGCTCTAGGCTTGTAATATGGGTACTAGACAACGATATAAATACTTATATAGAGAAATATATACTTAAATACATAGAAGACATCCATGACTCAGGAACAAATATTCGCGCTCATCACACAAATATCTGCCCTTACCGGGATTTGAACCCAGGACCTCTAGCTTCGTAGGCAGCGTCACTACCAACTAGGCTATCGCGTCGTCAAATGAGTGATTAATAATGAATTTAATATTATAGAGGTCTTATTATACCTACACGGTGTTTTTTTTTTGGTGATCAAGAACCAATTTTTCTAATTCAGTTATTAATGGCGATCACGTTTAGTCGCAGTTACATAAAACAAAACTATTTTTTTATGTAAAAAAATATATTTGACAACTATTTTTTAATTGAAATTAATTGTCACCCTACTAATTGTTTAGTCTATTGATAAGTTTATCGACGTACCTAATATCTGTCTGAATTCCCGCCAAAACTATGGCACTTGACGTATCTACTTCACTTGAATAATTAGTGAGGCACGTCCATGTATCCAGTGGTGATTGGTTTTAACAATCTCATTAACTTAAATAAATGAAACAGTGAGTTAATGGTTTGAGACATCAACCATTAAATTAAATTTTTGTTGCTTATTAATAACTAGCGACCCGTCCTCGCTTCGCTTCGGTTTATGTAAGTTTTCTATAACACACGTACATAAAACAAAATTTATTATACATAAAAACCTTCCTCTTGAATCACCCTATGTACTAAAAAAAACCGCATCAAAATCCGTTGCGTAGTTTTAAAGATCTAAGCATACATAGGGACAGACAGCGGGAAGCGACTTTGTTTTATACTATGTAGTAATTTTCAACTCCTGATCACCGATAAAAAATCACCGTGTATATGTGTAGATAAAGAATACTACAATATGACGCAAGTGCGGGAAGTATGTCATTTCACACGAGTACCGCGGAAGACTCGGGACGAGTAAAAATTCCATCAGGCGATCCGTCTGCTCGTTTGCCTTCCTATAACAAAAAAAAAAAAAAAAAAAAAAAAAAAGACGGGTGATCCGCCGTGTGTCGTGTGGGCTCACCGCACCGTGCTACGTCATCGCTGGCGTCTTGCCTGCGGTCTAAGTGGCGTTCTGTAAGGAAAATAAAATCCTCAGAGACAAATTGTATATTGAAGGGGAAAAAACCAGAAATAACCAGTTATCTGGCCACTGAACAAGGGTAAAGAACGTAGTATAGGGTGATAATAATTTCGGTTTTATTAAATGGTAAATAATAAAAATGATTCTTAACATCGTGCTTGTTTTTCGAACTACTAATTTTTTACATGTAATTGCCATCGATTGCTGAGGAAACGTTAGACATTTAGATGAACGCACCAATAATGGACACTTAACTCTTAATTCATAGATCTTAAGGTATTAAATTGACTGTCTCGAACGATATATCGATAGTTGGAGCCGACTCCAGTTTGTCCCTAAATAAAAAAAATATGACGGCTGCCAGAAAGCTTTTCAATCTTTTCATTACCGCCATTAACGGTTAAAATTAATACTAGTTTATATGTGACTGTACAGGGTACGAATCATAATATATAAAGTTCAAAATACATACTGACTTTAAAAGGAGATTTAAGATAATCAGTATCCAACAAAATTAAACTCGTGGTTATATATGGCTCTGGCTTTCTTGTGACGCAAGTGACATATTTTGTAAGGTCATTGTCATAATATAATATAATGGTCATAATATAATTATAATGGATTTGTTTCTGAAACCGTAAACTTTTCAGGATTGTTATAAAACAAACCTAACCTAACCTCATAAGTTCTATACGATGGGCTTTTAAGAAATCCTGAAATATTTACGGATTCATAAATAAAACCATTACATATCATGACTTATGACCCATTATGTATTTTAAACTTTATATATTATGATACGTACCCGACTGTACGGTCACGAGCGTTAATTTGGGACCCATTTCAAGAAAAATATGCTCGAAGTCGTCAAAGTCATTAGAGGTGTCAAGTCATTTGTCACTTTTAGGAAATTAAACCTTATTGTTGTACCAAATTAAATCTCGTGACTGTACATAATGAAGGGCATTAAACACGAGTGTGGCATTATGAAACTACCCGAGTCACATTATAGTACATTGTGTATTAAGGGTGGTAAAGAAAGAATTACAAACGAGAGTCTGTTAGAAGCCCGAAGCCGAAGGCTGAGGGCTTTAATGACTCGAGCTTTGTATTTCCTTTACCACCCGTGTAACATACAATGTTTTTCATCACAATTGCGAGGAAATTAAATAAAATCAGACAAAAGATCATATTTTTAACTTATTAGCGGCAGACTACATCATTTCTGTGACTTACCACAGATAATGTCAAACGTGTTCGGAGTCCGATTCTAGTGACATATGAGATCAATAGTTTATTATGCGAGATTTTTAGGAAATAGTATTCAACTGACATTTCATCTCGAATGAAACTTCATATCGAATGGCACAAGAATTGGGGTCCTGACGTATTATGATAGTTTGAGTCCACGTATAATATTTAAAAAAAAAGCTATTACGCACGTTAGAAGCGTAATGGTAAAAAAAAGGCCCGCGGGTATTATTTCGGATTTACGGTCGATTTTTCTAGCATGTTAGG